>CAUYUJ010022342.1:105000-124863 GCA_963575745.1 Prorocentrum cordatum
CCCCAAAGATCCGACGCTCCCAAACAATTCGAGCGGGCGGTTTCTGGCCGTTCTCGGCCTTCGGGGACCCTCGCCGGGCCCCAGGACCGGAACGGAAACGACCCGGGAGGGAAAACCTGCCCCAGGGAAGTGGCCCAGACCTCCAGGGTTGTGGATGCCATGACAATGGACACTCTAACAATCATATCATTGAATTAAAGAAGTGTTTAAAATGTTAAATCATGTCCCAACAATGTGTCAAGCATGTTCTTGACAGATGTTTAAAACATGCTCGAAGCATGTTGAATTGTGTTTCAACATGTCGGTGCTGTTCTAAACATGGCTTAAACACATGCTGTTACATGTTCAAAAAACATGTTCAACACATGTTCTGGACATCAGGAAAGTATTTGGCAGCACGCTCCCTCTCCATCCAATCGACTGTCGGATGTCCGTGCAGATTTTCGTTGGGTCGGCGATGGACCTCCTCCCCACCGATGCTTGTCCTCATCGATGGCTTCTCCTCCTCCTCCTCCTCCTCCTCCTCCTCCTCCTCCTCCTCCTCCTCCTCCTGGCAGTGGGCACTGACGGCATGAAGGTCGATGCTTCGACGGCATGAAGGTCGATGCTTCGACGTCCGGGCCCACGCGCCGAAGACACGACCTGGCAGCAGGCCGCCCCGGGCCGGCCGCAGACCGGAGCCCGGCTGAGGAGCTCGGGCGTCGGGGCCGCTGTGGGAGCCTCGGCCGCCCCACCGCACTGCCGCACCCCTCCCGCGAGGCCGCCGACGCGAGGCCGGCGAGGAGGAGGGAGGCCTTGGTCGGCGGCGAGCGAGAGGGGGGGGGGACTGAGAGAGAGGACCCAGACATGGTCGAGCCGTGAAAGAAGTTCAGGGCGGGAGGTTGTGGGCCACTTTCGGCCTCGGGGGGCCCGCCTCCGGCCCCGGGGCCGTCAAAAAACGACGCAAGATGAAAAACTGGCCCGAGGGAAAGGGTCGGGACTTCCAGGGACGCCGCCCTGAAAGAATCGGGACGTCGCATGTCTGGGGAGGCCTTCCCAGAAGGCGGCGGGGCTTCTCAGAAGCCTTCCAGCCCTGTGAGGGAAGTGTCCTGCGTCTTCGGGAGAGGGCTCAGAAAGCTTCTCACTCAAGGCCGTGGGACTTCCGAGCCTTCGGAGAAGGCCTTCCCCTTCTCGCTTCCCCCCCGGGCTCGCCGCCGACTTACGCACGATGGGAGGAGGAGGAGGAGGAGGAGGAGGAGGAGGAGGAGGAGGAGGAGGAGACGTCTTCTGCGCGGGGGCTTTCGCGGGCCGCGCCGGGCCGCCAGCGCGGCACGCCGCACGAAAGCAGGGCGCCTGCGCGCGGCCTTCCGTGCGCCAGCGTGCGATCGGATGTCGGCGCCGTCGCCACATTTTCGGCGACGGCTCCTCCTCCTCCTCCTCCTCCTCCTCCTCCTCCTCCTCCTCCTCCTCCTCCTCCTCCTCCTCCTCCTCCTCCTCCTCCTCCTCCTCCTCCTCCTGTGTCAGGGGGGCTCTGGCAGTAGCGAAGAAAGAATGGTCCCTTTCCCCAACTGTTGAACCAATGATTGCACCTCTGCCTCTGTCGCACCGCCGGACGCGGCCACAGGCCGGGCCTGGACGTGCTGCTCGAGTCCCGAGGCCAAACAGTTACAAGGATGGAGGGCTGGGCATTTCCAGAATGCGGCACTCGCCTCAGCGCCGCGCACACTCATGTTAAAACGCTCCACCAGCTGCAAGGATGAGGACTGGTGGTTTCCAACTAGCCTTATCGCTGCGCACACTCGTTTCAGAAAACCCAGCAACAGCTACAAGACAGGAGGCCGTCTCGCTTTCCACATCGAGATCTCGCCTTAGCGTCAAGCACGTTCCTCTTAAAAACCAAGTAGATACGAAGATGGAGGGTGGTTCTTTTCGAAACTGCGCCGCGTACACTCGTCTTACTAAAGTCATGCAGTCACACTAACGGCGGGCAATTCCTTTCCAAATGGGGATCCCGCCTCGGACTTGCTCAAATGCTACCGAAGTCAATTTTGTGCAACAGCACGCGGATGGAGAATGCCTCCTTCTTTGAAGGGGGCTCTCGCATGAGACGTCCTCTACTTAAGACGAGAGCTTTGGAGGTCGAGCCCTGCACACCCCACAGGAGGCCCTTCATGACAAACGCCCGCCCAGTCTTGCAGCCGCTCCCCCTCCCCCTACCGCGGAGGGGGCGAGGGAGGAAACGCCTGGCGCGGATAGGATGGCGGCTGGAGAAGGGCGGCCTTCTACGAATGCCTGGGGGGCGCCTTGCGATCCCTCCTGGCTTCTAAGAGGCCGCCTGAAAAGGCCCCCGGGGCCCTTCTGGAGGAGGCCCCCTTTCGTCCAAGAAGCCCCCCGAAGCCTCGCAGGAGGCCGATCGCCTCTCGCACCATGCCCCTGGTGCGGTGCGCGCCGGCGCACGGAGAGGGACGAAGGGGGTGGGCGGTGGGACACGCGGGCGAGGAGTCTGCGGACGACGAGCGGCACAACCTGTTCGCCAGCATGGCCCCCACACACAGGGCGCCATCGCACCGTGGAGGCGAAAAAGCTATGCGGTGCAAAGCTGTGTGGTCCAGAAAGCCACGCGTGAGCTGACGAGTTGAGATCCGTGCGGAGCAAGCTGAGTGGTGTCGGCTGTGCCGTGTAAGCTTGGAGAGCGAGCTGGAGGCGAAAGCTATGAGGTGCAGGCTGTGCGACGTACACCCTGCGAAATGCTTAAGAAATCATGGGTTAAGAAATTCATAGTCTCAGAACTTGAATAAAAACCTAAAGCTTCCATTCAAATCTTAGGATTTACATTGAAACATTAAGAATAATCGAGACTCTGGCCGAAAATGTAAGTTTTCTTAAGCATCGCCTAAGGTGTAGGCTAGGTTGCGTAGCATCTGCGGCGCAAGCTATGTGGTGCAAGCCGTGCGGCGCAAGCTGAGAGCGCGGGGCGCCCACGAGGCGGCACGGGCGGCAGCGTGGCGCGGCCTCGGCACAGCCCCGAGCGCGGAGCGCCCGCGAGGCGCCCGCGAGGCGGCGACGTGGCGCGACCTCGGCATCCACGGGGCGTCCACGGGGCGCCACGGGCCGCAACGTGACGCAGGCCCCTCCTCCTCCTCCTCCTCCTCCTCCTCCTCCTCCTCCTCCTCCTCCTCCTCCTCCTCCTCCTCCTCCTTGAGTCCTCGAAACGCCCTCAGCTGTTAGGACAAGGAAGATAGCCCCTACAGGGAGCCTCTCTTTTGGAGCTTCTCGGGGGCCTGCTGGCGGGCTCGGGCGCCATCTCTCGGGGCAGCCTCGACACGTGAGTTTGTGTTCCCCCTCTGAGGGTTTTCTTGGGGGCCTCTGCATTTCTCGTGGGAGACCTCTTGGGCCGTCTTGGAGTCCTCTTGGAGCCTCTTGGGCTGACTTGAGGCGGTCGTGGCGGCTTCTTGGCCCATCCTGGGCGGTCTAACAATCCCATCATTGAATTAAAAATGTGCTTCAGATGTGTAAAACATGTTCTAAAAAAAAATGTCAAACATGTGTGTTTGGCATAACTAAAACATATTTGGAACATCTTTAGACATCTGGAACTTATTTGGCAGCACGCTTCCTCTCCATGAATCGACTTCCACAGAGCAAGCACTGTCCGGGGAATCAGCCCTGCTGCAGTCGCCCGGGGCGGCTGGAAAGCTCTGCCGCTCCGTCCCTGCGAGTGCCCCTCGGGGTGGAAAACCTGCCCAGCCACCGTGGGTCGGCTGCGAGCCTGGCGAGGGGGAAGTGAGCTGGGACGGGCCTTCTCGGAAGGCTCGGAGGCCCCCGGCCTTCTGAGAAGTGCGAGGCGGGGATCTATCCACATCCACCGCCCGGGAACCGACGCCCCGGTGCCACAGCGGGCGGTGGACATGGATATATATATTATATATATATATATATATACATATATATATATATATATATATATATATATTCCGGCCCCCGGGGGCCCGAGCATGTCCACATCCACCGCCCGCCGAGGCTCCGAAAACCGACCCTCCAGGCGGTGGAAATGTGGACAAATTCCCGCCTCGGGAAGAGCCGAAGCCCTCCCCGAAGACACATTCTGAGAAGGCCTTCTCTTGGGGGGCGGCAAGATACGGATACGTGTTGTCCCCGGACCTCTCTTGGGGTGCGCTCTGACCCGAAACTCGAGGCGAATCCAGCGGTGACAACGAGGACTCCCCAGGAGGACCAGGCAAGGCCGAAAACGACGGGGGACAGCACGTATCCGTATCTTTTTCTCCCCCGATTCTCCTTCTCACTTCCCCCCCCTCGCTCGCCGCCGACGGTGCGTTCCGGGTCGCCGCTCGGATCTCCGGCGGCCGCTCGGGACGATCCCGGCACTCCCCGGAGCGCTCTCGGCGAGGCGCAGCCGCCGGAACGCCTCCCGTGGGCGGGTACTCCAGATTTCGTAAGAAAGGGAGGGGGGTCTCATTTCGGGGGGGGTCTCTTCCAGGCCATCTTGGAGGGCCCGGGGGGGTCTGGGGACGATGTTTTGGAGGGTTCTCCCACGGGCGGGGTCTGAAATGGCTTGTCTTGGAGGGTCCAGACCCCCTCCCTTTTATTACGAGATCTGGAGTAACCACCGAGAATCGACGAGAGCGCCAGAGAACCGAGAGCCTCGAAGTTCGAGCCTCGAAGTCCTCCCCCCCCCCTGCAGCTCGAACCAGCGAGCGCCCCGAGGGCGGAAGCTCTGCCGCGCTTCGTCCGCTGCGCGAGGAGAAGGGGCATCACACACGAGTCACCGCACCGACCTTGCAGACGCGACGCAACGACTGTTCGCGTGGATTTCTGTCAATGCGCAACCCCGACGCGGCGAGCGAAAAACGAAGAGACTCTCACGCGGACTTAACCCGAGTCCCCATTCCTGGCCAAACGAGATCCGCACGAAATCCACCTCGACATCCGGAACGGCACTCTCCAGGACAGTCCAGGCCTGGGCCCCTTGTTTCTCGAACGCAGTCCGCCCTGCGGTGTGGGCACCATCGCACGCGAGGGCGCGGCGTCCTCACACGGGGGGGAGGGGGGGCCCCGCTGGCGACACGCCACCGTTGGCACAAGGGCTAGGTCGGGCGTGTTCCCTACAGGGGGGATTCTGGACAGAAAAATCATCAAAAAATAGCCCCCAAATCATCAAAACCCGCTCCAACACTCGTCCCCCGACCATGTTTGGACCATCTTTGCATCACAGGGGGGATCCTGGACAAAAAAAACAAAAAAATCATCAAAAAATAGCCCCCGAATCATCAAAAGCCGCTCCAAAACTCGTCCCCCGACCATGTTTGGACCATCTTTGCAGCCTCCTCCTGCAGAGGGACAGGCCCGACTTCACGCAAAGGGGGGGGGGGGCCCGCTCGCGGCACGCCGCTGCTGGCACAAGGGGGGGGGGGGGGGCTCCCGTGGGCCCTGCGCGGGCAGCCGGCGCGCCGCGGCCGTGCTCCTGCGACGCCACTCGCGCGCACGTCGAGAGCGCGCGCATCGCTCCAGCGATCCCTGGCCTTGTGGCTGCCACGGCAACGGACACTCGAACAATCCGAGCATGGAATGAAGGATGTGTGTTCAGAATGTGCTTCTAGACATGCTTCAAGCGTGTTTGATTACGTGCTGGAAAAAAAACATATCTGAAACATCTTCTAGGCATCGGGAAACTATTTGGCAGCATGCTTCCTCTCAATGGATCGTCCTCCACAACCCTATCCCCACTCGCGTGGCCTGGGCCCCGCTGGCCGGTTTACCCCCCCCCCAGATCCTCAGATGGGGACATGGGCATGTTCTGTCGGATTTCGAGGGGCACATCCCCAACTGGGGGGATGAGATGGTGGGGGTCTGGATGGGGATGGGGATGGGGATGGGCATCGGTGAAAGGATACTGAGAGTGGCCACCTAGAGACAGGAGAGAGGAGATTGGCTGGAATGGGTGCCAGCGTTGACACGGATGTCGCAGTCGTTGACCCCGTGGTACTGGCGGTGCTGGTCCGGGACGTGGAGCTCGACTCTGTAAAGGTGCTTGTTGTGATAGTGCTGGTCCGGGACGCGGAGCTCGACTCTGTAGCACTGCTTGTTGTGACAGTGCTGGTCTGGGACGTGGAGCTCGACTCCGTAGTACTGCTCGTTGCCGTAGTGCTTGTCCGGGAGCTCGTCTGTGTAGTACTACTTGTTGACGTACTGCTGCTCTGGGACGTGGAGCTCGACTCCGAACGACTGCTTGTTTCTGTAGTGCTTGTCCGGGACGAGGAGCTCGACTGTGTAATGGTGGAAGTCGAGCTACTGCTTGTCGCTGTAATGCTTGTCCGGGACGAGGAGCTCGACTGTGTAATGGTGGAAGTCGAGCTACTGCTTGTCGCTGTAATGCTTGTCAGGGTCGAGGAGCTCGACTGTGTAATGGTGGACTTCGAAGTACTGCTCGATTCTGTAGTGCTGACCGTTGTGCTGCTCGTTTCTGTGATACTGGTACGGGAGATGGTGCTCGACTCCGTGTTGGTGGACGCTGTGGCACTACTCGACTCTGTAGTGGTGGAACCCGTGGTTCGCGACGTACTGCTCGACTCCGTAAAAGAGGACACCGAGATGCTGCTCGTTTCCGTAGTACTGCTACGGGACGTGCTGCTTGATCCTGTAATGGTGGACCCCGTCGTACTGCTCGTTTCCGTAGCGCTGGTCTGAGAAGTGGTGCTCGACGTCGTAATACTTGACACCGTGGTACTGCTCGTTTTCGTCGCGCTTGTCCGCGACGTGGAGCTCGACTCCGTGATTGTGGACACCGTGGTACTGCTCGATGCTGTAGCGCTGGTCCGCGATGTGGTGCTCGACTGAGTAGTGGTGGACACCGTGGTACTGCTCGATGCTGTGGCGCTGGTCCGCGATATGGTGCTCGACTCCGTAGTGGTGGATCCCGTGGTACTGCTCGTTCTGGTAGTGGTTGTCCCCGACGTTGTGCTTGACTCCGTGGTGGTGGATCCAGAGGTACTGCTTGTTGCCGTAACGCTGGTCTCAGACGTGGAGCTCGACTCTGTAATGGTCGACACTGTACTAGTGATCGATTGCGTAGTTCTGGTGCTCGACGTGGTGCTCGATTCCGTAGTAGCTGACTCCGAAGTACTGCTCGTTTCCGTAACGCTGGACCTGGAAGTGCTGGTCTGGGAAATGCTGGTCTGGGAAGTGGTGGTCGATGCAGTAGTTGTGGACCGTGTGGTGCTGCTCGACTCAGTTGTACTTGACCCCGTGGTACTGGTCGACTCCGTAGTGGTGGTTCGGGACGTCGTGCTCGACTCCGTAGTTGCATAGACCGTGGTACTGGTCGTTTCTGTGGTGGTGTGCGCTGTGGTAGTGCTCGACGCCGTCGTGGTGGACACCGTGGTGCTGCTCGTCTCCGTAGTGGTGTGCGCTGTGGTCGTACTCGACTTCGTCGTGGTGGACACCGTGGTACTGGTCGATTCCGTGGTGGAGTGGACCGATGTACTGCTCGTTTCAGTAATGGTGGTATGTGAAAGGCTGGTCCTGGAAGTGGTGGTCGATGCAGAAATGGTGGACCCCGTGGTACTGCTCGTCTGCGTGGTGGTGTGCACCGTGGTGCTGCTCGACTCCGTCGTGGTGGACACCGTGCTCGACCCCGTGGTAGCGGACTCCGAAGTGCTGGTCGTGGCAGTCGTCGCCGTGCTACTTGGCAATGGGGGTTGCATTGGATCCGGAGTGGGATCCGGCGTTGGTGCGGACGTCGGGGGAACAGGCGTCGGTGCGGCCGTCGGCGCCGCTGTTGGAGACCCCGTCGGCACTGCCGTGGGCGCCGGAGTCGGAGCAGAGGAGGGGGTCGCGGTTGGCGCCGGGGTTGGGGTCGACGTCGGAGCCGCCGTGTGCCCCGGAGGCAGCGGAGTGGGAGCTGGGGTCGGTTCTGGCGTGGGAGCATGCGTCGGCGCTACCGTGGTCCGGGACGTGGTGCTCGACGCCGTGGTGGCCGACGCTGTGGTAACCGTCGTCTGCGTGGCGCTGGTCCCCGACGCGGTGCTCGTGGCCGTCGCGGTTGACTCGGTGGTGCTCGACCTCGTCGAGGAGGACGTGTGAGTCCTCGGAGGGCTCGGGCCAAGAGGAGGAGGAGGAGGAGGAGGAGGAGGAGGAGGAGGAGGAGGAGGAGGGGGAGGAGGAGGAGGAGGAGGAAGAGGAGGAGGAGGACGTGCGAGTCCTCGTGGTGCTGCTCGATTGCGTAGTGGAGTGGAAGGTGGTGGAGCTGGTCGCCGACGTGGTGCTCGACTGCGTGCTCGTGGGCGCCCCGCCACCGCCACAGGCGCAGCACATGTCGCTCGTCGTGAAGTCGGAGTCGTCGTAGTAGGCCGACCCGAAGCACTGGAACGGCAGCAGGTCGAAGTGCTGAGGGCGACGACGACGAGGAATACGACGCCGACGACGACGACGACGACGACGACGACGACGACGACGACGACGACGACGACGACGACGGCGGCAAGACAAAAACGACAGAACGACAACAGGACAACGACAGGACGACGACAGGACAACGACGATCGGCGTCGCCTGGAGACCGGTGGAGGTCCAACACACGCCCGAAAAAAATCAGCAACGACAACGACGACGACGAAGACCACGACGATGACGACAACGAGGACGACGACGACGACGGCGACGACGACGACGCGGCCTGGCACTGCTGCCCGTACAGGTTGGTCGCTTCGAAATGCGTGTCCTCGCAAGCGAAGGTCGGCTCCGGCGTTGCTTCAAGAGGGGGCGTCGGCTGCGACGTGGGCGCGGTGGTGGGTACCTCTGGCACGAGGGAGGCAGGGAGGGAGTGGAACGAGAGAGGATTGGGGGGGGGAGAACGAGAGAGGAGGGAGGGAGGAGAACGAGAGAGGAGGAGGGAGGGAGGAGAACGAGAGAGGAGGGGGGATGGAAGAGGGGGAGGAAGGGAAACGAAGAGGGGAGGAAGGGCGAGGCAGGCCCTTCTCCTCCAACTCACCCTTCGAATTTGCCTCCTCTTGCTTCTCTTCATCCCCCTGCGACGTCCTCCTCGTCCTCCTCCTCCTCCTCCTCCTCCTCATCATCATCATCATCATCAGCAGCAGCATCATCATCATCAGCATCAACGACATCGACAACAATATGATAGGCATCACCAGCAGCAGCAGCATCAGCATCGTCATCATCAATTGTATAATCATCCTTATGATCAGCAGCAGCATCAGCATCAGCATCAGCATCATCAGCATCATCATCATCAGCATCATCATCATCATCATCACCACCACCACCACCACCACCACCATCATCATCATCATCATCATCGTCATCATCAGCAGCAGCCTCGTCATCGTCCTCGTCATCGCCGTCGTCATCATAATATGAGGCATCATCAGAAACACCATCCGCAATATATCGTCCTCGTAGTCGTCGTCGGCATCATCAAGCCGTCATCATTAAGTCGCCATCATCATCGCCATCATCAGCATCATCATCATCAGCATCATCATCATCATCATCATCATCATCATCATCATCATCATCATCATCATCATCATCATCATCATCATCATCATCATCCGCATCATCGTCATCATCGTCATCATCGACTTCTTAATCGTCTCCGTCGTCGTTGTCGTCAGCACCTTCATGACCGTCGTCGTGGCCGTCGTCATTCCCACCACCATCATCAGCAGCACGATCTCCTCCACTTTCTCCTCCTCGTCACCATGATCATTATGCCTCTCCTCATCACCGCCTTTAGCATCTTCTTTTCCGTCTGTCCTTCTCTCCTCGAACCACGTCGTTTCTCAACTGCGCTGAGGCTCATGAACAACTCTTCCTCCTCCTCTTCCTCCTCCTCCTTCTCCTCCTCCTCCTCCTCCTCAGCCTCCTCCACCTCCTGCGCACGCTGTACGCGCTCGTAAGACCCCCACACGACCACCAATGCCACAAACTTGGGGGTGCCCCCATCCAGACAACCTTTCTGCACAAGCGGCTGGGGCCCAAGCTCAGCCAGCGGGCCCGCGACAGGGTGCGACCCGCAGGATCCTGGCCGGACTCGGCGAACTCGTGCGAACGAGCGGCGGCCCGCGTGCCAGCGAGTCTGCCCATTGCGCGGGGAACCGTGCGGTCTCCCGGGTGGGCTGTGAGCCACTCCCGTCATGATGTTCCAACCTACTTCAGCCCTGATCACCAGGAAGGATTCCGAACACCACGAAAGGGCCGCATCTCGAGGGTTTCCACGTGGCGGACCCTGCTGGGAGGCGAGATGCTCATTCGACACCGCTGCGACACTCTCCTGGGCGCTCGAGATCACTTCTGGGCTGTGGCCCTCCAGCACGATGGGAGCAGCAGAACACTCCCCGCCTGCCTCCCGGCCACGGCAGAGCATCGTGCACGACGCACTCGACCAGAGGCTCCAGGGTCTGGCCCGTCCGGGGCTCGAGGGGGGGGCAGGACGCCACGGCCCCTCGAGGGCGGGCCTCTCCCCTCGCCCTGCCCACCATCGCCCCTCCTCGCCCTCGCAGAGTTCGGACGCCCCGCTCGGACGGGACGCGGACGCCTGGGCCTCCAAGCTGCTTCGGCATCGTGACCCCTCCCGCCCCGCACACTCGGGGGCGGCCACGAGGGGGGCGTCCAAGAGGGGGGGCGCAAATCGTGGCCGTCGGGGTGTGCGCGGCCCATGGCGGGGGGCCAGGGACGCAATGAAATAAGAAGAGGCGCCATGAGATCTGAAGAAATATCATGGCCCATGCCATGACACCCACAAACCCCCTACTCATTACCCCCCTCTTGGCTGCCCCCGACACACCACTTGATCCGTGAGAGGCAAAACCCGGCGTGGAGGAGGCCAGCGCGGCCGGCGGAGAAGGAGGAGGAGGAAGAAGAGGAGGGGGAGGGGGAGGGGGAGGGGGAGGGGGAGGAGGAGGAGGAGGAGGAGGAGGAGGAGGAGGAGGAGGAGGAGGAGGAGGAGGAGGAGGAGGAGGAGGAGGAGCAGGAGGTGGAGGAGGAGCCATGACCAGACTTTGGAACGAGACGAGGGCGGGCGCAAAAGAGCAGGAGACGAGATGAGGGCAAGTCTATCCGTCAGTCCACTCTCGGTCTGATTGCAGTGAGCTCTCTCGCTGCGGGGGAGCGGGTGGCCTGAGCACGAAGCCGTGCACGGAGCGCGAAGCAAACAACGCCAGGCCCTGTTGCCTCACTGGCACGCTGCTGGCTTAAAGCAGCGTGCAACCCATCGACCGTCAGGGCAATCGAGGACAAGACAGACGAGCCATCCTCGAGACAGGCCGATGGGATAGTGAGAGCAGAGTAGGGGTCATCGCCCCAGTTGGATGGAAAGGCCAGCAGAGAGGCATGGACTAAAGAAGGCATACACGGGCACGACATGTGATGGGGAATCGCATCACCACCTACAGCATAGCAGCCAAACTAACATCTCCAGCGACCATTTCGACAAAGGCGCGAAGTGGCATTAGCCATGGTGGCTATAACCGAGGAAGCTATACATGAGCCTAGTTTCTTGCCTATCAGGACGCACCTGGACCTGGCCAGGTCCGCCTGGGAACGATCGGTCGGAATCCAGTAATTCAGCCTAGCACAGAAGGCAGGGGAAGGCGAGAGAGGAGGGAAGAGACGTAATAGTTCGCGAGCGAACTTGCTTTGTAATTCAGGACAAAAAAACAAGGGAACCGAGGGGATAGCGAGGAGCGAGTCGAAGTTCTTTAAGCATGTTGACGAATACCGAGGACTGATGCGTAGGCGAGCGCTGGTAGAACAACGTACATTCATTAGCGTGCTGGAATTCATGAAAGAAATTACGTAGACGGGTAAATTCATCATATTTCAGGGCGGCACGATATTGGGCAGCACGGGCATGGTGTGACAAAGTCCGAGTCGAGCAGCTGATGCCAAACGAGGTCGCATCTCACAACATAGCACTGGTGAAGGAATAGCGCGGTGCACACGGTAGGAGGAGGAGGAGGAGGAGGAGGAGGAGGAGGAGGAGGAGGAGGAGGAGGAGGAGGAGGAGGAGGAAGGATTAAATTAGGAGGAGGAGGCCCACCGCCGTAGCCTTTGTCGCGGGGCACCAGCCACCGTGCAGGAGGAGCGACGAGCGCAGCGCCACTTGGCTTCGCCATCGCGGCCACCAAAGGCCTCCCAGATGGGGTCCGAGCAGATGGGGTCGGAGGATCGCGCCGCATCGGCGACGTCTGCGAGGCACCGGCGCCAAAGGCGTAGAGAAAATCGGGCTCCACATCGAGCCGCATCGCCGATGCGTCGGCGATGCGGCGCGACCCTCCGACCCCATCTACTCCGACCTCATCTAGGAAGCCTAGAGCCACGCGCGCAGCGATGCGGCACAGTCCGGCCCGGCCCGCCGCTCCACCCACACTGTAGGAGAGGGTGCGCATCACTCAAGAGGTCAGCGAACTCACAGAGGGGGCAAGGCGGAGGGGCAGTGAACGCAACAAAATCACCCTCACACACAACCCAAGAAGCACACACTGATGTCCTCCTACGCGGCATCGAAAAAGTCGTCCTACGCGGCAACGAAAACCGTCCAGTCACCAACAAACGGCATTCGCAAACCAAAACTGCAATCGAACGTACCCCGATCGTTCAACACCCACACACACACACAAATATACCTACACATGCTCACACGATCTCCTCAGGCGCGTAGATGGCGGCAGTCTGCGGATCACGAATTACAATGGCAGACTACGCTCGAGGTGAGTTGACCACGATGTGTGGGAACGTGAAAGGTCCCGTTTAGCCGAGCGCTGCCAGCCGCCGATTAGCACGGGTCGGGCGCGCCCAAGGTAAAGACAGAACGACTGGAAGCAGTTCCAGGACACAGCTGGGTGTGAGGGAGAGGGGCACAGACACAGCGTTTCTTCAGCGGCGAGGTGACGACACCGACGCGATAGGGCAAGCTGGGACGCGCTTTACTGAAGGGGCCCTGGGACACACAAATAAATACACACAAATAACCGGATTCCCCATATTTTCCGATATTTTCTGGGTTTTTGTCTTCCCCCCTGCTTCCCATATTTTCCTATATGTTCTGGGGAATCGACGACTAATTGTGTCTGTGTGTTGTTTTACCCTCCTGATTTACCACCTGGCGAAGAAGATGAGTGAAATGGATGGGGCAGCACAGGGCAGGGCAGGACGCGAGAACGTGGTGTGCGCGCGCGGCAGCGCGCCCGAAGGGCTCAGCGGGAGCTGATCGACCCATCTCGACAGCGGCCCGTTCCCAGGCTTTGCGGCCGTCAGGATCCCAATGTTGGACTCTTCGTGCCCATCGCTCGCCACGCATGGGACACGCAGAGGTGTACCAATACTACATGTCCTCCTTGGAGGCGCGCCTCCGACCCGAACACATAGTATGCCCATCTTGTAGCATATCGTTTCCCGAGCGGTGTGGCCGGAAAGCGCCACGACGCACATATACTGTAAGATTTCTCCGTGAGCGCGTCGCCCCTGAGGGTGCGCCGCACATTTAGTATAAGTATGCTGGGGTGACGCCGAACTCGTTTCCTCCAAGATTTCACTCCAGCGCTGCGATCTGGAACAACGTTTCTCTGTCCAGCCGGGTATGCTGAGTTTCTCCCTGAATTGCCGTGCCTCAACCATGCCGCGCTTAAACCAATCACCCACGTCTCAATTTCACTTTCAGGTGAAATCACGCTTCGTCTGAGAATAGCCCTGATCATTTCATGTGCGCGGCCTTCAACCTCGAATCCCGCTCAACTGTCAGCCCCCAGCTGCCGCAGCCGTACAAGGCAGTAGGCGATACGATATGTACGCGGAAGAGGCCGAGCCGATCATGCAGTGCAATGCGACAGCAGGTAGGTGCAAAAGCGCATAGAAGCCTGGCCAATGAGTGTCGCTGCCCGACTGCAGAGGCGCTACACGATATAACGGGAAAGATAGCCGCGCTGCAGCGCGGGACCTGTGCGCCCCGCCGGTAACACCAGGTGTTGATGTAAGGCACCGCACTGACGCCTGGCGTGTACAGCAAGCCAGCCGCCCCAGCGCTGGAGAGAGACAGGTACGCCAGCGACTGGGCACAGACACCCATACTTCTTGGCGTCGCGGCCATACGCGCAGCGGCGCAGCGCAGAACGTCGGGCGAAGAGGCGCGCGCGGCCAGCCCAGGTCACGTGACGTGGGTATACTTTATCCGCCCATTGGGGATCGGCAGCATCACTCGCGGGGGGGTGACGCAAGGGGAGCAGCGGGGTCAGACACACATACACACACTCACGTTCGCGGCCCGATGAAGAAGAGCGAAGGAAATGCGGAGGAGCAGCGACGAGGAGCACCGACCTAAGGAACCCTCTCCTGTGACTGCATCGAAGCTGGACGGGGGGCAGTCGAGTTCAGTCATCGGCAGATCGGCAGACTGCAAACTCAAGCCAATCACTCAGCAAGGGCTCTCATAAGAGCAAACTCGGCGTCCTCCTTCTCTTCAAACTGCTCCTCCTGCTCCTTCTTCTGCTCCTCCTCCTCCTCTTCCTCCGCCTCCTCCTCCTCCGCCTCGCCTGGTCCTGCTCCTTATTCTTCTCCTCCTCCTCCTCATCATCATCCTCCTCCTCCTCCACCTCGTCCTCCTTCTCCTCCTCCTCCTCTTCCTCATCTTTCTCCTCCTTATCCACATCCTCCTCCTCCTCAACCTCCTCATCAGAATCATCAACATCGTCATCGTCATCATCATCATCATCATCATCATCATCATCATCATCATCATCATCATCATCATCATCATCATCATCATCATCATCATCATCAGTTTCATCATCATCATCAGCATCATCATCAGCATCATCATCATCATCATCATCAACAACAACATCATCATCATCACCACCACCACCATCATCATCATCATCATCAGCATCACCATCATCATATTAGTCATCATCATCAGCATCAGCATCAGCATCATCATCATCATCATCATCATCAGCAGCAGCATCATCATCATAATCATCGTCTTCGTCTTTTCTTCATCATGGTCTTCTTCCCCAGAATCATCATTATCATCATCGACATTATCTTCAGCATCAGCATCATCATGAGCATCATCATCAGCATCATCATCACCACCAGAATCATCATCATCACCATCACAATCCTCAGCATAATCATCAGCATCAGCATCAGCATCATCAGCAGCATATGCATCATCAACATCATCATAATAATCAGCACCATCATCATCATCATCATCATCAGCATCGTAATCAGCATCATCATCATCATCATCATCATCAGCATTATCATCATCATGTTCTGTATCATCGTCATCCTCATCAGCATCATCATCATCGTCAGCGTCATCATCATCAGCATCAGCATCAACATCAGCATCATCATCAGCATCATCAACATCGTCATCATCATCGACATCATCATCATCATCCTCATCACCATCCGTAACCTCATCCTCATCTCCATCCTCATCCTCATCATAATCATCCTCATCATAATCATCCTCATCATCATCGTCATTATCTCATCATCATCATCATCCTCATCATCCTCATCATCCTCATCATCCTCAGTATCATCCTCATCCTTATCCTCGTCCTCATCATCATCATCATCATCATCATCATCATCATCAGCAGCAGCAGCATCAGCATCAGCATCAGCATCAGCATCAGCATCAGCATCATCATCATCATCATCATCATCATCATCATCATCATCATCATCATCATCATCATCATCATCTTAGCCAGCATCGTCATCATCATCCGCCTTCTTCTCCTCCTCCTCCTCCTTCTCCTCTTAATCCTCCGCCTCCTCCGCATCCGCCTCTGCCCTCTTCCTCCGTCCTCCTACACCTCCGAAAGGGGGTGGTCGCCGTAGGAGCCGGCGTCGCGGGTAGGTCCACGCTCAGGGCCACCTCTGCGGCGCGCACGGCGCTGCGCAGAGCGTCCCGCCCTCGCCGACGTCCTCGTCGTCGTCGTAATCGTCGTCGTCGTCGTCGTCGTCGTCGTCGTCGTTGCAGTCCAAGGCATCTGGAGACCTCTGGAGACCTCTGGAGACTTCGGCAGACTCCAGCGACCGATCCCTCATTTTCCTCCTCCTGCTCCACCTCCTCCTCCTCCTCCTCCTCCTCCTCCTCCTCCTCCTCCTCCTCCTCACCCCACCTCCTCCACCTCCTCCTCCTCTCCTCCTCCTCGTCCTCCTCCTCCTCTCCACCTCCTGCTCCTCTCCTCCTCCTCCTCTCCTCCTCCTCCTCCTCATCCTCCTCATTATCATGAACAAGAAAACTCCACATATTCCATATCATGCATCATCATCATCTCATCATCATCATCCATCACATCATCATCATCATCATCATCATCATCATCATCATCATCATCATCATCATCATCATCCTCACATCATCATCATCATCATCATCATCATCATCATCATCATCATCATCATCATCATCATCATCATCATCATCATCATCATCATCATCCATCATCATCATCATCATCATCATCATCATCAGCATCATCAACATCGTCATCATCATAGTCATCATCATCCTCATCATCATCATCATCGTCACCATCACCATCACCATCATGATCACCATCACCATCTCCATCATGGTCATCATCATCATCATCACCACCACCACGGGCACCATCATTGTCGTCATCATCATAATCATCATCAGAATCATCATCAGAATCATCATCGTCATCGTCTTCGTCATCGTCAGCATGAACAGCACCATCATGATCCTCATCCTCATCATCACTACCATCACCATCATCATCATCATCATCATCATCATCATCATCATCATCATCATCATCATCTAAGTCACCATCATCATAATAATCGACAGCCGTATCATCATCATCGTAAACATAACGCCCTCTTCAACATAAACCACATATTGTTCCGAATCAACATCGCCCTCATCGTCGTCATCATCATCGACATCATCATCACTCACCAGCATCCGCATCATCATCGTCATCATCATCAGCATCATCAACATCAGAAGCATCATCATCCCCGTCGTGATCATCATCATCATCCCCATCGTCATCAACATCAGTATCATTGACAGCATCAGCATCATCATCAATCACCATCATCATCATCACCAGCATTATCGTCAGCATCATCGTAATCATCATCAATATCATCAGCTGGTGTCCTCAACCTAACCGACAACATCGTCATCATCATCATCAGCAGCAGCATCAGCAGCATCACCATCATCATCATCTTCATCATCATTATCATCATCATCATCATCATCATCAACAACAGCGGCATCAGCATCATCATAAAGAAACATCATCATCAGCATCATCATGTTCATCATCATCATCATCATTGCCATCGTCATCAGCATCATCACCATCGTCATCATCAGCATCAGCAATGTGATCGTCATCACAATCAGCATGATTGTCGTCATCAGCATCGCCAGTATCACCATATCACATCATATCAAAGCATGACATGCCGTAACAAATCCACCTAGACCATACCATTAAGCAGCATGTCATGCCATGACATACCATGTTAGAGCATACCATCGTCCTACTAATGGTCAGCCTCGTCATCATCATCATCATCATCATCATCATCATCATCCTCATCATCATCATCACCATCAGCATCATCAACAACAACAACAACAACAACAACACATTCGCCAGCATCATCGACAGCATAATCATCGCCACCGACCTCCTCACATTCTCATCATCAGCATCGCCAACAGCATCCGTACCGTCAGCATCATCAGCATCATCATCATCATGATCAACATCATCATCAGCAGCTTCATCATCACTATCATTATCATCATCAGCAGCATCATCATGATCATCATAAACATTAGCATCATCACCATCGTCATCATCGTCGTTATCGTCGTCGTCATCGTCGCCACCGTCATCGTGGTCATCCTGAGAGTCATCACCTCAGCATCATCATCATCAGCATCATCGTCATCATCAGCATCAGCATCAGCATCAGCAGCATCTTCACTGGTGCCATCGGCATCATCACCAGCATAAACAGCATACGTATGTATCATCGCCATCGGCATCAACATCCTCAGCATCGTCATCGTCCCCATTATCATCCTTGTCATGGCCACCGTCGCATCATCATCATCATCATCATCATCATCATCATCATCATCATCATCATCATCATCATCATCATCATCATAATCATCGTCATCATCATCATCATCATCATCACCAGCATCATCGTCGTCGTCATCGTCATCGTCATCGTCATCACCACTACCACCACCGCCATCATCATCATCATTGTCGTCGTCGTCGTGATCGTCGTCATCGTCATCGTCATCGTCATCGTCGTCGTCGATATCATGATCATCCTCATTATCATCATAATCATCATCGTCCTCAGCAGCACTACAGTCATCATAGTCATCAACATGAGCGTCTACAGTATCGCCATCATCATCGGCATCATCAGCACCACCAATCACCACCAGCAACATCATAATCGATATCATGAGCAGCACCGGCATCGTCATCATACACATCATCATGATCATAATTAATCATCATCATCATCATCATCATCATCATCATCATCATCATCATCATCATCGTCAGCATCATCATCATCATCATCATCATCATCATCATCATCAGTATAATCATCATCGTCGTCATCATCATCAGCATCATCATCAGCATCATCATCCTCAGCAGCATCGTCATCATTATCATCATCACCACCACCATCAGCAGCAGCATCGTCAGCATCATCGTCGTCGTTATCGTCGTCGTTATCGTCGTCATCGTCACTGTCATCATCGTTCTCGCTGTGGCCGTCGTCGGCGTCATTGTCGTCGACATCAAGGATCCTCCTCCCCCTCTGCATGGTTGCGGAAGGGTGGTGTTGGAATGACGGAACCAAGCCCATATGGTGTAAACCGCAAGGGGTTCGGCATATTATGCCCATCCCATTGCCAGACCAGTGCGAGCAAGACCAGCAACACCACGCTGACCAACACGTCGGAGTGGCAGTGGCACTAGCGAAAGATCAGCAGCACCGCCACCGCTGTGACTAGCACATCGGTGCGCAGCACAAGCGCAACCAGCACCACGATCCTTTGCAGCGACACCAGCGGCACTGAGCAAACCAGCAAGTCGGCGCGCAGGCAGCAGCACTAGCGAGAGCAGCAGCACCAAGATTGTCGGCACGAGTGGGCCGAACAATACCGTAGCGTTGGAAAAGGCGTTGGCAAAAAGAGCACCGCGAACCTCATAAGAATAACTGCAACCAGTAGCGCCTGTATGACCAAGACATTAACGATCAATATGGGGAGGCGCAGCTACACAAGCCTTCCCAGCGTAAGATGAACAAGGACGATTGAGGCCAGCAGTACCACGTAAAGCAGCTCCGGCGAGCCGATGGGCAGCACAACTCCCAGCAGCCCCACTGAGCACCTCGGTGTCAGCGTCACTCTGACGAGCACGTCGGAGGGCAGCACCACTCGCAACAGTCCGAGAGCAAGCAGCCGCACCACTGTGACTGGCACGAGTGGGGCCCGCAGCACCAACGAGCCAAGTACAGGCGAGAGCAGCAGCAGCAGCAGCAGCAGCACCACCAGCCTTACCAGCACGACAGGGACGAGCAAGGAGCAGCACCACCGACGCTTGCAGCCCCACTGTGACCCCCGCGTCGGTCATCATCGGCACCCCGAGAAGCGCCATGGCAGCACCACTCCCACGAGGACCACCACGAAGAGCAGCATGCGCTGAGGCAAGGCCAGCGGCGCCCAGAAACTTCACCACGAGCCGAGTCCTCTGCACCGCTCCCGCGAGCCTCGCGGCGACAGCG
>CAUYUJ010022343.1:0-75000 GCA_963575745.1 Prorocentrum cordatum
TAAGCGGCGCGGCTTATGGTAACCCGCCGACTCACGAAGACGCCACAGCTCAGGCCAGCGACGCCGAGGCAAGGGAAACACGTGAGCGCACCCTCGACAGCCCGTGGTCCATCTTCCGACATGCAGATGCTCGTGGTTCCTCTTCCGACATGGACACCCAACCACCACGACGGCGAGCACGCTACGCATCACCCGCCAGGCCCCAGGCGACTCCAGGCCCTGGTACGCCCCACCCAGCCCTCAGGCCACCGACGCGCAACTTACGCAGCACCATCCAGCGCGACCCAGCGGTCCCCGTGCCGCCGACGAGCATCCTCACCTCCCTGTACCAGAACGGCTTTGCGCTTGGTAACAGTGGCGTGACCACAGAGGACATCAAAGACGCCCTGCGACTCCACGACCATCCTCGATTCACCAATGATCCAACGCTCCAAGCGTTGGCGCCGTGGACTGACATCACGCAGAGGCCCCCGAACCGACTCACTTGGGTGCTGGAAGACTCGGGCGGGAACTCAGGCGAGACGATCTTCCCCTACCTCACGTGGGACCTCCGTCAACCCACCACTGACACGCCCACGGTCTTCTGGCACGGGACCCGCGGTGACCTTGCGGCTCGTCTCGCTTTCAACGGAGGTCACCTCCTGCCGGGCCCCCGCCGTGAAGCGAAGGGTCGAACCGCCACAAATGTCGGCCGCACGTACGTGAGTGTGCACCCGTCGCTGGCCGCGTGGTACGCGGAGCCGCCTCACCCGCCCTGCAGCCTCGAAGACGACACCCTCGCCTGGGGACCCATCGCGCTCTGGATGTGCGAGGCTACCAAACCGCCGCGCGGTGAGAACTGGCACTACTTCGTGAAAGGGGAGGCTCACGGAGCGCGCCTCATCTACCCACGGGTCCTGGGCCTCCTCATCCGCATGGACTGGTGTGCCCCCACCGAAGCTGCCTCCAGGTGCCGTGCCCTCCCGCACACCTGTGGCATGGGCGACTGCACGCACGCCCTCCACATTGCCGGCTACGATCACCCAGACCTCCGCGAGGCGGCTGAAGCCCGCGACCAGGAAGCTAACACCTGGCGCCGGCTGGACATCGCGGCAGCGTGGCCACCGCCGCAGGCACTATACTCGCCAGAGGCAGCGCGAGCATGGGCTACACGGCACTACGACACCGAAGCAGCCACCAGGGTCGACCCCAACCAGCCCCGTCCGCGCGCCTCGCTTCGCAAGCTCCAGCTGGACCCGCAGCCACTGATCGACCTGGTGTACACTGGCTTGCAGGCCGTCCCCGTGCGAGGGCAGTCCGACGCACGAGCGCCGCGCCCCAGCGGCTCCAGCCCTGGGGCCGCGTCTGGCCCATCGCACACCTATCAGTCAGGTGCCGCCCTGGGACACAGTCCAGACCGCTCATCGACGACATCGGGAGCCGACGACCGTCGTACGCCGTCCCTCATCAGCGCGGCCGCCGCCCTCGCCCGAGGACATGCCCGCCCACGGCGATCCGCCTCGCGTTCGTCACGGCAGAGCGGCGGAAACTCCACCTCGGACAACCGCGACATCGAGACGTGGGAGCACATCGAGACGGAAGAGGAGCCGACCGCCTACCACGTCCTCGCCTTCCACGTCCGCGATGTGCGGGCCCGTGTCAACGCCCCTGGCATCGAGGTCTGGCTTGACCCGGGCGAGCACCACGACGGCGCCTACTTACCGTGGGTGGCGACCGTCGTGGGCCACCGCGTTATCGACCCTGCGGTTGCGGGTCGCGACGGCTGGGTCATCCTTCACCACGACCATGGCGATACCACTACCAGGCTCTGGGCACCGACCCAAGTCCACGTCAAGGCGGACGACACTTGGCGCACGGTCATGATCCCAGCGGACCTGGGGCCCCAGTGGATCGAGCGCCATGCTGACGATGCTCGCCTCCCCGCGGAGGTGGTCCGCACTACAGGCCAGTCCTGGTTCGCCGACGTCTGGCCCTTGTGGGATCGACCCCGACCCCACCCAGACGACGCAGTCACCGACGAGCAAGCGTTCCCGCCCCTACCAGGACGCTGGACTTGCCTTCAGTGCCGATTCCAATGCTGTCAGTATTGTGCTGCCCGCCGCAACACGCAGCTCGGCACCTCAGGCCAACCAACGTGCCCAGACTGCTCCCTCAGCGGACTACGTGCACTTATGGACTGGTCCACGGACTACTCATGCAACAGCTGGACGTGTGCGTACAGCACCGACAACAGGGACACCGACACATGCTGCCTCTCCAGCAGATGCCCTCATCCGCCTCGTCCGAACAGCCTGTTCGACGTCCGTGCCACAGGGATGCCTCCGCACATCCTCGCCCGCCAATACGGCAACGCGCCAGCCCAGCACGACCTCAAGGAACCCCCCCGAGCGCCTTCAGGCCCCGGGGGGGAGCCTCCACAACCAGGCCAAGCAGGTTGCCAGGGTCAATGGTATCTACCACCGAGGCCGCGTCGCGTCCTCAAGCAGGGATTGCCCGACGGCACGAGGCGGCCACCAGGGTTCACAGGAACGGGGATGCCTGAAGACCCGTCTCCCGACCAACCGCTGTGGAAGGAAGGCTACGTGCTCTTCGGCCCTCACCAGGCCCTCAAGGAGGACTTCATATTCAACAAAGCGGTCCGCCGACCTTACTCCCTAGCCATCACCAACATGCACAGGGATCGTGTCACAGTCAGGACCGTCTGCGAGTCTATCGCCGAGCGCATCCACACTACCCGCACGCGCTGGCGAGATGTGGTAATGTACTGGGATGCCGAGGGCGGCCCTGGGCCTCAAGCTCTCGACTACGACATGCGCCTCTGTGACGCCATGGTGAGTCGTGCCACGACCGAAGCCGAGTTGAACCACGACCGCAGCAACCGTGGTTGCTTCTGTCTCTATGGACCAGCGCACCAGCGGGCTGTGAACATCACGGTGCTCCCCGAGCCGCAGAACATTGACTACGTGGAGCATGTGCGGCGCTACTCACCCGTCGGGGAGACTTTCCCAGACCATGCCTTCGAGCACGTCTATCAGGGCTGGCGGCGGCCCGACGTGCCGCCCATCCTCCCCGACACCCGCCCGCTCTCGAGAGCCGACCAGCAGCGCTTCCAACAGCACCAGCAGCGCACCCAGCAGCGCGACCAACGCGACGCAGGTCAGCCGAGCACGCCACGCAACCGCTCTCCCGCGCGCGTCCCGACAGGCGACAGCGCGGGGTACGGCGGGGGCGCCGCCTATCACCGTGGCCCCATTGGCGCCAGGCCCGCGGCGGCAGGAGCAGCCGCCTCCAGCTATGGCCACGCCCCCCACGCCAGGGTGCACCCAGCGGTCGTCGGCTACCCGCGTGCACTCGTGCAGGCTCCACCACGGGCCACCTCGCCCGTGCCAGGGTCCACGCGTGCCTGGGGCCATTACCCAGGCCGCCACGACAGCACCGCCAGCAACCAGCCCGCAGTGGTAACCCCTGCGGCTCTTTTTTTTTTTTTTTCGTTTTTCTTTTTTTTTTTTTTTTTTTTTTTTGTTTCTTTTTTTTTTTTTTTTTTTTTTTTTTTTTTTTTTTTTTTTTTTTTTATTTTTTTTTTATTTTTTTTTCTATATGTTCTTTTTTTTTTTTTTTTTATTTTTCTTTTTTTTTTTTCTTTTTTTTTTTTTTTCTTTTTTTGTTTTTTTTTTTTTTTTTTTTATTTTTTTTTTTTTTTTTTTTTATTTTTTTTTTTTTTTTTTTTTTTTTTTTTTTTTTTTTTTTTGTTTTTTTTTTGTTTTTTTTTTTTTTTTTTTAATTTTTTTTTTTGTTTTTTTTCGTTTTTCTGCAAGGGGGCTGCAACAAACCGTGGCAGGACAGGGCGCCCTGAAGGATGGCGTGATGCGAACGTGCGTGCTTGGCAACCGCGCCAGCACACGCCCCCGCCAAACGTGGCCGCAGCGCTGCGCCCTGCCCAGGCAAAACCTGCCCCACCTGAGCGCGAGCGGCAGCCGCTCGTCCCGCTCGTCCTCACGTACACCCAGGCGCACCACAGCGCCTCCCCGCGGCACAGCGAGGGTAGCGCCCATCACGTCAGCCCCCGCCCTGACGCCGTCGACCCGGACCAGGCTGCAGCCTCGGCGGCGGGCGGCACAGGCGGCTCCCGCCAGCCCAGCCCAACACCCTGCGCAGCGCCGATCCGCTCCCCGAGCAGGGCGGACTCTGCGCGCGCTAACGCCCAGGCGACCTCGCCACGTGACCGCCACATGGCGGGCGCGTCCCGCGCAGCCGGTCCTGCAGCCGCCACAGCTCGCGCAAGGCCCCTGGGAGCTCCACGAGCTCGCCGCCCCGCGAGACTAAGGCTGATGGCCAAGCCCCCGAGGTGGTGCCACGCTTCGGTGCCAGCGCCATCGAACCTGGCCAGGTCGACCTCGAGCCGACGCCGTCCACGGACCAGGAGCTGCCACCGCCCACCCGTGTTGTCGTCCCCTTCGACGAGGCGCCGACCTTCGACCCCTTCAAGCACAAGTACTCCGTCAAAGGCCTCGCGGCGGGTTTCGGCGGTGGCTCACCGCTGTCTCCTCAGAGCCACGGCGGCGGCCCCGCCACCTCAGCCGCTGCCGCGGCAGCGGCGGCCCCGCGTGGAGTCAGCCCTGTCCGCAACGCGTGCCTCACGGCAGCGGGCATGGATGAGGCTCAGCGCCAGGCCACCGACCGCGCCGCTCGCCACGCCCAGCTGGTGGCTGACGCGCTGGTAGAGCGTCCTCCGCTGCAGCCACAGGGCCCACCGCCCGAGGCGAGCGCAGAGGGCGCACACGAACAAGCTGTTCCAGCTGATGCTGCTCATCACGGTACTGACGGGGCGGGCGCGCCGCCGCAGGACGGACCAGCGGTGTCGCGTGCGCAGTATGTGCGCGCGCGCTGCGCCGCTGCCGCGCCGAGCTGCCGCCGCTGGTTTGCTTTTGTTCTTGTTCTCGGCAGGACGGATCGAGGAGTCGCCTCCCGCTCCCTCTGCTGCCGTCTCACCTCTCCTCCCCCCGTCCCCCACGGTACAGGAGTGAGGAGGATTGTTCGAGGCAGTTTTGCTGATGTTTATGAACCCCCCCCGGCGCAGCGTCGACCATGCCTTGCCTATACTCCTGGCCCGACGGCGGCTTCAGCCCCGTCCAAGCCAATCTGCCGCGACGCCATGAGCTCCTACTGTGGCCAAGCCTTCTACATGGGTGACGGCCAGGCTGCCCTCCACCGTGCGGGGCGTGCTAACCCCAGCTCCACCGACGGAGATGGGCCAGGTCGCTCCATCCACCTCGTCAGCCTCAACATCACGAGTCTCCCAGCGAACTGGCCATCCATCACCGCTCTAGGTGTCGACCACAACGCCGCAGTCATAGCACTGCAGGAGACCCGACATGCCAAGCCTACCAGGCAAGCCATCGCTACCAACGCCGCCAATCCACACCACGGAGGATATCAGGCCAGTCTGGGACCTGACCTGGATCTGGCGCGAGCCCAGCGCAAAGCTGCTCACGGTGGCACGGACCACACGGTCGAGGGCAACACCGGCGCCTGGGGGGGGGTCGCCATCCTCTCTAAGGACGCCATCGTCGACTCCACCGTCGACGACACTGCGTCCTGTATCGCCACCCTCAAGGCCAAGAAACGATGGCACGAGGCCTTCCTCCCGCTCTGCACCCAGCACCGCCGCAGGCGGCGACGAAACAACTACGGTCCCGCTGGGATCTACATTGCGAGCCTCTACGGGGTCGCTGGAGGGGACAGCACCGATTTGTTTCGGCTTGCTGATTGCGCCGCCGCGAGGGTCGGCTCAGCCCCGTATTTCATTTGCTTGGACGCCAACACGAACATCGACGACAATCCACATCTGCTGCACATGATGCAGCACGGATGGTTTAACGTCGCTGAAGGCACACCAGACCACACCATGCACACATATGGCAATATCCCTGACTGGGACCGCGTCACCAAGTGCCCCCGCACTTCGCGCATCGATTATATCATCGCAAACCAAGCTGCGCGATCCCTTGTCACCGACTTCTGCTATCTGCGTGACTTGCCAGCGAAGTCCCATGTTGGCCTGCAGGTCACACTCGACCTTAGCCGCCTCGACCATACGGCCCCACGCCTTCTGGCCCCCACGCCTTACCCTCCTAACGAGGGAGCTCATGAGGACCACGAACTTCAGGCATTAGGGACCCTCATCGCAGGGCGATACCATGACCGCATGGAGCAGGCTGACACACGCGACGATGTGGAACGCATGTTCGCCCTGGCAAACGAGGCCAGCCATGAGTACCATCTCACCCGGCTGCGGGACCTACCGCCCCCACCGCCAGACCACCCAAAAAAGAAGGCCCTACCATGCACGGGCTCACACCCACGTTCGAGGAGCGACCCGCTGTCCCCCGCGCCTTTCCCACCTACGGAGCTTCCACGATTCACATGAACCGCCTTCGCAAGCTCCATCGGCAACTTTGTGAGCTTCGCTTCATCGGACAGCACCATCATATCGACTGCCGTGCTATCCCGCCGTACCTGGCGCAACGCATCGACTGCACGTGGACCGCGGCCCGCCTTCTCTGCCACAAGCTGCGCCCCACGGCCCTCCTGGCCTTTCCCGATGCCTGGACCCCCGACGTGCCAGCACCACGCGGAGAGCACCTAGGCCGTCTGATCCAAAACCTAGACTCAGAGCTGGCGCGACGTGCAAACCGAGCCAAAGCTGAACGCATCAAGATTTGGGCTGAGGGTGTCCGCGAGCCAAGCGGGCGAAAGGCGGCCATATACGCACGGGCTGCCGACTGCTCGCCCACGGCGTATCTCCGCACGCCTGCCACTCCCGACGATGCACAGCTCCACTGCGACACCACCGCCTTCAACCCTGACCAAGCTTGCACGGACGATAGTGATGCCGACACCGACGCCGGCGGCTTCAGCCCCAGCGACGGTAGTTCGCTCGACACGGACAACGACGAAGGCCACACTCGTGACCCACCACCTGCCCAGGTTCCCGACGCCCTCCCCGCCAACGCCATTGTTGCCAACACCAAAGACATGCTTAAGCTCATGGTCGACACCTGGGAGCCCATCTTGGGCAGGTACCGCGCTCGCGCGGGCCATGACGCCGAAGCTATGCCGACGTGGGCGGACTTTTACGACGAATACCGACAAGAGCTGCCTACGCCATCACCAGCAGCCCCTTTCCACCTCACCGACGACCAACTCATCCACTTCATTCGCACCCGTTCACCGCGCCGCGCGGGGGGACTCGACGGCTGGACAACTAAGGAGGCTAAGGAGTTACCCGACGACATCCTTCGCCTCTTCGCCAGTGTCTTACGTGCTATGCAGCGCACTGGCACCATCCCCGAGCCCCTCCTACACGTGCCAAACCCGTGCCTCCGAAAAGGCCGAGGGGAACTCCCGACGGACCAACGACTTCTCTCGGTTCTTTCCGTTTGGATGTACGCGTGGGAAGCGCCAGCCTACCGCAGCCTCACGACCTGGCGGCAAGGATGGACCCATGCCACGAGCTTCGGCGCTGGTCCCAAAGCCACCATTGGGGATGTCAGCACCTCTCTCGCCCTGCGCATCGAACACGCCAGGGCTTTACTCCTCCCCTTAGCTGGAGCTGCCCTTGACCGACAGAAGTGCTTCGACTACCTCATCACGGACATCTGTCTAAACCTTGCGCTGCACGCGGGGTGTCCACAAGACATCGTTACTGTCCGCCGATATTTCTACAGACACCACAAACGCTACATCCGCATGAACGGAGCGTACTCCAGGGACCTGGCCAGGACAAACGGTCACCTCCAGGGCAGCTCGTGGTCCCTGGATGACATCAAGCTGCTCATGTGCGTGTGGACAAAGAGGCAGCACCGATACGTTCCTCGATCACTCAGCACTACCTTCGTCGACGACAGCAACTCCACTACCCACGCCGCTTCTGAGCTGCAGAAATCTCTCGACGAAACCGCCAAGTTTGATCGATTCTCAGGTCAACGCATTCACCCTGGTAAAGTGGCAGGGTGGGCGCTCACCGACGAGCTTCACGCCGCCGTTACCCAGCTCACACTGGCGGAGCGCCCCCTACGTGTGGTCGATTCCTTCAAGCTCGTCGGGAGTTACATCAACGCAGAGGCAGCGCCGGCTCCAGCCGCGCTTAACTCCGGCCTCCGCCGGACGCCAGTGTTCGGGCGGAGAGAGTATCGCCTGAACGACGCTTTGGCAAGACCGTATTTTTTTTTTTTATGATTTTATTTGTTTTATTGTTGTTTTTTTTGTGCTTTTTTTTATTTTTGTTTTTTCTTTTATTTCTTGTTTTTCTTTGTTTTGTTTTTTTTTTTTTTTCCCGTCGCCGATGCTTATCAAGGCGCGGCACGCCCGATCCCTGGCTGCCAGCGTCTGCACCACGGGCACCGACATTCAAGCACCTTCAGGCCCAGCCAAGACTGCCTACAACCACGCCCTCAAGGCGGCTATCCGCCCCAAGGGGAACAAGTGGGTCGAGTTCTGGACTCTCATGGCCGTGTGCGTGCCGGGACACGCCCTTGAGATCGACGCCATCACGCAGCGTGAAGCATTCTTGTGCCTGCGGCGTCAGGTTAACCGCGACGTCACACTCTGCGGGCTCGCCAGAGACCTCCAACACCACGTCCAGACCCTGTTTGGTGGAGGACCCGTCGGGCGACTCGTCCAGTCGCTCCAGCAGCTCCGATGGACCTGGCCCACATTTGGCATCATGTACGACGACTGGGGCTGCCCGATTAGCTGGCTGAATTTACCCCAAAACGCCTTCCTGCACATGCTGCGGGCCTCACAACGCAGGGCATTTCTGCGGAGGATCAAGCCACGGCGACACGACCTTGGCTACCTCGCCTCTGTCAGACAGGGCCTTGACCTCTTCGCCAGCACGTGGCTCGCGCGAACTAATGGAGCAGCCAAATGCACTGCCTGGCAGCTGGCGCTCCTCCTGAACTACCTGTCGGGCGGGGATCACACCCAACAGCGACGATCCCGATCAAACACGTCGGCAGACCCCAGCCCCATGTGCCGCTACTGCGACGAGGAAGAGGAAACTCAGGAGCACACTGTCCACGACTGCAAGTGCTGGGCCCGAGAAAGACTCCCTCTCACCACCCTCATCAGTGACGACCAGTGGGCCCGTCTTCCGCCGCACACAAGACACTGCGGGCTCTTCGACGAAGACCCAGCCCTCCTCGACCTGCATGCCGACCTCGCGAGGGACCCGCTGCCACAGCCCATTCCGCGGCCCTCCCCTGAGGGAGATCCTGCGGCTTCAGCCCAGGACACCTACACCACCTACCTTGACTCCGACACTGGTTGGACATGGGTCTACGCTGCCACGGACGGTGCGTGCACCAACCAAGCCATCCCATTGCTAGCACGAGCGGGCTACGGCGTCTACTACGGCATCGACCACCGCATGAACTACAGTGCACGCGTTCACGGCCTAACGCAGAACGCCCAGGTTGCGGTGACCCTCGCCATTGTCCACCTTACGGCATGTGCCGAACGGCCCGTGCACGTTTTCGTGGACAACCAGGCGGTGGTCGATGGGTTCCAAAGCATCATCGACGGACATCCAGCGCCGCAGGGCACGCACGCGGAGCTCGGGGAAAAGATCCACCGATGTGTTATGGCCAAGCCCAACATGTTTCGCGTCGAAAAAATCGCCAGCCAACTGGGAGACCTGGGCATCGACCTTGGGCTCATCGGGCCCATCGCGGAGGAGTTCAACCGTCAGGCCGACGCCCTTGCCACAGCGGCGGCACGCACGCACAACCTCCCCGACGACATTGTTGAAGCTGCCAAAACACGACATCGCCAAGCGACCGTGCTTCATGGGGTCGCTGTCGCTATCTACGTGCGCAGACACCGTACTCTGCCGCTCCCACACCGCAGGGCTGGGTTTACAGCAGCGGAACTCAGCAAAATGGAACCGAACCCCCTGCTGTCGGACCAGGCACCACCCGCGGCTGGACCATACATCCCGCAGAACCCGGATGAGCTCTGGGCCGAGGCCCAACGGGCGTTGCTCGACGAACAGGAGGACGACCCGTTCGGCTTCGGCGGGGGATTAGACTTCTTGGACGACGGCCCAGCCAGCGCCAACCCTGCCCCGTCGGGCAACCTCCCGACGCCCACCTCGACTCCGCCACCGAGAGCGACATCGCATCCACATGATGATGTCGCTCACCGTCAAGACAGAGGACACCCCTCGGAGATGCCAGTCCGAGGCACGTCGCCCACCCCCCCCCGTCCACCCGCGCCAGCCCGCGGGGGCGGCTCTTCACCGTCGCTGCTGGGTGCGAGGCTGCGGCTCCTCCGTCCTCACGGGGCGTGGCCCTAGCGGCTCCAGCCCTGGGACCGCGTGTTACCCTCCAGTCGCCTCTCAAGGGCGACGGCCGCCAGCACACGGATCGCCGCACCGCGCAGGTCCACCACCTGGCCAGGCGCACCGATGACCTCGTCCCTGCCACGAGGCCCGCGGCCGCAGGCACTGGCAGCCGCCCCTCGATGACCTGCGTCCCTGCCAACAGGAGCTGGCCTCCCAGGCTTACGCGCCTCTTCACCGGTGTGTGAGCTGTCCCAGTCTATGGCCGCTCGCAGAGGTGTGCTGCTCTCGCCGCCGACCTTGCCGCTGCTCAAGCCCGTCAAGGCCCTCTGCTCCAGCGCCTCCACCGCGCCGGGCGTGCCTTCGCCGAGCTGCTTACGCCCTCGCCCGATGGTGCTGCGCCGCCACTCACCCTCCAAGCTATGCTGTCATCGCTCCGCGGCGCTCCGCCTGGTGCCCCGCGCTAATTTCCTCCTTTCTGCCTGCCCGTGTGTACGCGTGGCCCCGCGTCCACGGTGTCAGGGCGTGGGGGCGGGGGGTGCCCCGTCCCTGCGCGCCGCGTTGCGGCCAAGCGCCCAACTGGCGGTCTGCCAAGCCGCCTAGCCACGTGTCAGCACGTCGCCTTTCTTGTTGGGGCCTTCTTCGTCACGCGGTCTGACACGTGAGATCTTCACCGTCTGTCCGCCGTCTGTAGCGTCTGTCGCATTGCGCCGGGGGAGGGGGTTTGTTGCCCGCCCTCGTATCTCAAGGCTGCACCGCCGCAAATAGTGTTTGGCGAGTTGTCGCACCGCAGTGCGCCTCGCGGACGGACCCTGGTCCGCCTACTTGTCCGGTCTCTCTCTCTCTCTCTCTCTCTCTCTCTCTCTCTCTCTCTCTCTCTCTCTCTCTCTCTCTCTCTCTCTCTCTCTCTCTCTCTCTCTCTCTCTCTCTCTCTCTCTCTCTCTCTCTCCCCCACCCCGCCCAGGGGACCTGCGACGTTCGAAGTTCGAAGTCCGAAGGTCGAAGTTCGAAGTTCGAAGTTCGAAGTCCGAAGTTCAAAGTTCGAAGTTCGACGTTCGAAGTTCGAAGTCCGAAGTTTGAAGTCCGAATTCGAAGCTCGAAGTCCGAAGTCCGAATTTCTCCTCCTCCACCCCGCCCAGGGGACCTGCGACGTTCGAAGTGCGAAGTCCGAAGGTCGAAGTTCGAAGTTCGAAGTTCGAAGTCCGAAGTTCAAAGTTCGAAGTTCGACGTTCGAAGTTCGAAGTCCGAAGTTTGAAGTCCGAATTCGAAGCTCGAAGTCCGAAGTCCGAATTTCGAAGTCCGAAGTCCGAAGTTCGATGATGAGGGCGACCACGACCACGACGGTGACGACGGCGACGACGACGACGACGACGGCGACGAAGGCGGCGACGACGACGACGACGACCACGACCACGACGACGACGAAGGCGCCGCCACCTGGACCGCGAGCGGTCTCGACAGCGGACCGCGAGCGCGCGGGGAGTCGCCGCGTGAAGGCGCGCGGGGTGGAGGTCGTCTCCGCCATGCCGAGCAGGCCCCCGCCAGGCTCGCCCGAGGCAGAGGCGCAGGCACGATGGTCGTTGGGCAATTTTTGGGAAGGTCGGGCGGGGGAGGGGAGATTTTTTGGAGTTGATTGGCGGCGGGGCCGCCGCCTCGAGCGAATCCCTGGGGACCCCTGGGCCCAGAGCGCGAGAGGGGGGGGCGGCGAGAAGCCTGGGGGGGGGCGGCGAAAAGCCTGGATCCACTCCAAAGTTTTCAAGGGGGCCCCAGCCAGGCCAAAGGCGCCCCAGCCGCAGCGGCGCGACAGCCCGCGCCGCCGCCCGCCAAGGCCGGCCAGCAGCGCCCGCCCTCGGTGGCGCCGCCTCCGCTTCAGGGGCCGCCTCCGCCGCAGGCGCGGGCCCGCAGGCACTCCCGAGAGCGCGCCGCGGGCCCCGAGAGCCCGAGCGCGGGGCACGCGCCTTTCCTCCACCTGAGCGCGAAGCACCCGCCGGCGGGGGCCAGGCCGAAAAGCCTGCCACCCCCCAAGGCGCTGCCAGCGGCGGCGACAAGCCAGCAGCCCCAGGAGCAGCAGGGGCTGGGCGACCAGGGAGGCGGGCACGACGACGCCCTGGCCGACGCCTCCTTCGACGAGGTGTTCGCCGCGCAGGAGGCGCTCGTGCGAGCTCTGAAGCGCCGCGCCGCGGAGGCCCTCGGCGCCGACGGACGCGTCGGAGGCGAAGCGCCGCGAGGTCGAGGAGGCAGCGGGGCTCATGGAGCGCGCGCAGAGGCTGCTGCAGCAGGCTGCCGAAGCTGTGCTGCCCAGCGCGGGCGCGGAGGAGCTGATGGAGGAAGCGGCGACCAAGCCTGCTCAGGAGGCCCAGGCGGATCATCAGGAGGAGGGCGGGGGATGAAGGAGAAGAAGGAGGGATGGGGGGGAAGGGGCTTGAGGGGAATCCGATTGAGAGGCGTCCGGCCGCCAAACCGCCTTGGCTGCCGCCGCCCGCCCCGACCTGCACGGGGTCGACGTAGCTGCTGAGGGTGCGGCGCCAAGCCAGCAGCAGGAGCGCCGCCAGCAGCACGCGAGTGCCTCCTCCAGCAGCTCCGCCAGCGGCTCGCCCCCAGCAGCCCCTCCAGCAGCTCCGCCAGCGGCGGAAGACAGCCCGCAGGGGGCTCCAGCAGCCGCAGGGGCGCGGGAGGCGCCGCAGCCCGAGGAACCGACGCGGCGCGAGTACGGCAGGGAGCTGTTCGCCTTCTCGGAGTTCGTCCGCGGCGACCAGCCAGGAGCTCCAGGACCAGCCGAACTTCTGCTCCAGGCTTGCTACGCAGCGAACCAGAACAGGCTCGGCGAGCAGAACATACAAAGTTCTCGCAAACCAACAAAAAAGACAACATGCAACAAAGACTGCCACACACAGGTTTCAACATGAAAATCGTCACTGTGAACGCCATGACAACAAAAAATGCGCCTTCAGGGATGGCATGCCGCTGGTGCTCTTCCAGTTGCTCCCGCACTTGACGGCGACAAGCCTGAACGAGGATGATGCCTACGGCTGGGCGCCCCTGCACATCCTCGCCCAGAACAAGAACAACGCGCACGACAAGTGTGAGATGATGCGGCTGCTGCTGGACGCCCGCGCTGACCCCGACGTCAGGGGCAGGCGCGGCGCGACCCCGCTCTTCAAGGCTGCGGGCACCGCGGCGACAAGCCAGGCGCGCGTCCTCCTGGAGTGCGGGGCGGACGTCAACTTGGCCAGCGAGGACGGGACCACGCCGCTGGACGCCACCTGGGCCAACAGGGCGTGCAGGGGCGTCATCCGCGAGAAGGGCGGCCAGAAGGGGCAGGGCGTCTCTGGCAAAGGAAGGTTCTATATCAGTTAACAGGGGGGCCACCGCCTCAGGGAGGGTCCCTGGATATCCCAGGGGCCCCAGGATCGAACTTCGAAGTTCGAAGTTCGAAGTTCGAGCTTCGGACTTCGAAGTTCGAAGTTCGAAGCTCGAAATTCGCAGTTCGAAGTTCGAAGTCTCAAGGCTGCGGTCGCGCCCCGCCGACGACAACCGGAGGCCGCTGGGGGCGGCAGCGAAGGCGCGCTGGGACCGCTACAACAGCTGGACGGGCCCCAAGGGGAAGGACGCGGGCAAGGGCGACCGCGGCAAGGGCGGCGACGGCAAGGGGCCCAGGCGCTGAAGTGGCCGCGCGGCTGCTGAGCCCCCCGCGCCGCCGCTCACGGCGAAAAGCCTGGCGGCGACAAGCCTGACGGCGGAAGCCTGCTCGCTCGGGCACGCCGCTTCTCGGAGCCCGACCTCCCTACGGACGGGGCGGGTGGAGGGGGATGGGCCTGGGGGCCGGAGGACGGGGGGCGGGGGGGGGGCAGAGGAATTGGGAGGGACTTGGGCGGGGGGACTTGGCACGGTCCGAGGGGAGGTTGGGCTCCGCCTGGTTAATTAAGAGGCGGCGAAGGCATTGCAAGCCTTCGCCTCGGCAGGCGCGCAGCGTCGCCTCGCCGTGGTGAGACCTGGCTGTCCGCCGGGCTGCGCGAGACGGCGAGAACGTCGCCTTCCTCGCGCCCGCCCTGCTCGCCCCTGCTTCCTCTCTCCCTCCCCCCCCCCCCTCCTCTCCCCCAGTCCCGCCCTCCTCTCTCCCCCTTCCTGCTTCCTCCCTTCCTTCCCCCGACGGCGACAAGCCAGGCCAGCTCCCCCCTCCCCCCCTCCGTCCTGTCCACCTCCCCCCCCCTGGTTCCGCCCCTCTGTCATCCTCCATCCCGCGTCTGTTGGCGGGGGGCCTCCAAAAAACGACGTTCAGAGTTGAAAGCTCGAAGTTCGAAGTTCGAACTTCGAACTCCGAACTTGCAAGTTCGAACTTCGAAGTTCGAACTTGGAAATTCTTCGGTTCGAGGCCGTCCTGGGGAGTGCGGGTTTCCAATTTCCAACTTTGGAGGCCCCCTCTGCCCTTCCCCGGCCTGCTGGCATCTCGCCGCAAGGGGAATCGAGCCCGCGTCAGGAGGCGGGGGCGGCGAGGGGCGTCGAGGGGCCTCCGCCCTTGCTGGCTTCTCGCCCTTCGCCTGGGCCCGAAAAGTGGGCTCGGATGGCAAAATTTGTTTTTCGGCTTCGAAGCAAGTTTTGCCTGGGGCAAGGCTCAGCCCGCGGAGACTGCGGAAATTCCCCCCTCCTCCTCCTCCTCCTCCTCCTCCTCCTCCTCATCCTCCTCCTCCTCCTCCTGTTCGTCGTCGTGCTCGTCGTCGGAGTGGTCTTCTCCCGTCGGCGTCGCCATCGTCGTGCTCGTGGTCGTGGTCGTCGTCTTCCGTCGTCGTCGTCGTCGTCCGTCGTCGTCTTCGTTGTCGTCCTCGACGTGGTCGTCGTCGTCGTCGTCCATGCATGGAAGCAGTTGGACGGGGCGTCCGCTCTCCTTCCTCTCCCGCCCCCCAACGACAAATGCGCAATTCCTTCTCCACGCGCGCAGCCACTTCGGCTCGAGCGAGCAATCCGGGGCAGATGTCGGCGACAAGCCTGGTCACCCTGATGGCTTGGGCGCAGTGGACTTTGCGGGATTTCGGCACGAAGCAGATCTGCCACAACTCTATCACGGGAGAGCACAAGGTCGTCTACGGCAACGGAGCCGTCTTCGCGGACGGGCCCTTCACGGAGTTGATTCCGCACCCCGACGACCAGGACGTGGCCCTGCTCCTGGGGCCTGGTGACGACGAGACGCGCCCCTTGCACACTTTGGACGAGTGTGGCGCGCACGCGCCCACGCCGCAACAACGAGGAGGTTTCCCAGACTGGAGAACAGCTCGACTTGATACGTCGGCTGGGGAGGAGGGAACCGCGCGGGTCTCAGAGTTGCAGTCCAATTGCGAGACGGTGGCGCTCGAGCTCCCTGGCCCCAAGCCCGTGCGGCTGCTGTTCACGAAGTACGAAGCGCCAGCGCGTGTCGGCGACGAGCCAGTGTGCCTCTGGGTGGATTTCGGGAGATTGGCCGACTATGTCCTCCGCCCTTCTCCGTCTGCGGCGGGCCGCGCTCGCAAAGACTTCGAGCACTTCGGGAATGCGCGCTCATGCTGTGCCAAAGCTGGGCTCCGCGAAGATCACTTCCGAGACTCCGCCCGCGCCTCGCGCAAGCGGGAGGCCCCCGAGACCGAGGAGGGCGATGGCCCAAAGGCGGTCCCCGCGGAACTCGCCGCCGAGGCCCTCTCTGGAGATCACGATTGGCAGGTGAGCGTGAGGGGCGTGATGTTCTGGCTGTGGAACTCCATTTCAAGGGGGTACGTGACCAAGGTCCCCGACAAGAAGCTCCAAGGTGCGCAGGTTGAGCGGGCGAAGACCTTGCTTCACAGGATTCTCGTGTGGCCACTATATCACGGCGACCAGCCTGAGTCGATCGCCGCGCACCCCAGGACGGCTGGCTGCGTGACGGTGTTGCACGAAGGTGTCGTGGACAAGGGCGAGATGACGTCTTCCGAGGCCGAGTCGCGCCAGGGGAGTCGTGCTTGCGTGATGAGGACATCGGGCGGGCGTGCTTCCTGACTACCCTGGAGAGGCTTCAGAGAAGGGCTGGGTCGGACGGGGGGAGGGAGGGGAAGGGCGGGGAGGCCAGATAGAGAGAGGAGGGATGAGATGTGATGCGGAGTTTGGCTGGGGAGCCCCAGCGAGGATCAGCGACCACATGGTGGGCGGCGACGCGCGGCTCGTGGACTTGGTGGCCCACTTGGGGGAGCACGTGACAGCCCGAGGAGGACGTGGCAGACTTCGCGGGACAACGATGCTGGAGGTGGTCGATGCGTGGAGGGACGCCCTGTTAGACCACGTGGTGCTTCTGTGGGAGGTCTCAGGGAGGGGCCAGCGCTGGCGCGACCTGAACCTCCTCGGTCTCGGCGTGCGCAAAGGAGCTGCAGGGCGATCGCGGGAAGTTCTGGCATCGTACCTAGGTGCGTTGAGCGTGGCCAAGCGGAACGCCGTCGGCTCGGGCGTTCGGTCAGCGAGCCAACTCGCGGTTGGCATGGACGCCGCGCTGGGGCCAGCGGCGCCTCTACAGTCCGCCCGTGAGCGCAAGCAGAAGAGGGCCAAGATGGACAAGGAGGAGAGGGCGGCGATCAGCCTGAGCAGCCTGCAAGTGTCTGCGAGAACAGCAGACAGACTTGTGCGAATGTTCGATGGCTCGAACTACTACTTCTCCAGCAGGAGCTCTCCACGGGGCCCACGACGAGGCGACGACGACGGAGCCGACGACGAGAACGACGACGACGGCGACGACGACGACCACGGCGACGACGACGACGACGACGGCGACGACGACGACCACGACGACGACGACCACGACGGCGACGACGAAGACGACGACAACGACGACCACGACGACGACGTCGACGGCGCCCATGACGACGACGACCGCGACGACGACGACGACCACGACGACGACAACGACGACGACGACGACGTCCACGACGACGACGACCACGACGACGACGACGACCGCAGGATCGCAGCAGAGGGCGCAGTGCACTGGAGCCTGGCGCTCGATGGGACGCAAGTCAGCGGCGAGAAGGTCATGGTGGCCACCTTCTGCCTCCCTGAGCGCGACGTGCACTTCTGGGCGCCGCCGATGGCGCCCTCTCGGTGATGTCCTCCTCCTCCTCCTCCCCCTCCCCGTCGTCGTCCCCCTGCCCCCTTGCCTCCTCCTCAGCCCCCCATCAGTCTGGGCCTATGACTCCCCCGCGGGTCGCGGGATCAGGGGGGAGACGTAGTCCTCGGCCACCATGCCTCCCCACCGATGCCTTCGGAGAGACCTGGCCCAAATGCTTCCGACGGCGCCTTCTGGAAAGGACGCCACCGCCCCTCTTCCCCCCCCTGCCCTTGGCCCCTGGATCTCAAGAACTGGTTGGCGGGGCGGCGCCAGGGGGGCTGACGCCTTGGAGTGCTCAGGGGGCTCGGGGTGCCCCGAGGGGCCCGTGTGACCAGGGGCCAGGCCCTCTGTGGACGGGGGCCACGCTACCCCTGCCCGCGGAACAGCGTTCCGCGCTCGACGGAACACTGTTCCGGGGCGCGTGTCTGCGAGCAGGAACGGGCCAGTAAAACGTACCCAGGTTTCTGGGCGGCCAACAGGCCAGCAAAACGTACCCATGGGGCATTGTTCCGCTGGGCGGCGAACAGACCACCAAAACGTCCCCACCTGGGCCCCCGCTGGCGGATCAGACAGTGACAGGGGTCGTCCCCGGCGTGGGCGGCCAACAGGCCAGTAAAACATACCCACCCTGGCGTGGGCGGCGAAGAGGCCAGTAAAACATACCCACCGTGTCTGGGCGGCCAACAGGCCAGGAAAACGTACCCAGAAAACCAGGTTTCGGGACAGCGATCCGCGAGTCACGGAACACTGTTCCGGGAATCGCGGAACAGGTTCCGCGGCGCGGGAAGGGCTCTGGGGCGTGGCCCCAGGGGAGCACGCCCTCGCCTGAAGCCCCGCGCCGTTCTGTTTCCAAGGGCAGCGGCCCTGGGGCCCCAGGGGGCGAACCCGTGGGAGGCGGGAGAGGGCATTCATGAATCCCCCGAACGAGTCGTCGGACACCACAGAGCCACCAGGTCGGCCGAAGACCCGATGGCATTGCTTGTGTCTGGCGTGTCCAGGACCAGGTGCGGCCCGCGACCGCGTCGTGGGCGCCAAAAGCCATGTCTGCCCCTGAGTCGTCTTGGAGACCCCAGGTACTCGACGAAACTGGCGTGGAGCGCGTGCTCACGGACGAGGACGCCGAGAAGGCTGGCAGGCACATGAGTCGGATGTCGGACGCCTTCTTCGCCGAGCCCGAGGCCCTGAACGATGGCGACCACAGAGACGACGACGATGACGGCGCCGACGACGACGACGACGACGACGACGAGACCGACACCGACGACTACGACGAGGACGCCGACGCCGGCGACGACGACGACGACGACGAGGACGCCGACGACGGCGGGGGCGGCCGCGGCGACGGCGACGGCGACGGCGGCGGCGACGGCAGCGGCGACGGCGTCGTCGGCGGCGGCGGCGGCGACGGCGAGTGCGAGAGCGTGCCGGCTTCCGCCCCCTCCCCAAGAGGGCCTCCTGGCAGAGAAGAGGAGGCAGAACGCGAAGCTGCTGCGAAAGCAGCCGCGCGTGGCGTCCAAGAAGTTCGTCCTCCGCGTGGACAGGTTCATCGAGATGTACGCAGACATTGGCCTGGAGCAGTTTCAGAATCTGCCCGCCCTCGAGAAGCTGGGCCTGCTGACGGCAGCGCGGACAGGGCAGGCACTCCCAGGACCGCTGGCCGCACCCCTGCCGGACGACCTGCAGATCCCGTCGCTCGCGATATGTTCTGACCAGGAGCAAGTCCAGATTACCGGTGCCGAATTCATATTCGCCCCCCAGCCCCAAGGCCTCGCCTGCACGGGCGTTCGCCTCGCGGACGAGTTCCATCGCTGGCGCAGCGACCTGTCCATGGCGATAAGCCTGAGCGGCCTGGCCCCTGTCGTCCAGGATGGCACTCTGGTCTTCAACATCGGGTACGGCCCGTGGCAGAGCCACGCGTTCTTCCACCAGTTGTGCGCGGAGGCTGGGCGCGTGGGGGCGGCCCTGAGCGCAGACTCGCAGCTGGCTCTCCGGTTCTGGCCGCGGCGGAAGGCAGACCTTGAGGACGACGGCGACCAGCCAGACCAGGCGGCAGCGAGGAAGGAATGGTTGCGTGGCCTGCCTCGTGAATTCGACATCATGGGGGCCAAGGTGGCGCCGTCCAAGTGGATGTCCTTCTGTGGTGCTGGGTTTGAGTGGTCGAAGAAGCTGGCGAGCCGCTCTGTGACCATGGCGTCTCTCTGCATGCACAAGGGGTGGATCGTCGCTTCGGAGGACCTCTTCGCCAGCACGCGCCTCCTCAACGTCGGCGACGGCGTTAAGCCAGCACCCAAATCAAAGGCTGAGGCTGTGAAGTCCGCGAAGGAGAAGTTGGAGCATCTGAAGGCGAAGACGCAGAACACCGTGGTCACTGCTACCCGTCTCCTGTGCGACGACGACGTCGTCGCCGGTTTGCGGCTGGTCTTCCATGGCGCTGAGGCTCGGCATATCGCCTTCGGAAAACTGACGAAAGACTTTACCAGCACCGAGGGCACTCTGAAAGTGTGTCTGGGGTGGGCCCGCCAGGAGTGGTTAGACTTCCTGAAGAAGACGCTCAAGTGCATGGACAACTCCGCGGGCCTCAAGCGTTGCGGCTTCATCGTCAACATGACCGCTGCCATGCACCACGGCGCGAAGCCAGCGGAGGGGGCCTTGAAGTACCAGGGCGCACTAGCTCACAGACTCGGGACCCTCGTGGAAAAGATTGTCGCCCTGCGGGCAGGGTCCTTGGCAATGCGTTCTTTTTTTACTACCCTGGAAAACTGGCGGGTCTGCTGTCGACGGAGCAGGACGAGTTCGATTCGTGCATGGCAGAATTTCAGAAGGACGTGCGCGCCTGGTGGGCAGCGCGGGGCGCCCTCCCTCCTCCCTCCATCCCTCCTCTGTCAATCCCTTCTCCCTCCTGTCTCCCCCCCCCCCCTCGCCGCCTTTTCCATCCCTCCCCTCCCTCCATAATTCCCCCCCCCCCCCTCCCCCCTCCTCCTGGGTGGGGGGTGGGGGCTCCAAAATGCACGTCGGCAGTTCCACGTCGCAGATCGATTGTCCAAGGCAGAGTTTCGAATTTCGAACTTCGACGCCTTTGTTCGAAGATGCATGTGCAAAGGTTCAACCTTTGAGCTTTGAGCCCTCCTTTCGCTGAGCCCCGCCTGCAGGCTTCTCGCCGCCTTCGCTCGTATTCGTCGTTGTCGTCGTCCTCCTCGTCGTCGTCGTCGTCGTCTTCGTCGTCTTCGTCGTCGTCGTCTTCGTCCTGGTCGTCGTCGTCTTCGGTGTCGCCTTCGTCCTCGTCTTCGTCGTCGTGGTTGTGTTCGTGGCCGTAGTGGTCGTCGTCGTCGTCTTCGTCGTCGTCTTCGTCTTCGTCTTCGTCGTCGTCGTCGTCTTCGACGTCGTCGTCGTCGTCGTCGGTGGCCCAGGAGCACAAGGAGTACCCCAAGGTCGTTTTAGCTGTGGCCCGCTGTCGGTTCCACCAGCCCTTTTACCTGTGGTGCATTGGACTTGCGGCGAAAAGCCAGTTCGGTGCTCTGCCAAGAGCGTTGGAGGAGCTGTTGAAGTCCACTTTCACCGGCTGGTGCCAGACTCGCGTGTGCGAGAAAGCCAACAAGGTGCTGCGCGACCAAGAAACCCTCACGACCAGCAACAAGGCAAGAGAGGGTCAAAGGGAGCGTGCCTTGGGCTCCTGTTCGCCCCTTCTCGGCCTCCCCTTCGTCCGCTTCCGTGCCGGGCGTGTCCCCCGCCTCCCTCCGCGTCGATGCGCTTTCCCCATGTGCGACGTCGTCGTGGCTCTGGCCGCCGTTGCCCTGCAGATGGCCCCCCGATGACTTTCCCTTCGCGTGCGTTCCAACGGCGTCCAGGGGCACGCTGATGTCACACATGACAAGTACTCGTGTCCCCCGCAGACGGTGTCGAGCATGGCGCAGTGGGACACCCTGGTCAGGAACGACGTCATCGGGGAATTCGAGCGCGCGGAGATGGAGGCCTTCACGAAGGTGAACCTGAAGGACGACGCGGAGATGAAGGCATTGTTCCAGGATGCTCAGGCGACAAGCCGCCCGGTGCCAGTTGGGGCAAAACCTCAGGCGAAGGCCCGTGCCCAGGCGCGGAACGCCCTCCTGCAGCAGACGGACAAAATCAGGGACGAGAGCAAGTTCAAAGCATTCGCTCCTGCGAGCGAACAGAATTTATGCGCGGAGTTGCAGTTCCTGCGCGTGCTTCACGAGGGCGACCTGTGGGAGAAGGCGAACGACTGCTGGGTGACTGGGTGCCTGCCGCCAGGCGGGCTCGTCCGTATCAAGTCCACCAACGAGACGCTGTTCGTCCTGAAGACGTACTGGTGCTCCGCGTTGTGCTGGCCGGCCGAGCGGGAGGGCGAGGGCGTGTGGCGAAAAGCCAGAGGGTGTGCGTCACTCGTTTGGCGCACCGTCTTCGACGCCGACGACGTGGAGGTATTGCCCGTCCAATGGAAATCCCCTGTGCGTATGTTCTTGGAGGACAGGGGGCGGGCGCGCGCGTTGAGCCCCTTCCTTCCCCCGACGGCGACAAGCCAGGCCAGCTTTCCCCTCTCCCCCCCCCGTCCTTTCCACCTCCCCCCCTCCTTGGGTCCGTTCCCCCTGTCCTCCTCCATCCCGCTTCTTTTGGCGAAGGGCCTCCAAAAAACGACGTTCAGAGATGGAAGTTCGAAGGTCGAAGTTCGAACTTCGAACTCGGAACCCCCAAATTCGAACTTCGAAGTTCGAACTTGGACCTTCTTCGGTTCGAGGCCGTCCTGGGGAGTGCGAGTTTCCAATGTCGAACTTTGGAGGCCCCCCTGCCCTTCCCTGCTGGTTTCTCGCAGCAAGGGGAATCGAGCGTGCGTCAGAAGGCGGGGGCGGCGAGGGGCGGCGAGGAGCCTCCGCCCTTGCTGGCTTCTCGCCGTTCGTCGTCGTCGTCGTCGTCTCCGTCGTTGTCGTCGTCGTCGTCGTCGTCGTCGTTGTCGTCGTCGTCGTCGTCGTCGTCGTCGTCCGTCGTCGTCGTTCGACGTCGTCGTCGTCGTCGTCGTCGCCGCCGCCGCCGCCGCCTCCGCGGCCGCGGCCGCCGCCGCCGCCGCCGTCGTCATCGTCGTCATCGTCGTCGTCGTCGTTCGTCGTCGTCGTCATTCGACGTCGTCGTCGTGGTCGTCGTCGTCGTCGTCGTCGCCGTCGTCGGCGCCGCCGCCGCCGCCGCCGGCGCCGCCGCCGCCGTCGTCCTCGTCGTCGTCGTCGTCGTCGTCGTCGTCGCCGTCGTCGTCGTCGTCGTCATCGTCGTCGTCGTCGTCGTCGTTCGTCGTCGGCATCGTCGCCGCCGCCGCCGCCGCCGCCGCCGCCGCCGGCGCCGCCGCCGCCGCCGCCTCCGCCGCCGACGCCGCCGACGCCGCCGCCGTCGCCGCCGCCGCCGCCGTCGTCGTCGTCGTCGTCCTCGTGGTCGTCGTCCTCGTCGTCGTCGTCGCCGTCGTCGCCGTCGTCGCCGTCGTCGTCGCCGTCGTCGTCGCCGTCGTCGTCGTCGTCGTCGTCGTCGTCGTCGTGGGTGGGCGCCAGAAAGACTCTGAAACTGAAGTCCCCCCAAGAGGGTTCTTGGAGCTCGCGGGTGCCAGCTCTCGTCCCCTGAGGGCTACAAGGGCGCGCAGATCGGCGTGCGGGCAGTCGCGGCTGCTGCGCGGCCGTTGCTCAACGCGCAAGCCGAGTCGGGGTTCCCTGGCGTTGGAGAGGAGTCATTGGAGGCTCTCCTGATTAGCAAGGGGAAGGCGTTGCCAGCAGACGCCTCCGCGGCCGACCACCGCAAGACGGACTTGGTTCTGGCTGCGATTTCGGCGATCAAGCCAGACTTGACCGACAAGGAGGCGTCTGAATGCCTGTGTCGGGGGTTCTTGCAAGAGCTGCCCGACGCGTACGCTGACCTCTACGCCCCGCCCGACATGCTTGGAGAGGTGCTCGTGCCAGGGGAAGCTCAAGCCGTGGAGAAGTACGCCGTGCAGGTGGCGGCGGTGCACGCGGAGAGGGAGCACATCGTGGCCACCCGCGACAAGCGCGTGCAGAAGTACTTCAGGAGGGCCCCCGCACCGGCGCACAGCCAGACGCAGAGAAAAGGCCCGCGGTGGCTGCCCGAGAAGACGCCAAGAGCACCGAGCAGATCACGAAGTGGATGCTGAAGTGGGTCCCTCGGGGGGGATCCATTGACGTGGGCGACTATAATGGCCGTTGGCGTGCGCTGTGCCCGCCGACGAACCAATGGAAGTCTGTGTCGTGGACGAAGCGGGGCTACGAGTGCGCAGCCTGCGAGGCGATTTGGTGGACGTGGACGTTCCATTACGATTTCACCAAGGAGGCCGCTCCATTTGACATGGAAGAACTGGCCAAACGCTTCCGCGAGGCGGAGCTTCCGTGAGCGACGAAGCAATGTGTGTATCGATGACAGGCAGCGCTGCAGCACTTTTTGACGTCATCCTGTCTGGCGCTGCTCGTCCGCAGTCTGTTCGGCGTCAAGCCTGTGCTGCGGCCCGCTCAGTTTCACCTGCTAGAGGCGCAAGCTTGTGCTGCCCCCATTTTCGGCGTCAGCCTGTGCTGCGCCCCAATGTCTGTTGTTTTGCGTATTGGGCGGCGCCGACGCGAGGCAGCAGTGCCGAGGAGTAGGTTCGCGGAAAAACTTCCCCCTCCTACGTCCCCCTTTCCTCTTCCATCCAATTTCTCGTGGCGGGAGGGGGGGGGGGGGCTCCAAAGCGCGACGTTCAGAGTTGGATGGTCGAAGTTCGAAGTTCTAACTTAGACCTCCTGATTTCGAAGGTCGGGCTTCGAAGTTCGAACTTGAAACTTCGTCGGTTGGAGGCCCTCCTGGGCATGGCGAGTGCGAGTTTCGAATATATACCTTTGGAGGCCCCCCCCGCCCTTCCTCAGCCTGCAGGCAGGCTTCTCGCCGCCCTCGCTCGCTCCGTTCCTCTTGCCCTTCCTCCCCTCTCGGTCCGCCGTCTGCCTTCGTGCTCCTCCTTCCGTCTGCGTCACCCCCCTCGCCCCCTCTCCGCCCGCCCGTCTTCCCTGTCGCCCGCCCCCCATCCATCTCGTCTTCGGTAACCGTTAGGCTCAACACAGTGTGTCGGAGAAGCCTTTCGGCGACAAGCCTGCCGCGGCCCCCCGAACTCCGCCCCGGAGCCCCTCGGCGCAGCCATGTCCTCCAGCAGCCGCGCCGAGAAGGCCGCAGACAAGGAGGCCGCGGCCATCCTCGCGTGCCTCAGCAGGGCGGGCGAGGCTGCCATCGAGCAGACGGTCGAGGACACGGTGAAGATCCTGCGTGCCGACCCTGGCCTGCTGTACCACTTGAACGCGCTCCTCCACAACGAGGAGTGGAAGGCGGTCCTCAGGGCGTCTGCCACCTCCAAGCCTGCCGAGAGCGGCGAGAAGCCCGAGCCGGAGCAGCCGCAGGGCAAGAGGCTTCGCGCGGGCTTGAAGAAGTTCGAGCACCTGGACAGGCAGAGGGCGGAGGAATCTTCATGCCCTGACTTGAGCCCGCTCCATCCCCCCCTCCCCCTTCCCCCTCCTGCCGGCTCTCGGCCCTCTTCCTCCCCCCATCCCCCCATCCCCCCCAAGAGTCAGGGTGGGCCCAATTTGCACACGTCGAACTTCGAAGATCGAAGTTCGAACTTCGAACTTCGAAGGTCCACGTTCGAACCTGGAGCTTTCGAGGCTTTCCTGGTTTGCCCTTCCCTGGCCTCGTGGCTTTTCGCCGCCCTCGCTAGCGCGCTCACAAGGGCATAAACGTCAGTTTCGCCGTCGTCCGTCGTCGTCGTCGTCGTCGTCGTCCTCGTCGTCGTCGTCGTCGTCTTCGTCTTCGTCGTTGGCGTCGTCATCGTCGTCGTCGTCGTCGCCGTCGCTGTCGCCGTCGCCGTCGCCGCCGCCGCCATCGTCGTCGTCGTCGTCGCGCCTCGTCTCTGTCGTCGTCTTGTTTCGCGGCCTTAGTCGCCACCAGACAAGGCAGAACGGTCTTGTCGACTTCTTGCTCCACAAGATGGAGCCCGAGCGCTTCCCGGAAACGCCACTCGACGGTTGCTGGTACGAGGCCTTCAAGCTGGGCCTGCTCTACCTGGGGCTCAGGGTCTGTCCAGACACCCCGCTCCCGACGATCACCTACGAGGGCCTGGAGACTTGGGAAGCTTTCGGCACGGCGCTAAGCCAGCACTGCACCGCGAACGGGCGCCCCCTCAGCACCGAGTACACCGACGACGACCTCGAGGACGGCTTTTACAGCGGGGCGAAGGGCGAGAGCGAGGACGAGTGGTCGATCACGTGCCGCCTCGACCACCAGGTGCCGAAGGCGGTCCTCAAGTTCGCCGCCGTGGAGCTTGAGTTTGATGACCCCTTCAACTACAACGCGAGCTTGTCGCTCAAGAAAGACGACGGGCGCTCGTGCAAGGTCGAAGACCTCCTGGGCGAGTTCGCAGCGAAGGGCGTCGTGGCTCCACGCCGCTCGCCGGACTGGACGGGCGCCGCCTTCGCGAAGAAGAGGGAGCCGACCACCCCGAAGCAGCGCGCGGACGGCGGCAAGGGCAAGGCCAAGGGCAACAAGCGGCCCTCCCCTTCGCCGCCGTCGGGGGCGGGGGTGTCCGACGCCCTGCGCAAGCGCCTCGCCACGAGGTCGTCGGGTAGTGGCCCGTCGTCGGGGGCTGCTCGCTGAGGTGGGTGCTCAGGCGAAAAGCCGACGACAGTGAGAGTCCTTGTGCGACTTTTAAACGCGCGCGCCCGCTGATGCATGGCCTTTTTGATTGCTGCCGATGCGTGCTGCGTCAGCGCCGCGGCAAGGAAAGCGGCGACAAGCCTGTCCTCGTGCATTTTTTTCGCGCTGCGCGTGCGCTGGGCTCCACGACAAACTACAGGCTGTTCTGTACAGCAACTTTAGCGGTTTCCCCGCATCCCTCTCTGCTCCGAGAGACGACGCTGGCGCGTGAAGCGAACGGCTAAGCGCGCCGTTTGGACTGGCCGTGGCTCGGAGGTGAGAGGCCTCTGCACCCGCGGCGTTGGCCTGACGCTGTGCGCACGTCGGCGCCTCGTTGTCGACTGCGGCCTGCCGCGCTCCTGGAGCTGAAAAAAGAAACATTACTTTCATGGATGCCGTTCGGCCTCGTTTGAGCCTTCCACCTCCTCCTCCTCCCCCTCCTCTCTCCCTGTTCCTCCCTCCTTCCTTCCCCCGAGCGCGAAAAGCCAGGCCCGCCCTCCCCTCTCCGCCCCCTGCGCGCTCTCCCCCCTTCCCCCCCCCCCCTCCCCCGCCCCCCTGTCTTCCTCCGCCCCGCTCCTTTTGGCGGGGGGCCTCCAAAAAAGAAGGTTCAGAGTTAAAAGTTCGAAGTCCGAAGTTCGAAGTTCGAACTCCGAACTTCGAAATTCGCACTTCGAAATTCGAACTTGGAACCTCGTCGGTTCGAGGCCCTCCTGGGGGGTGCGTGTTTGAAACTTCTACCTTTGGGAGCACCCCCTCCTCCCCTTCCGTGTCCCTTCCCCTTTTTGCCCCTCCCCCTCCCCCCTCTTGCCCTCCTGCTCGCCCCCGACGTGGGCGCGCCGAGGCGCAGAAACAATGCCGACAGCAAGCGCGCCTATGCGTGAGCCCCCTTCATGTGCGGTCGTGGGAACGACTACTGATGCGGATCGGTACAGCATCGTTGTTAAGACGTAAAGGAATAATATCATCGATTGGTTCGCTTCCCAATGTGTTTGGTGTCAGCCGTTGGTGCATTAAGAAAAAATGGCCCCTTCGCGCGCGTGTTTGCCCCATTGCGCGTTGGGGTTGCGCGGGTGTCAGAAAACGTCAGCAGAAGTGCACTTGTGCTTGCGCAGCGTAATCTTTCCGAGTGAAAAACACACGCGTGTTCTAGCGTTTACACATTTGCACGCACGTTGCAAAGAATATGTGCCGCGTGTTTCCGTGGCCCCTGAGGTCATGCCACAGCGTTAAGCGAATAGACAGAGCCCCCCCGAGCGACAGGCGACCGTGCATGAGTAGGTCCATGAAACGGTACGCACAGAATACTGCGCGGGATAGCATTCCAAAAAATGCGGAACACCTTCCCGAACCAGTGGAACCTGGGTACGTTTTAAGGTGGGTATGTTTTCCCGGCCCGTTGCCCCCGCCTAAAGTGACCGGGGTGGGCAGGCCTCCTGCAGTCGGGGCCCTGAAGAAGGAACCCTTCTCGTTGGGGAGGGGCTCCGTGTTCCTTGATGGTTTCGCAGCTCGCCTTAGGTTTTCCTTAGGTTTTCGATGGGACATCGAACTTTAACTGATGGGAAAAAGGGGCCTCGTTCCTTATTTAGCGTTCTTAGGTCAACGCCCCCACTGTACCCTGACGCGTCGATTAGTGAATCGGCCGTTTTCGGTTCGCGGGAGGGCGTCGTGGCCGTCATTTTTGCGGGTCCAGGTCCGTCGGTTTTGGTCCCAGGCCGTTTTCACTACAGGGAGGTCTACGAAAGGGAGGTTTGTCCACCGCCGACAGTGGCGAAGCGTCTTGGCTCGCCTATAGCCCTACCAGACAATTTTCTGAGAACCGTGTGTGGTTTCCACGACATGTTCTTAGAACGTTTCTGGCGAAATCTGTCTTTTTTTGTCACATCGGGTACCTGTTCTAAGGACACTGTTTTTGTTCTTAGAACTTTTTCGGGTTCTAAGAACATTTCGTGGTAGGACTATAGCAATGCCGGGACGGTCGGTCCCTGCTCAATTGACGGCGGCGCGTGCCCGGACCTTCCAGGAGGGCCAACAGATAACACCAGGACCTGGGCCTGTTTCCCCTACAGGGTGAGTTTCGACGAAAGATAAAAGATGCCCCAGAGATATCCCAAAAAAGGGTCCAAAAATAGTCAGGGGATTTTTTTTTGAGTATTTTTTGTCTTTTTGGGGCATTGCTGGGTTTCTTTTTTAAAAATCATCGAAAATCCCCAATCCCCTGTATGGGGGACACGCCCGACATAAAGGTAGCACCAGGACCTGGGCATCTAAACTCCTGTCGGGGTTTTGGGCGGCCCAGGTGGGTCCTACAGGTCCGGGGGGCTTTTTTTTCTCGCACTCCATTGGAAGATCAGAGGTGGGGAGGGGCCCTCCGCCGGAGGGACCCCTCGCAGGCGATGTCTCCCCCCCCCAAAAAAACCCTCAGATCCTGGCGTGGCAATTTTTGCACACCGGGCGCTTTCGCGCCCAACCCTGACCTTCCAGAGTGCTAAAAATTAGCCCTCCAGACCTATAGACCTATCTGGTATCTGGACTGCCTAAAACCTCGACAGGAATTAAAATATCGAGGTCCTGGTGCTATTTTTTAGCCCTCCTGGAAGGTCAGGGAAGTTCGAGCCCCAGGAGCCCCGCGAATCGATCCAGCTCGGAGAATGTCGCATGCCGATGGGGTCCCGGGCTCCGGTGGTGATCTGTTGGGCGAGGCTGCCATTTTGGGCAGCGTCGGATCTCAGGGATACCCCCGAGTTCCTCCCGAAAGGTCTGGCCTCTCAGGCAAAGGGGGGAACCCGGGGGGACACCCCAAGGGGGCTATTCGAGCGCACACCCAGCGAGGAGGGGCACCCCCTCCGTCGTATATATCCCAGAGGGTGATGCCCAGCCGTTCTGCTCCGCTCAAAGCCCCACGAAGGTCGGGGTGGGGGTCGACACATGCCCCCAGACATCCGACGTCTCGATTTTTTCGAGACGCCCGATGTCTGGGCTTGTCAACCTTGTCAGGGGCAGCTCGGGAACCCTGGAGACGGCCGGGGTCAATGCAAGCGGGGGTCCGCCCGAGCGGCGGATCTTGCAGGATCCTGCAGCGCCAGGCGTGCATTGACCCCGTTCTTTGCCCGCAGGAGCCCGCAGGGCTCTGCTCAGGACCTTGCAGGATCCTGCAGGGCTCGACTGGCCCCGGTTTGCTTCGATCCGGCTCAGTGCGTCCCCGCGGTGCGATTTTGGCCTGGCATCGCTCGGGCGCGTGCATTTTTTCTCGGCGAGGACCCTCGAGGAGCATCTTTGTGCATATGCAGCGACAATTGCACGCGCGAGGTCGAACACATGCACGGGGACTGGACGTCCGAGCGATGGCGAGTTGGGGGGGCCGTGTTCGAGGCTCGAGGGTCTCGGGCGTGTCCGCCGGACCTCGGCGGCGTTCCAGCCGCGGGGGCGCGCTCCAGCAGCTTTTCGCTTCGCCGAGGGCGCCCCCGGGAGTGCCAATATAAGGATCGTCCCGAGCGGCCGCCGGAGAGGCGAGCTGCGGCTCGAAGGCCAGGGAGCGCCGCCGGGAGGGAGCTGGCTCAGGGGGGCGGGATGCGTCGACCTGCTTCAGCGCCCACGCCTCGCCGACAAGGGGCCCGCTACAGCCCACTCCGCCCCGGAGCGTGCGGTGCCGCCAGGGGGGGGCCTATATATCGCCGATTCCAGAAGGAGGCTCCCCTCCCACCAGTGCTAGTCCCTTGGTCGGGGGTGGACAGACCTTCTACCCTGACGCGTCGATTAGTGAATCGGCCGTTTTCGGTTCGCGGGAGGGCGTCGCGGCCGTCATTTTTGCGGGTCCAGGTCCGTCGGTTTCGGTCCCAAGCCGTTTTCATTAAGGGGAGGTCTACTAAAGGGAGGTTGTCCACCGCCGACTTGGTAGTCCCTGGGAACGACAGTGCGTTTTTCATCGTTTCCGAAAAAGTGCCTCTTGAAAATGGCAGCGGCAAAACGAAGGCGACCGGAAGCGGCAACAAAGACGGTTCCGGGATGGGAGCCAGAGCCGGAACCAAACAGAAAACCACCACAGAGGCAGCGAAACAAAAACGTTGTCGGAACAAGCAGCAAAAACGGCAAAACGGAGCCGGCAACCAAAGGGCCCTGTTGTTTCCAGGGCCCTTTTTGGCCAGTCCCCCCGGATCTTGGCGGCGCGCCAAGGGGGTAGGGGGGAGGGGGGAAGGCTTCTTAGAAGCACCCCTGCTTCTTAGAAGGCGCGGGCCTTGACTGAAGATTTAGATGAAGATGTAGGGCCCTGACCTTCCAGGAGGGCTGAACAAAATAGCACCAGGACCTCGACATCTGAATTCCTGTCGAGGTTTTGGGCGGTCCAGAGGCCTCTATAGGTTTGGAGGGCTATCTTTTACCACTCTTGAAGGTTAGGGATGCACCCAGGAGGGTGTTATATTTGTCACCTGTCAAAGAAGAGAAGCGGCATGCAAATGTCTGTCCTGAGGCTCGCGCGGATCTCTTGGATCGGCGCTGGGCCCCCAGCGCGCTTAGCGCGCCAGGGATTGGGTCCAGTTTTTTAGGTTATGGGATTTTTTAGACAAGCTGACTTGCATGTCATTCCCTCCCCCGCCGCCTTCTCAAACGGCGCTGGGCAGATGAGGCGTGCAAGTGAGTCCCGACTTGCGCGGAATCCAGATCTCTTCTCGGGTCTCGCCACTCTCCCCACACCACAATCTTGCCCGAGTCGAGAGGAAAGCAGCCTCCTATCCTGCGTTCCCAGCTGTTTCAATCGCGGCGCTTTCCCTTCGTTTCGGCCGCCCAGTGTCCGGACCCGGGGTCCGCAAGAACGGATCCGGGGCAGGCAATTACCCCGAGGGCAGGGGTCGGGAGTGCCAGGGCCGCGCATCGAAAGAGCATTGTCGTGTGTCTGGGGTCTGGATGTACGCCACGTCCGGAGGCTAGTGAGGGTGTTGGTGCTCTCCCTCGGGATGCTCCGGTCGGGGGCCCTGGCCCGCGGGCGCGCCGACGTTTCAACGCGCACTGCACCTCGAGCTCCCGGGAAACAGAGAAGACGAAAATAAAAGAGGATGTAACCCCAGGAAGCATTTAAGAACCCCCCCGGCAATATCGTAGCACCGCATTTTTTATTCGATATTCCGAGGGGCCGAAATAACCGAACGATAGCTTTAGCACACGGACACAAGGAGGAGGGCTCCTGGTGCCAGGTAACGCTTCCAGGGTGCGGAAGGGTTATCGATTTGCCGGAGGGGGGGGGGTTCTTAAATGCTTCCTGGGGTTACACCACGCCGCTTGGCCGGCACAGGAGCCAGCGAGTTCGCCGCAGGAGTTCGGTGTACAGGCGCTCCGGCATCCCGCAGGTTGGGCAGCTGGGGGCGTCTTCACACGGAGCTCCTGGGCTGAGCACGCGGGTCGGTGTCTGCCTCGAGAGCCCCCCCACAGGCGGGCCAGGCCGGTCAGGGGCAACGTCAGGGGGGGGGAGTGCATCGACCTTCAACCGCCCATTCCGCACCGACCGACGCGCACACTCGTCTGCCAACATTCCATCGGCTGCTTCAATTCGGCCAGTGAACGGTTTCCGCTGTCGAATGAGGGGGCTTGTTCAATGTTGGACGATCCACGTGGTGTCAGGAACCAGCGCACAAGCCGTCGCGATGGGATCCATACCATAACACGTGCACTTGATCGAGCTGCCATCGCAGGAGGGGCGGGAGCAGCGATGTGCTCTCGCTTCCAGTTGCGCGCCCCCTTTCCCTGTCTCCTGCCCCTCCTTCTCCCTCTCCGTCTGCTCTCGTGGCCGGGAGGCATGTCCATGGCCGCGGCCTCGCGGGCCAGGCCCTGGGCGGCGACCCCACGAACCACGGATACGATGCGTTTTCTTCGCGGACGCGGCAGGGTACTCACGGGGTCAGTCCCCAGAATCTAGGTTTATGTTGGGCGTGTCCCCCTACAGGGGGATTTTCGACGAAAAAAATATAAAAATACCCCACAAATGCCCCAAAAAGGTCATAAATACTCACATGCTAGTCCCCAGACTATTTTTGGACTATGTTTTGATCATTTTTGGGGTATTTTTTGTTTTTCGTTGAACCCCCCCGTAGGGGGACAGGCCCGACTTAAATCTGGGCCGCGAGAGCGCGGATGTGGACACGTTCGCCGCTCGTGGTGCTTCTCGCCCTCGGCGCCGCGTCTGGGACGCGCCGCGCCGCCGATGCCGCGTCGTCGCGCCCTCCTCGTGTGGGCTCAAGTCGGGCCTGTCCCTCTTCAGGGGGGAATCTCCAGAAAGAGTCAAAACATATTTTTGGGGCGATGCTTGAGCATTTTGTTTTACCATTTCGGGGCATTTTTTCGCGAGTGTTTTTAATTCCTCGTCCAAAGTCCCCCTGAGGGGGACAGGCCCGACAGGCCTTGCTCCTGCTGCTCCTTCCCCTCCCTTGCGAGGAGCCGCCGGACCTCCGCGGCGACGCGGCGGACGCGATGCGGAGGGTGGAGGGCGCGGAGGCGCGCACTTTTTGTGCTGCGCCTCCTGTCGAGAGGGGGAAAGTCAGGAGGGGAAAAAACACACAGACACAATGCATCGTCGATTCCCCAGAAAATGTGGGCAACTATGGGAAGTGGGGGGGAAGACAAACCCCCAGAAAAATATTGGAAAATGTGGGGGATCTTGTTACTTGTGTGTATTTACTTGTGTGTCCCAGGGCCCCTTCAAAAAACGCAGGCACAAGTAATCGTCGGTTCCCAGGAACCTGTGGGAAGATCTGGGCAGTGGGGGGAAGACGAACACCCATAACATATAGGATTTGTTTAGGGGAAATCCTGGGATCTGTGTGTATTCATTTGTGTGTCCCAGGGCCCCTTGGGCCGTCGGGCGGGCCAGGATCGGGCTACATCGTTCCAGGCTGTTCCGGAACGCGTTCAGAGCGTTGCGGAACGCTCTGAGGAAGTCGCGGCGCCCGAGAGTCTCCTCTAGAGCGGCTGGATCTCAGAGATCACCGATGTGTCCCGATCCGATTCTGTCCCGTTCCTGGTTTCGGTTTCGGTTTCAGGGGGGACTTCGAATCACAGGCGTTCGTCTATTCGAGACGCTTTTGCTACGCCATGGGGATTTGTTTCAGGATGGTCTTGGGACAGCTCCCGCCGACTCCACAGCAGTACCACTTCCCAGTTCCAGTGCTGCCCGCAGCAGCTCCAACGTGCCTTCAGGCTGGGACGGCTTTCCCCCCAAGCGTCCAAGTGTCAAGGGTGCCCCGAACCAGCCTCTGGATTGTCCGATTGGCCCATGATGGGCAAAGACGGCAGTATGGAGGATGCCTTCTCAACTTGGGAGACACCGACGCATACCGTCGACGTTGTGGGGCCAGCCTCGGGCCCTGATTATGTCAGGCTCCCTCTCCCAGCTCGACCAGCTGACTTCTGGAGCATGGCAGACGCTCCCCTGCCCATGCTGCTGGTGCCGCCCCCCTTCCTCCTCCTCCTCCTCCTCCTCCTCCTCCTCCTCCTCCTCCTCCTCCTCCTCCTCCTCCTCCTCGCACCCTCCCTCTCCTCCGGGAGAGGCCTCGGCACCGTGGCCGCAGCGCAGGGGAACACAACGAAGTGGCATAAACATAAAAGCTCGGAGGTCCGCGCCCCTTCATTTAAGCGGGGCCCTCAGAGGGGGGCGCCTCCAGAGGCCCGACAGTGCGACACTCGATTGAAGTCGGGCACGTCCTCCACAGGAGGAGTACTGAAAATAGTAAACGTCCAGGGAAACAAAAAGTGGCATAAGCATAAAAACTCGGAGGTCCGCGCGGATTTCTCGGATCGGCGCTGGACCCCCTCCCTGGCGCGCGGAGCGCGCCAGGGGCGGCGCCGGAGGCGCCGCCGGGGGGCCCGAGCGCCGATCCGAGAAATCCGCGCGGACCTCCGAGTTTTTATGCTCATGCCACTTTTTGTTCCCTTATGGCAGCGCCGCGGCCTCCGTGCGGAGGGCCGAGGAGCGGCCTGACGGTCTCTGGCGCAGGCTTCGGCGGAGCCGGGCGGTGCCCGCTCGGCGCGTCGGGAGGGCCGAGGTCGGGGCCCTTCCTGCGGAGAGGGCCACTGTTAAGTCGGGCGTGTCCCCCTGCAGGGGGATCTTCGACGAAAATATCACATACCCCAAAAATAGTCAAAAAGTAGTCCAAAAATGGTCTGGGGACTATTTTTTCAGTTTTTTTCTTATCTTTTTGGAGTATTTTGGGGGTCAGAGCCTCGTCAGAGCTTCCTGGGCGCTTCCTGGCTGTTTCTCGGACGCCGTCGCGCGCATGGGGTGCCTTCAATTGTCCGGGTGCGTCGGATGGGGTGACCGCCGCGCAGTCGCTACTCTACTCCGCGCATGGGGCTCCCTTATCCTGCGCTTCTCGGGAGGGAGCACTGACATGTGTGGCGCGTCGCGCACGAAGCGAGATGCTCCCATAGTAACGTCGCGGGTGGTCGGCATCACCTTTTTCATCTCGGGATTCGGAGAATGAGGGAGCAGGGAAAGGAGTAAGTAGGTAGCGACGACCGTGAGAGGAAGGAGGTATAGAAGGATGAGAATGCCAGCTTGTGATTAACAAAAGGCCAGACCCCCCCGGGCCTTATGAATAGACCCCGCGAGGCAAGATACTTTATTTAATCACGCGCGCCAGGGGGGAGGAGGAGAGAGGATGGGGAGGGAGGAGAAGGAGGAAAAAGCGGAGGACGATCAAGACGAGGAGGAGAGGACAGAGGAGGAGGAGGAGGAGGAGGAAGAGGAGGAGGAGGAGGAGGAGGAGGAGGAGGAGGAGGAGGCCCGAGAGACGAAGAGAGCGGCCGCTGGAAACGGGCGCAGGCAGGGCGGGGGACGGCGGCGACGACGGCAACAGAGGGGGGGAGGAGGACTACCCGCCTTGCTTGGGTCGGACGAAAATCTGGGGAATAAAGGGGGGGGGGGTGCGAAGCCTGCTGCGCGCAGCTGGTTTCGGTCGCCCCGCCTAAAGGCCAGTCCTCGACGCATGGCCGCTTTCGGCGCCAGGAGGTGCTTGGAAAATCGGCGACGTGAACTGCTTGGCAAATCCCCCCTTTGCTGCGCTCCACTTTCGTCCAGCCCGCCTTTCCCGCAGGCCCGCATCGGTTCGACAGAAAAACGGGCGCCCTGGCTCGCCCTTGCTTCCCGACCCCCCCCCCTGCCTCTCGTTGGCGGCCGGGCGTCGGCGCTAATCACCGGCGCCGCCCCGTTGTTTTTCATTCTGGCGGGCGCCACCCCGCGATTCGCCCGCGCAAGGGAACTATTTTTTAACGCGCGCCCCCAACGGATTTGTCAATCACAAGCTGACGCTGCTGCGGAGGACGACGGGACTGTTTGTGATGTTGTCCTGGCTCTCCTCGAGGTCCCGCTGATGCAGCTTGGGTGGGGTCTTTTGCGATGATCGGGAGCCCTCTGGGGGTTTCCGTCTCTTGGAGCTTCGTCGAGGTTTTCGGAGGCCCCTTAGAGCCAGTGTTATGTCGGGCCTGTCCCCCTACAGGGGGATTTTCGACGACAAATTGAAAATACCCCCAAAATGGTCGAAAGATAATCCAAAAATAGTCTGGGGTCAATTTTTGGAATATGTTTCGACCTTTGGACTGCATTGTTGGTGTATTTTTTGGTTTTTCGTCGAAAATCCCCCTGTAGGGGGACAGGCCCGACGTAAAGCCAGTGGGGGGTTTGGGGGGGCACCTTCTCGGGGATGGCCCCCAGGGCCTCCGCGGGTCCCCCTCTCTTGGGCCTCTCTCGGGGCCGCGTTCTGGTTTTTGCTTGCCGTCTTGGGGGCGCCATCGGGCCGTCGTGGGGCCTTGGCCGTCTCCGGGTAGGGCCCCTCGGTCCGGCGTGGGCCTGTCTGGGGGACCTCCTGGGCTGTCTTGAGCGTAGAGGCGCCAGAGATCCAAGAACGCGAGAATCATTCAACAACGCATGGGGGATCAGTGGTGTCGCCTCTGCCCTCTTGGGGGTCCTCTTGGAGCGTTCTTTCGGCGTCGTCGGCCGTTTTGGGATTATCTTGGGTGTTTCGGAGGCGTCTCCAGCATATGGGGGCTCTTTTTGAGTTATCGCAGAAAACATGTTAGGATCTTCGCGGCCACGGAGGGTGGATTTACAGGTTTTGCAAACCCCAGGGGTGCGTTGGGTAGTCCGGGGATCCCCCCCCCTCGCGCGCGATTTTGTTCGTTGGGGGGGGTGGGGGAAAAGCGGGAGCAGGGCCCAAGGGGGGGGGAAACCACATTTCTCACACGTTTATTGCCCCCAGGCGGGCCCGAATCCAATCTTCTTGACCCCAATCTATTTGATAGTTGTTCCGCCTTCTGCTTCATGTTTCCACGTACTTATCATAGCGCAGGCTATACGGCCAGTGCCATCCACTTTGAGAGGAGACGGCGACGACGACGACGACGACGACGACGATACTTGATCCGCCTTCCTCGCCAGGTTTCCCACGTACTTATTTAGTTCCAGTGGCGGTTGCACCCACGGGGCCGCTGTCAAGGAGGCCGATGGACCGTGCGCCCGTGGATGCGGGCGTGCCTGCCGCCCAACGATCGGAGTTGTTTGGTGTGTTTGTTGTGGTTTCTTTTTTGGGGGTCTCTCTCTCTCCCTCTCTCTCTCTCTCTCTCTCTATATATATATATATATGTTATGCCCCTTCCCCCCCGCTCCTTTCCCCGTCCCCCCCTATGACGTAAGTTTCCGATTCCCCCCCCAGAGCGTCCCTTGCACTGCCAAAGTGTGTCAGGCACCGCTGCCTGTCACGGTGGGGGGCGGGGGCGTTATGCCATGCCCTCCCCTCATCACGCCCGTTGTCGCCGCGAATTAAAACATGCTCTCGGGGTCCTCGCGGGCGATTCCCAGACCTGCGACGAGATGTCTTTGGTTGTTCTCGGTTTCGACTCAAGGTGCCCGTTGTCGGGGGATCCAAAATAGATACGGGGCGAAAAATCTGCCCCGAAGAAGAGGAAGTGGTCGGGACCTCGAGGGCCGCGCATTGAACAACTCATATCAGAAGGGTCCCCCCGTGGCGTTTGATGGGTTCGGTTCGGACGGTTCTGGTGTCGTTGCCGCGTCGCTGCGCCTTTCTGGGCTGCCTGCGGTCTGCTGGCTTCGGTCTGTGCTTGAAGTTTTCGCCGTCGGTCCGGTCGGTGTTCGGTCTTGCCGTCGCCGTGGACGGCCTTGGCGACGGCAGATTTTGGGGCCAGGAACATGTCCAATCTATTATGAGGAGTATGCTGGTGCACAACTCAGTGGCCAATGGTGGCCCGAACACAGGGACGATTATTTTCAACACCTGTCGCCCACAGAAATGGGTGGACAATTATACACTACACGTTGTCCTGTTGTCTTGCTGGGCTCAGATACCTTAGTGTATATACGCGCGCTTCTCAGGACTGGGTGCTAGCGCTCGTGCGCTGCCCGAGGCGCCCAGCAAATGCCAACACGCAATGCCCGATGCGCCCGCCATAGGCGCGGCTCTTGGAGCGCCTGGGCGCGCTGGAGCAGGCCCTCCCCGACGAGCTGATGCGGGGACCGCTGGCCGGGCTGAGCGCCGCGCGCCGGGCTGCGGCTGGAAGGAGCGCCATGTTCCAGGCCTCCCAGATGGTGTCGGAGTAGGCGGGGTCGGAGGATCCCGCCGAATCGGCGATGCATCGGCGATCGGCGATGCGGCTCGATGTGGAGCCTGGTGTTACCCTCGCCGACGTCGCCGATGCATCGCCGCCGTCGCCGTTACGTTGGCGATGCATTGGCGATGCGGCGCGATCTCCGACCCCATCTATTCGGACCCCATTTGGGAGGACCCCTGTGTCGGGGAAAACTGGGGACGTTTACCCAAACTTCGGAGCTGTGCACGGATTTCCCGGCTGGGTGCTGGAGCCCCCTGGCGGCGCCTCCGGCGCCGCCCCATGGCGCGCTCCGTGTGCCCAGGGCGGGATCCAGCGCCGATCCAAAGAACCCGCGCGGACCTCCGACAGATTGTGCTCCTGTCATGTTGTGTCCCTGTGTGTGTGTGTGCGCGTGCGTGCGTGCGTGCGTGCGTGCGCGCGTGTGTGTGAATGAGTGTGTGTGTGTGTGTTTGTGTGTGCGTGTGTGTCCCCGCGGCCTGCCTTCGCGGGCGTTCCCGCGCCTCGCCCCTCACTCGTGCACATGCGCCGTGTCCCTTTCCCACCGTCCCCCCCTTCCTCCTCGCTGCTCCCCGCCTCTCCCCGTCTCTACCCTCGCGGCGGATCCAGAGTCCCCACGGCGCGAGACCCGGGCCAGCCGCGCGCGTCTCTGCGCCCAGCTCTCTGCGCCCCGCCGCCGCAAGCGTGGCCGCGACGCCAGCACGCGTGCGCGCGCGGGCGTGTGTGTGTGCGTGTGTGCGTGTGTGCGCGTGTGCGCGTGTGTGTGTGTGTGTGTGTGTGTGTGTGTGTGTGTGCGTGCGTGCGTGCGTGCGTGCGTGCGTGCGTGCGTGCGTGCGTGCGTGCGTGCGTGCGTGCGTGGGTGTGTGTGTGTGCGCGTGTGTGTGTGTGTGTGTGTGTGTGTGTGTGTGTGTGTGTGTGTGTGTGTGTGTGTGTGTGTGCGTGCGTGCGTGTGTGTGTGTGTGGTATCTGGCGTGTTCCACGCGCATGCGTTTTCTAGCGTGTGTCTGCATGCGTGTGGTTTCCTCTAGGCTCCACATGTGCAGCATCAGGCGAGAATTGAGCTATGTGCGCGCCGCCTTGGCACTCGCTGTGATGCCCTCGCTCGGCTGCTGGGGAAAGTGTGTGTGTGTGTGTGTGTGTTTGTGTTGGCATTGCTCACTCTGCACGCCGACTTGTGACTGCGCGGCCCTCCACCTGCCACGCCTGTGTCAGCGTCTCCTCCTTTTCAGCGTCTCAGCTCCTCCTCCTCCTCCTCCAAATCCTCCTCCTTCGTTTCCGTTTCAGCTTTTCTGCCAAGACACCTCTGCTGTGCACGGCTTCTGTCTGTCCGTTTACGGCTGGACGATGCCAAGCCCCTCAGCTTGAAAGGGGAAGCCTAACCTCGCCACGGGGGCAGAGCAGATTTGCTTCTGATTTTTTGGGCTTTTCGGTTTTCACATTGCATTTTGGGCGCGCGCCTGGTGTCCAGAAGGATCGCTGGGGGCGACCAGAACAACGCCCGGAAGAGCGCCTGGGAGCGCGCTGGCGCGAGCACCCGGGCGAGCCCAGAAGAGTGCCGAGAACAGCGCCCAGGAAAGCGCCGTCAAGAGTGCCCAGAATATGGCCCGGACGCGAATCTGGAAGAGCGCCCGAAAGTGCGCCCGGAAGTGCGCCCAGAAACGACCGATTTTGCGACCGATTTCGCGCCCGATTTCGCGTCCGATTTTTTGTGTGTCGATTCAATATTAAAATAAATCAGACGCAAATCGGATTTAATATCGGACAAAATTCGGACGCACATCAGACGCAAAATCTGACGCAAATCGGACGCGAAATCGGACGCAAAATCGGGAACAAAATCGGGCGCTGATGGTGTCGACCATTTCTGGGCGGATGAGGCAGCGTATCACGGTGCATCATGGCGAGGTCTGGTAGGGTGTGCATTGTGGACCCACGCGCGCAATTCAGCGTTGGAGTTTTAGCGATGTGGCGAACGACAAACTGCGATATCGCGCTGTGTCCAGGTCGGGCCAAATCGACAGAAAAATCAGATCGCCGCTTCTGCGGCTGTTTTTTCAGGTGAGGAAGCCTCCCAATTTCTCTGCGCGTTTCTATTGAAAACCAGGAATAAATACACAAGATCAGCAGGAGGGTTAATGAGACGAACGGGAATCCGAGATAGAGCGTAGACGTAGAACGAGAATGGGGCAAGTTTTTCGACTAGAGCCTAAGCGCGCGCAGAGCGCGCCCGTGATTCTATAGATCCGTCGATATATACACAGAGGCACACTCGGGATGGCTGCGTCGATAGAAAAGCGGCCGTCGTGCTCGGCGCAGCGCAAGGCCGGAGGCAGGGGAGATCCGTCCATACGGCATGTCCTTGCTCCCGGAGCAGGCCCCGTTCGGTGCTCCAGGCCAGTGCGGCGCCCGCCCCCCCTCCCTCCCAGGAGAAGGAGGAGGAGGAGGAGGAGGATCAGGAGGAGGAGGAGGAGAACAGAGGAGGAGGAGGAGGAGAGGAGGAAGGAGGAAAGGAGGGGAGGACGAGGACGAGGAGAGGACGAGGAGGAGGAGGAGGAGGAGGAGGAGGAGGAGCAGGAGGAGGAGGAGCCCCTCCCGTCCCGCGCAGCCTCGGCGCCGCCCGCCTGCTGCTGGGCGCCGAGGGCCCGGAGGGCGGCCCTGGCGAGGCGCTGTTCGAGTCGCTGCTGTTCAGGCGCGCGGCGCGCGCCTCCCTCGGGAGGGCACAAGCTGCCCGGGCGTGCCCTTCCCTCCCCTCCTCCTGCTGCTCCTCCTCCTCCTCCCTCCTCCTGCTCCTTCTCCTCTTCCTCCTCCTCCTCCTCCTCCTCCTCCCCCGGAGGGCACGAGCTGCCCGGACGTGGTCGCCCTTAGGGGAACAAGAAGTGGCATGAACATAAAAATTCGGAGGTCGGCGCGGCTTTCTCGGATCGGCGTTGGGGCCCTCCCCGGCGGCGCCTCCGGCGCCGCCCCTGGCGCGCTCCGCGCGCCAGGGAGGGGGGTCCAGCGCCGATCCGAGAAATCCGCGCGGACCTCCGAGTTTCTATCTTTACGCCACTGTTTGTTCCCCGATTCCTGGGCCTCTTGGGGCCTTTCCTGGGCCCCGGGACCGTCCAGAGGCGGCCCGGGACGCAGGGAGCTGGTCCCGGGGCAGGTGTCGGGGCTCCCGGGGAGGCCCCGTGCGGGCAGGACGTCGAGGCATAATCTCGCATGCTTGGGCATCGCGTGTGCCCTCTTCCCAGGAGGGCACATGTCAGGAGGGGGAAAAGCAAGCAGACACACTACATCGTCGATTTCCAGAAGAACAAGGGAAAGTATGGGAAGTGGGGGGGAAGACGAGAACCAAGAAAGTATAAGAAAATGTGGTGAATCCTGGGATGTGTGTCTATTTATTTGTGCCCCTGGGCCCCTTTAGCATGCACCGATCCTGGGCGCAGGATGAGCCTGCCCAAGATCGGTGCGGGTGCGTGACTGGCGCCCTTCTCCCCGTCGAGAGACGCAGCAGCCAAGGCCCAGGCCTGCGACCTACGGCAGGTTTGCGTCGTGGCGACGGGTGGCGACCCCGCCGCCGGCGCTCCACCCAGGCACGCGCAGACAGAACAACCCTGGGATCCAGGCGTTGGCATTTTTTTCACGACGGGCGTTGTCGCTCCATTTCGCGCCCGGGGAGCCTCACGGATCGATGCGGCTCGAAAAGGGGAGTAGAAAGGTGGAGTCCAGTGCTCCGCCCGTGGTTTGATCCGATGCTGCTATTTTTCTTTGCAACGTCAGATCGCAGGGAAGACCACGCGCGAGCATCTTGAGATCCAGGCGTTGCCATTTTTTTCACGACGGGCGTTGTCGCTCCATGTCGTGCCCGGGGACCCTCCCAGATCGGCTTTGCTCGAAAACTGGCGCAGGAAGACGGAGTCCGGTTCTCCGCTAGGGATTTTGTCCGATGCTGCGATTCTTGTTGCCACGTCGGGTCTCAGGGAAGACCACGTGCGAGCCTAGTTCGACGTCTTCTGGCGGCGCGCAGGCGGAGGTATGGGGGAGGGGGGCAGGCTTCTTGGAGAAGCACCCCCGCTTCGTAGGATGCGCAGGCCTTATCTATGGATGTGAGGCTGGCGCCTTCTAAGAAGCAGCCTCCTTCTAAGAAGCCTTCGCCCTTCCCCCTACCCCCTATGTGCTCGCCGCCACTGAACGTTGAACGCCGCCGGCCGCCCAGAATAGCTGGATGTTGAACGATCTGATGGTTCGGAGACGACCGATCGTTCAGGGATGAGCGATCGCCTCATTGTCAAGAATCACCTCTGGGTCGACACGAGACGAACCCGCGGCATCGAAAAACTCCAGACGGAGGCTTTTCATCCTTCCGGGCCCCGGGAGCGGATGAAGCATGGGGCCCCTTCGGGGAAGGGTCGGGACTCCCAGGGGCCGCGCAGAGGACAAACCAAGACGCCGGGTGTCTTCGGGCGTCCAGGATGTGGTCCGAGTAACTTGGGCCAGACCCGGCGTCGCAGAGGCGCCGCCGATGCGTCGCCGCTGCATCGGCGACGCGGCGCGATCCGCGAGCCCCATCCACGCGGACCCCATGAGGGAGGCCTCAAAGCAAAGTCATGTGAGGAGGAACCAATAATAATTCTACTCTCGTCCCTCGTCGCCACGGCTGGGTTGTCCTCGTATTTCTGGTCCGACGCAGCCCAGGGGAGCTCCTGGGAGTCGCGTACCTCTCGGCCCTCCCGAAGCGTGAGCGTACATGAATTCATACTGCTTGAGGGAGCGCACTACGCTGGCCGTGTCTGAGGGCGGCCTCGCGAAGTGTGGGGGGGGTCATGGGTCGTTGCTGATCAGGCGTCCCGCGCCTTGAGACCTGCTTCGAACTGATTTCTTCCATCCATGTCTTCCCCCCCTCCCCTCCGAATTTCGGCTTCGGGGGCCCATTTCGGTACCCGAGTCCACCAGAGACGGAGACGGGGTGCAAATCCTGCGCGTGGAGAGTGGTCGACAGTTCCTGGGGCCATGGGGAGGAGAAACAGCAGTCTATCGTCGTATTTCAGGGCCTGCCGCCTGGTGCGCCGCTGCTCTTCCTTCCGCCTTCCTGATGCACCTCCTCCTGCCAGAGTTTCTAAAGGCACCCCCCTGGCCCAAGGTGCCCCTGGCGCGCGGTGCTCCAGCTTTTTGCTTTATTCTGGCCCCCCTGGAGCCCTTTGGGCCCTGTGAGGGGATGGGTTTCTCTGGAGGCTGTGGGGGCCTCCATGGAAATCCTAGGGGCACCTTGGGCCAGAGACACTTCTAGCAACACCCGATTCTCCTTCTTGATACATGAGTTGGCCGGAAGCGTGCCTGAAGTGGGTTCGAGGAATCCTGCTGTTTGTTGTTGTCGTCGTCCTCGCCCGCGACCCGCCCGCGACACACCCCTGACCCGCCATCGACCCGCCCGTGACCGACCGTCCCTGAGTAGGTGGCTGAAGCGGGGCTCTGCGGTGCCGGCGCTGTCTGTCGTCCTCCTCCCTTGGCGCTGCCTCCTGGGGATAAGGTGCCCCTTTTGGGCCAGAGGAATCCAGTGGAGCCGCTGGTAATCAGGCGCGTGCGCTGCGCATCACAGAGCCAATTCAGACATTCAGTTCTGTATATCTCATGATCTGCTGCGCTGAGATCGTCCCAACAAGTCTCTGGCGGCGCGCAGAGGGGGGTAGGGGGAGGGAGAGAGGAAGGCTTTCAGAAGGAGGCTGCTTCTCGGAAGGCCCGGGCTTAATCTACAGATGCAAGGCCAGCGCCTCCTAAGAGGCAGCCTCCTTCCTAAGAAGCCTTCCCCCCTCCCTCATACCTCCGCCTGCGCGCCGCCAGAAGATGTCCAACCAGATGCTCGCGCGTGGTCTTCCCTGCGATCCGACGTTGCAAAGAAAAATAGCAGCATCGGATCAAACCACGGGCGGAGCACTGGACTCCACCTTTCTACTCCCCTTTTCGAGCCGCATCGATCCGTGAGGCTCCCCGGGCGCGAAATGGAGCGACAACGCCCGTCGTGAAAAAAATGCCAACGCCTGGATCCCAGGGTTGTTCTGTCTGCGCGTGCCTGGGTGGAGCGCCGGCGGCGGGGTCGCCACCCGTCGCCACGACGCAAACCTGCCGTAGGTCGCAGGCCTGGGCCTTGGCTGCTGCGTCTCTCGACGGGGAGAAGGGCGCCAGTCACGCACCCGCACCGATCTTGGGCAGGCTCATCCTGCGCCCAGGATCGGTGCATGCTAAAGGGGCCCAGGGGCACAAATAAATAGACACACATCCCAGGATTCACCATATTTTCTTATACTTTCTTGGTTTTCGTCTTCCCCCCCACTTCCCATACTTTCCCTTGTTCTTCTGGAAATCGTCGATGTATTGTGTCTGCTTGTGGAGCGCTGGCGGCGGGGTCGCCTCCGGTCGCCAGGACGCAAACCTGCCGTAGGTCGCAGGCCTGGGTCTTGGCTGCTGCGTCTCCCGACGGGGAGAAGGGCGCCAGCCCCGCGCCCGCACGGACCTCGTGAAGGGGCCCAGGGACACACAAACAGATACACACAGATCCCAAAGCTCCCCCTGTTTTTTTGCACATTTTTGTTGGAGGGGGCTCTTCTCGCCTTCCCCCCCCAACTTCCACGTTCTCGCACACTTCCTGGGGGGAGTCGACGATCCACGGTGTCGCCGCCCGGGCCCCAGGCCGGTCCTGTCCTGGCGCCGCCTGCCCCGGCAGGCGCCTCGCCAGCAGCGGCCTGGCGGCCGCCGCCGCCGCGCGCGCCGAGGCGGCCGCCGCGGCGCGCGGCGAGGGCGCGGCGACGGTGCCGCCGCGCCGCCCGGCCCGCCCGCGGCCTCCGCGGGGGGGCCGCCCACGCTCAAGGCGGGCCTGTCCCTCTACAGGGGGACCGTTCAAAAATAGTCAAAAGATCCGTCGGGGATTATTTGTTCGCCATGGCTGCATATGGGTAATTTCCTATGTTTTCTCCAGGGTCCGCCTGTAGAGGGGCAGGCCCGATCCAGGCCCACCCTCCCTCCCCCTCCTCGAGGATCGAGGTTCGAGGACAGATTCCTGCGGTTCCAAGATTTTGGGGAACGAGGAGTGGCACAAACATATATAGACTCGGAGGTCCGTCCGCGCGGGCTTCTCGGACCGGCGCGGGCCACCCCTGCCCTGGCGCGCGGAGCGCGTCAGGGGCGGCGCCGGAGGCGCCGCCAGGTCGTCCGGCGCGGATCCGAGGAGTCCGCGTGGACCTCTGAGTTTTTATGTTTATGTCATTCTTCGTTCCCCTGAAGATGGGGTCCTGAGGAATGGTGTCTTAAGGACGAGGTGCTTCGAACAATGTTTGTCCACCTTTGGCTCCCTTTCTATCCTTGGGGCCCCATCCCTCAGGACTCCATCTTGGAACCATCGAGAATTTGAGATCCCCAAACCTCGTAGGAAACATAATCGCCATAAGCATGAAAAGCATAAACTTTTGGTGCTCCGCACGGATTCCTTGGATCCGCGCCAGGCTCCTCCGACGGCGCCTCCGGCGCCGCCCCTGGCGCGCTCCGCGCGCCAGGGAGGATGATCCAGCGCAGATCCAAGAAATCCATTCGGAGCGCCGATATGGCGTTATTTCTTTTTCTTCTTCCATAACCTTCAGAACACCATGAAGACGTAGCCTCACGATCCCTACCCCTAATTTATAACTGCGACGAAGGCGCAGCCTCAGTTGAATCCCCCTTGTTGCGTCAGGGATCGTCAATCCAGGTGGTCTGGCTTGATGCATCTGCAGACGTGACCCGCTATCCTTCAAGTTCTGGACCTCCAAACTTCGGTCCGCTCCCAAGGGGTTGGGGTCGTTTTCATGCTTATCATCCGAGGTTCGAGGTTTTCGGGCGTAGCCGAGCCTCAAACCTCGATCGAGGTGGGGGGTAGAAGAAGGGAAGCCACCTGCGTACGCATAAACTGTCGACGGTCCGCGCGAATTCCTTGGATCTGCGCTGGAGCCCCCCCTGGCAGCGCCTCCGGCGCCGCCCCTGGCGCGCTCTGCGCGCTGGGGAGGGGTCTCCAAGGGCTCCCACGAGGGCGCGAAGTTATTCGCGCTTCGCGCTTCGCGGTCCTCGTTCCTTCTCCCCCCTCCTCCTCGTCCTCCTATTCTCCCTTTGGGAGGGCGGCGCGAGAGCGCGAAGTTATTCGCGCTTCGCGCTTCGCGCAGCGCGAAGCGCGAAGTTGGGAGCCCTAGGGTCTCCCAGCGCAGATCTAAGAAGTCCGCGAGGACCCGCGAGGACCGTCGAGAGTTTCTGCTCACGCCGGTTTTTCCTCCTCCACCCTCCTCGAGGTTTGGGTCAAGTTGGGCCTGTCCCTCTACAGGAGGAACATTCCGAAAATAGTCAAGGAATAGTCTTGGGACGATTTGTTTAGCATATTTTGCCATTTTGGATGTTTTTTAATACTATTGTTCATGCTTCGTCCAACATTCCCCTGTAGGGGGGCCAGGCCCGACCTGAGGTTTGGGGCTCCGTACTTTCGAGTGCTCTCGTGGGTTTGGTCGGGGGTGGACAGACCTCCTACCCTGACCCGTCGATTAGCGAATTGGCCGTTTTCGGTTCGCGAGCGGGCGTCGCGGCCGTCATTTCTGCGGGTCCATGTCCGTCGGTTTCGGCCCCAGGCCGTTTTCACTAAGGGGAGGTCTACTAAAGGGAGGTTTGTCCACCGCCGATCTGGGCTGGGCGGTCTTCTGGGCTCGGGGCGGTCTCCGCCGAGCCCTGCCTCGCCGCGTCGGGCGTCTCCCGGGGGCCGCGCGGGGTCCTCCCGAGCGGCCACCGGCAGAGCCGAGCCGTGGCCCGAGGGCCAGGATAGGCGAAGACGGGGGGCGCAGGCTTCAGTCGGGCCATGTCCCCCTTGTAGGGGGAAACAACAGTCGGGTTTGGACAGAACCCCCACCCTGACACGTCGATTAGTGAATTGTCCGTTTTCGGTTTTCGAGAGGGCGCCGCGGCCGTCATTTTCCAGGCTTGCGCCCGCCAGGTCTGGGCCCAAGGTCGTTTTCACTAAACCACGTTTTGCTAAAGTGGGTCTGTCCATCCCCGATACAGGGAGAAAATTCAGAAATAGTCAAAAATAGTATGGGGGCGACTTTTCGCGTATGTTTGCCCACTTGGGGGGTATGTTTTGAGTAATTCTTATTTTTCGCCCAGAAGCCGCCTGTAGGGGGACACGCCCGACTTGCGTAGATCTGGGACCGAAAGCCTGCCCCCCCCCCGGGGAAGGCCGGGCCCAGCGAAAGGGGGCGGATAGGGAAAGGTGGGGGGGAGGTGCGACACCTGCTGCGTGCAGCTGGGTTCGGACCCACCGCCAGGCCCGTTCCTCGACGCGTGGGTGCCTCCTGGCGCCAGGAGGCGCCAGGAAGGCTGGCTAACCGAGCCAATTTGTTCTACGCTGCCCTTTGCTATCCTACGCTTTCGTCCCCCTGGGCACGGGGTCGGGGCGTCCAATCGGGCGTCTCGTAATAAGGGGGGTATTCTTTTGGAGGGGGGATCGAGGCCGGCAGGAAAGAAGCCCCACCAAAGGGCCCGAAGGAGAGTCGCCCTGAGGCCCTGAGGCCCTGAAGATGCACGACATGCGCGCGATGCAAGAACAAAAAGACAGGGCCGTCTTCACCGACATTGGCGCGTCAGCTGCCCGCGTAAGGGTCCTCGTCTCCAAAGCAGCGTGCCGCGCTGGTGGCCCGCGTAAGCCACCGCGTGAGGTCACTACGCCATCTCGCGTAAGACCCGTTTTTGTCTCGTCGCCCACTGTACACCTCTCTTCGCCCCCGTCATCGTTTGCCCCCCAGTGGAGCAACGGATGCGATGCGCAGAAATCGGCGACCTACTATAGCACTCCGCAGTTGCGGATCAGAGTGAAGTGGCGTTCGCTGGTGGGTGCGGGCCGGGTCGCGGACGGCGGGAACAAACAACCTCATCAACAACAACCACAGCAACCCGAACAGCAACAACACAAGCAACAGCAACAACAACAACCCCGGCAGGAGCAACAACACCAACAGCACCAACAACAACTCCACCAACACCACCACCAACAACAGCAACCGCAACAACAAGAATCCGCACCGCGGAAGCCCACTTGTGCCACGCACCCAGGGACAGTAAATGACCGTTCGGCCCCGTCACTCTGATGAGGAGGGATGCAATCTGTTTATCCCCTGGCGATGCTGGGCGTGACGTGACGATTCGAGCCAGCGCCGTCTGTGAGGCCCCAGGAGTGACTTTTCAAAAGACGGCGCTGGCGCGAGTCGTGGCGTTATACGAGGAGGTGGGCCGGGCTGTAATGGGCGTCGTGTCGCGAATAGTCTGAAAGCGGGTTCGATGAGAGGGGCACTTGAGGAGGAGGCGGAGGGGGAGGAGGAGGAGGAGGAGAAGGAGGAGGAGGAGGAGGAGGAGGAGGAGGAGGTGGAGCAGGAGGAGGAGGTGGAGGAGGTGGAGAAGGAGGAGTAGCAGTCAGAGCCCCGAATCATCAGGGGTAACTCGTGTCAGGGCTAACTCGGGTTCGTTTTTCGGGAATCCGAGCCCGAGTTACCCCGGGCCCGAGTTCCCCCAGATAATTCGGGCGTCCAGAGCCCCAAATCGTCAGGGGTAACTCGGATCAGGGCTAACTCGGGCTCGTTTTTCGGGAATCCAAACCCGAGTTACCCCGGGCCCGAGTTACCCCGGGCTCGGCGCGGGCGGCCCTGCTGGGGGTGGGAAGGAGGAGGAGGAGGAGGAGGAGGAGGAGGAGGGGAGACCATACGATCTCAAGAGCCAGAGGCGGGCCAGAGGAAGGGGAGGCGGTCCGAGAGGCCCCTCGGCGCGCGGTGAGGCGCTGAGGGGCGAGCTGCGCGCCTTCGCGCGGGCGGCGGACATGTCGCAGCCGGCGGTGTCGCTGGACCATCCGGTGGTGCAGAGGCGCGCGGGCTCGGTTGGCCCTCCAGAGGGGGGAAGGGTGGGGACTGGGGGAGGGGTTCAGAGGAGGAACAGGTACCCATACCTCTACCCTCCCCTCGTTTTCCCCTCTCTGGGGCCTCCGGGGCCTCCGTCGTCGCCGCCGCCGGCTTCGCCTGGAAGGCCTGGTCAGAACGCACCCCAGGAGAGGTCCGGGGCGTGGCGGCATCGGTACCTCTTGGTTTCTCCAGGGGTGGGACGTGCCGTGCGCGAGGGAGGGGGGAGGGGTGTCCGGTGCGGATCCCAGAAGGCCGCGCGGATCCCAGAAGTCCGCGCGGACCTCCAGAAGGTTGTGTTCCTGCAGTGTTGTCGTCCAGGCGGGCACGGGTCTCCGCGAGGAGGGTCGGAGGAGGCAGAGGCGCCGCCGCCGCTGCTCGTGCTGGCGAGCTCCTCGTTGCCACGGCTGGGTTCTCCTCGAAGTGCGGGTCGGGACGCAGCCTTGGAGAGGTCGGCGAATCGGCGTTATCGTCACCTCTATTTCCCCAGGAGAGGGTCTCTGAGGAGGAGGAGGAAGAGGAGGAGGAGGCGGAGCAGGAGTAGGAGGAGGAGGAGGAGGAGGAGGAGGAGGAGGAGGAGGAGGAGGAGGAGGAGGAGGAGGAGGAGGAGAGGAGGAGGAGAAGGAGAAGGAGAATGAGGCGGAGGAGGAGGAGGAGGAGGAGAAGAGGAGGAGGAGGAGGAGGAGGAGGAGGAGGATCGACGAGGCGTAGGAGGAGGAGGATGCGGAGGAGGAGGAGGAGGAGGTGGAGGAGGAGGAGGAGGAGGATGAGGATCGACGAGGAACAGGAGGAGGAGGAGGAGGAGGAGGAGGAGGAGGAGGTGATCTTCGTTGAAGGGGCTCAGGACGAGCAGGAGGACCCCTCAGGGAGAGAGAGCAGGATGATCCTCGAGGAGGAGGAGGGTGAATAACCCTAGAGGGTTTGTAGTATTCATTAGACTCCCCGGTGAGTAACACTGGTCCTGAAGCCTCCCATCGCGGCGGAGAGTATTTTCCCTCTATGGTTGGGCGGGTTGGGTAATGTTCGGGCGTTATTTATACAGATGAATTCTTGCGGGCTACCCTGCACGCGGGAGGATTTGTGAGCATCTTCTGATCAGCACTGCGATAGGAATCGCCTTGTTTTGATTTGCGAATTTGATCAAACTCGTTTGCTTAGCGCTGCTGGCAGAACTCCTGCTGGCGCCTGGTCGGCGCGCGCGGCGACGTGGGATACGTGTCCCTTTGTTGTTGAGCAGAATGGATACGATACTGTTTGGTGGTTATTTCTCCAGCGGGCTAACTTATTGTGGGCGACCCATCTTTTCATCAGACTTGCAATAGGAGTTACTCCGTTTTGATTCGTCGGTTTGCTCAAAGTCGTTTGCCGAGCACTGCTGGCAGACGTCCTGCTGGCGCCTGGTCGGCGCGCGCGGCAACGTGGGATTAGTTTCCCTCTGTTGTTGCGCGGACTCGGTAATGCTTGGAGGTTATCCGTAAGGGCTTCGCCCCCTGCCGCCGGCCCCCTCTCTCGGAGAATGGGCCATGGAAGAGCTAAGTCATGAGGCTTTGGCGCTGTCGTGCAGCAGTATCGGAACTTCATGCGAGGCCGATTCGCAATCGGCAAAACCAACTGATCACAAGAGGGGTTACCACACAGGGCGATTGGTAAGACGTGTATGGTTTACGAGCTTGGTTACCACACCTTGGGATTAAAGGGCCGAGGGAGTACTCGCAGTTTGGGTTACCACGCCTTGCGATGGATGTGCGTGAGGGGTGGCACCGAATTTCAGAAATGTGGCAAATCCCTGTGTTTTTGGACCCTGACCCCGCGGATCTGCGTGAGGGGTGGCACCGAATTTCAGAAATGTGGCAAATCCCATGTGTTTTTGGACCCTGACCCCGCGGATCTGCGTGAGGGGTGGCACCGAATTTCAGAAATGTGGCAAATCCCATGTGTTTTTGGACCCTGACCCCGCGGATCTGCGTGAGGGGTGGCACCGAATTTCAGAAATGTGGCAAATCCCATGTGTTTTTGGACCCTGACCCCGCGGATCTGCGTGAGGGGTGGCACCGAATTTCAGAAATGTGGCAAATCCCATGTGTTTTTGGACCCTGACCCCGCGGATCTGCGTGAGGGGTGGCACCGAATTTCAGAAATGTGGCAAATCCCATGTGTTTTTGGACCCTGACCCCGCGGATCTGCGTGAGGGGTGGCACCGAATTTCAGAAATGTGGCAAATCCCCTGTGTTTTTGGACCCTGACCCCGCGGATCTGCGTGAGGGGTGGCACCGAATTTCAGAAATGTGGCAAATCCCTTGTGTTTTTGGACCCTGACCCCGCGGATCTGCGTGAGGGGTGGCACCGAATTTCAGAAATGTGGCAAATCCCATGTGTTTTTGGACCCTGACCCCGCGGATCTGCGTGAGGGGTGGCACCGAATTTCAGAAATGTGGCAAATCCCGTGTGTTTTTGGACCCTGACCCCGCGGATCTGCGTGAGGGGTGTCGATTTCGAGCCCCCCCAGCAATTCAGACAACGCGCCCAGGGGGTGCTAAAAATCCCGTTTGGGCCTCCCCCCCCCTCGCGCGGTCAATCAACTAGTTACAGTAACCAGCAAGAAGCAGAACTGTAACACTGGAAACTACAACCTACGACTGGTACAGGAAACTGCGAACCTCGCGCCTACAGCCTGGTGGCCCCACAAGGGGGCCGGCGGATTTCGCCAGTGGAATCATCCATTGCGGGTCACCCTGCGCGCGGGAGGATTTGTGAACATCTTCTCATCGGAATTGCAGAACAATTGTGCTTCATTGTGAATTGCGAGTTTGCTCAAACTCGCCGGCCTAGCACTGCCGGTAGAACTCCTGCTGGCGCCTGGTCAGCGCGCGCTGCGACATGGGATGCGTTCCCCTCTATTGCTGGGTGGGCTGGATATTGCTTGGTGGTTATTTCTCCAGCTGGATAATCCATTGTGGGCGACCCAGCACGCAGGAGGATTTGTGAGCACTTTCTCATCATAGTTGCAATTTGAGTTGCGACGTTTTGATTTGTGGGGTTGTTCGAACTCGTTTCCCTAGCGCTGCTGGCGGATTTCCTGCTTGCGCCTGGTCTGCGCGCGCGGCAACATGGGACTCGTTTCCCTGTATTGTTGGGCGGGCTGGATCATGTCTGGGGATTTTGATCTCCAGCGGAATGACCTATTGTGGGCTTCCCTGACGAAGTTCGAGGAGGAACAGGAGGATGTTCGAGAAGGAGGAGGAAGAGGAGGAGGAGGAGGAGGAGGAGGAGGAGGAGGAGGAGGAGGAGGAGGGGGGCGGAGGAGGCGCCCGTGGTCGATGGCCCGCCAGGGAAAACGGGGCAGGTCTGAGGAGGAAGGTCGAAGGAGAAGCACAAACTCCCGAAGGTCTGGGCGGACTTTTCGGATCGGCGCTGGGCCCTCCTGGCGGCGCTTCCGGCGCCTTCCCTGGCGCGCCCCGCGCGCCGACTCAAGAAATCCGCGCGGACCCCCGACAGTTTATGCTCATGCTGTCTGTTTTCCGCTCTCCTACTGCCGAACAGCAGGAGGATGTTCGAGTGTGTGGAAGGGGGCCTTGTTGTCGTGGTGACTCCGCTGTCTCGAAGTTGTTTGCCGCCCTCTCTCCACCTCCCGTGCGCCACGTTCACGCTGTCCTACCCACCAGCCACGCCGTGCACGGGGTGGCGAGCAGCAGGAGGGGGATGATGGGGGTGGGGGTCAGTGGGGCAAGAGGCCCTGATAATGCTGCGTCTTGGGAGTGCCACGGTGCCCAGGATTTCCCAGGTCCTTTGGAAGTTCTGGAACGCATCCTGAGCCAATCTTATCATGACATCGCTCTCGCCCTCGAGTGGCAGGTGAATGGGTCGGTCGGACGCGGCACTACCGTGTGCGAACCAGTGTTAGTCGCCTGTTGCCTGAAGTCGGGCACGCCCCTCTGCAGGAGGAAAATTCGAAAGCAGTAGAAAAATAATCTGGGGACGATTTTTGTTGCCTGTTTTTGTTCATTTTGGGTTATCTTCTGACGAGCTTTACTTCTTCGTCTCGGACCAGCCTGTAGGGGGACATGCCCGACCTACCTGTTGCCCCAGAGCCCGTGGTGACATGCCCGACCTGCCTGTTGCCCAGGAGCCCATGGTGCGCGACCCGTCGCGGCTCTCGCCTCCCTCCCCCACGACGCCACTGGGTGCGCCCTGGCCGCGAGCCGGCGGGCGGCCGCCGAGCAGGAGAGCGGCCAGGGTCGTGCGCAGTGACGCCTGCTGGCATGAAGTCGGGCCTGTCCCTTCACAGGAGCGCAGGAGGGATATTCAAGAATAGTCACAACATAGTATGGGGACTATTTGACTATTTTCAAGCATCTGGGGAGTAGTTTGTGAGTATCTTTAATTGTTCGCCCAAGATCCCCCTGTAGGGGGACAGGCCGGGGGATGCGGGATGACGCCCGCTGGCATGGATCAGGAGGAGAAGAAATACACAGGCACAATCAGTCGACGATCCCCAGGAAATATGGGAAAATGTGGGCAGTGGGGGGGGAGAACAAAAACCCAAAACATATGGGAAATGTGGGGGATCCTTTGATTTGTGTGTGTATTTAGTTGTGTGTCCCAGGGCCCCTTCAATGAAGTCGGGCATGCCCATCTACGGGAGGAAGAGTCAGGGGGCGACTGTCGAGCTGTTTCTGAAGCTTTCTGAGTTTGTTTTCGTGTCTGATGGTTCTTCCAAAGTCCGCCTGTAGGAGGACATGCCCGACCCAACGCCAGCAGTCCAGGGGATGACAGCACAGGCAATGTGGGCCTGAAGCTTGGCGAAGGACCTCGAGGGACAACAGTCGGCAGGTGCACGAGAAACTTGGAGCTCCGCTCCGGATAACTTGATCGGATTTCGTTCTGCTTCGGCCCCTGGCGCGCTCCGGGCGCCAGGGAGGGGGGGGGGTCCAGCGGCAATCCAAGAGATCCGCGCGGAGTTCCGGAAGTTTATATTTATGCCACGTTGTTCTCCCAGGAACGATGATTTTGCTTGGTCGTGATCGTTCGCCGCTGCAGACCTCTGGATTCCATCCATCCAGCCTGCAGCAGTTAGGCCAAAAGGTGCCACAGCAAAACGGCCATGAGGGCCACATTGGCCAGGGCAGTCAACACCAGCGTTTGCGAGGATAGGCCGGTGCGCCATAACCAGCGTTTTTCAGGATAGGCTGGCGCAGCCCAAATCATCGTTTGCGCAGATAGGGCGGTACAGCCCGACTTGTAGCTTTGTTTGCACCTATATCTCTGAACAATGTTAATTTCGAAAGTTGTTGACGCTCCCATTCAACGTCGCCGCTTCCTTTCGCCCCTCCAATGTCTTCATCTTCAATGTTTAAAGCAGGCCGAAGCGCGGTCTGGGCCGACATTGGAGAGTGGGTGCCAACAACAAGTACTCTTCACGTACAGTGAGGACGCGGCCGCAAGAAGTCCTCGCAAGACACCCAACCCCAAAATACAATTGGGGGGAAACCCAGAGCACCCTGAACGAAGCAACTACTTTAACGGCTGCGGGGAGTGACCGCGCAGCGCGCGGAGCCAAGAAGCCTAAGGTACCTTGACCAAACACATCTGGTTGTTTGACGTGCGTCCCCACTGTATCGTGCCTTTGGGGTTCATTTTTGACGAGGGTAGTAGGCCCAATCCTGGGGCGCTGGGCTCGAACCAAGACGTCGCTGCACGGCTCACTTCGCCTCAAGAGTATCGACAGAGACGGCCGCGAACGGTGGAGGGGCGGCAGTGGACTTGGCACACGATCAGTGGATGCGAAAAGGGCTTTCGCGCCCAAAAGTCAGAGGAGGGAAAGGTACCAATACCACTACCCTGGCTTCGTTTTCGCCTTTTGGGGGCCTCGGGGGAGGCTCTCGCCACCACCGCTGGATTCGCCTCTAACTTCTGGTTAGAGTTCCTGACGCTTTGCGTATGCCCACCAGTCTACTGCCGTTTGCAGTCTTGTCGGTGATGAGGTTGCCCCTCTTCACTCTTGTGCCGGCACGATGTTTTGGCATTTGTGTCGCCTACTTCACGGATGTCGTCTGGGTATGCCTGTCGGTCTAGTTCGTCTCTGACGGTGCTGTTTGCCTGACTCACACCGAGCGATCGACCTTTGCGTGTTTTTTGTCGCGCCGCCGCGCCATTTTGGCTGCGCTTACTTGCTGGTCGCCACCGGGATTTCCAACGCCACCGGGTTTGAGAGTATGGGTTCTGGCTATCCTTCTGAGTGGATGCCCGCTCGCTCGCTTCGCGGCCCGACTAATGTTCGGACGGCTTTCGACCCGCCTCGCGAGTTTGTTGACCAAAAATATACCCACCAGCTGGCCCGCTGCTGCGACCTGGCGGCGTCCAGCCCCTCAGGCGCGCTCGCGATCAAAAAGTATCCACATCAGCCCATGCAGACAGGATCGGAGGATCTCTTGAGGCCTCCTTGGAGGCTATGGGCCATGCTCGGCCGGCTGGTGGCTGTCGGAGGCTATCCTGAACCATGCTCAGCTATCATCTGCTATCTTGAGGCTGTCTTGAAGCCTTTCTGAGGTCTGTCCGAGGCTATCTTGAGCCACGTTCGACCTCCTGGAACCAACTTGGGGGTAGGAACAGGGATATGATGATGATGATGATGAGGAGGAGGAGGAGGAACACAAGAGGAGGATAATGGGGCATAATATTAAAAGGAATGTGGCACGAGGAAGATAATAATGATGATGAGGGGGATGGTGATGGTGGTGGTGATGATGATGATGATGATGATGATGATGATGCTGAGGATGGTGATGATGAAAGGGGAGAATGCAGGAAATGAGGAGGGACTGAACGAACGAATTCAAGGAGGATGAGACCTCGGGCCTTGCATACATGCCGTTGTACGAAGTTCCTGAATGACCTGTATGACCATCTCAGGGTCCCCGTGGGGCCGCTGGGCACTCTTGGGGCCATCTTGGGTCTTGCTTTGCGGGTTTTGGGGCCCTTGGGGCTCATTGGAGGGGTCTAGGAGGCCTCTTGGTCTTGATAGCTCGAAATGGGGCAATTCAGCCCCACCCCCTTTGAGAGTCAAACATGGCGTCTCGGGGCCCTCTTGGGCCGCTCTTTGGCGTCTCTTGGGCGCTCGTGGGGCCGTCTTCGGGCGCTCTTGATCCCCTCTTTGGGCTCTCTGTGGCCATCTTGGGGCCGTTTTGAGGCCTCAAAAGCGGATCGGAACCGAACACGCGAGAAGACAAACAACATTGTTTTTCCTTGAGTTGTTCAAGCATGTTGGCATCTTGGAGGGTGCCTAGGAAGGCTCGAAGGGCACTTGGAACCGTCTTTGGTCTGCTTGGGGGCCTCTTGGAGGTGCGTAGGTTGATATATTGAACCACCCCCGGCTTTCTTGAGCCGTCTTGGAGGCAGTCTTGGGCTGCTGAGGGCCTTCTTGGTGCCAATATTGGGCCCATCTTGAATCTCAAACTGCCCGATCCCCCGCTCCTCGCAGGCTCAGGAGAGGGGCAGGGGAATTTGGTAAACCCTTCCCCCCGAGCAGGGGAAGGGTGGGAGGGAAGACACAACTCGTTAAACCACCTACGCTCAGCGGGCTGGTGGGGTTCACTATTGACAGAGACGGCCGCGAACGGTGGAGGGGCGGCAGTGAACTTGGCACAAGATCTGTGGATGCGAAAGAGCGTGTTCTACCGCTGCTGGCGGAAAACCGGGGGGGGTCACTACCGGTTCGAACCCCTCCCCCCCCCCCTCCGGAAAACCGGGGGGGGTCACTACCGGTTCGAACCCCTCCCCCCCCCCCCCCCCCCCCCCTCATCGGGGATCATGAAAAGGGGGGGGGGGTCACTACCGGTTCGAACCCCCCCCCCCCCCCCCCTCGAAAACCGAGTGGGGGTGCGGACAGTGGTGGGGACGGTGTTGGTGGGGACAGTGGTGAGGGGACAGCGGGACAGTGGTGGGGACAGTGGGGGGACAGTGGGACAGTGGTGGGGACGGTAGTGGTGGGGACAGTGGTGAGGGGATAGCGGGACAGTGGTGGGGACAGTGGGACAGCTGGTGGGGACGGTAGTGGTGGGGACAGTGGTGGGGACAATGGTGGGAACAGAGGGGGACAGTGGACAGTGGTGGTGACGGTGGTGGTGGGGACAGTGGTGTGGGGACAATGGGAACGAGGTGGAAACAGTGGGACAGTGGAGGGTACAATGGTGGTGGGGACAGTGGTGAAGGCGGTGGCGAGGACGGCGGTGGGACAATGGGACAGAGGTACAGTGGGGACAGTGGTGGGGACAGTGGGGACAGTGGTGGGAACAGTGGGACAGCTCAGTGGGACAGCGGAGGAGTCAGTGGGACAGTGGGGACAGTGGGGATAGTCGGGCAGTGGTTGGGGCCGTGGAGACAGTGGGGAGAGTGGAACCGTGGTGGGAACAGTTCTGGGGACAGCGGGGACAGTGCGACAGTGGTGGGGCCACTGGTGGGGACAGTAGGGGCGGTGGTGGAACCAGTGGGGACAGCGGTGGTGAGGACAGTGGTGCTGGGAACACCAGTGGGGGATGTGATGCGGACGGTGGTGGGGACCGGGAGTCGTTTGCTGGCGGTGAGTAGGGGGGGGGGGGGGGGGGGGGGGGGGGGGGAGGGGGTTCGAACCGGTAGTGACCCCCCCTGGTTTTCGGATCCGGAGAGGGGGGGGGGGGGGGTTCGAACGGTAGGACCCCCCGGGTTTCGAGGGGGGGGGGGGGGGGGGGGGGGTTAGGGGAGGGGGGGGTTTTGCCGGGGGAAGGGGGGGGGGGGGGGGAGGGGTTCCGGCAGGGGGGGGGGGGATTTTCGGAGGGGGGGGGGGGGGGGAGACCCCCGGGTTCCGGAGGAAAAGGTTGGCAATTTTCCACAGTAAAGCGGCGGTGGATCACGCTCTCTCGTGGATGCGAAAAGGGCTTTCGCGCTCAACAGTCAGAGCAGGAAAAGGTACCGATACCACTACCCTGCCTTCGTTTTCGTTTTTTTGTGGCCGCGGGGGAGGCGCTCGTCACCACCGCTGGTTTTTCCTCAAGCTTCACCCCGGGAGAGGTGGGGGTGTAGCGGTATCGGTGCCTGCTGGTTCCCCCCCAACGGGTCCAGGGGGAACGGGAGGAGGAAGCAGGGGGAGGTGTGAGGGACGGAGTTCGGGGATGGGGGAAGGGAGGCAGAGTCCGAGAGGTGGTTGGTGGACGCCTCATCTTTGGGAGGAGGCAGGGGGAGGAGAAATCCAGGTATTTTTCCCCCTCCCAGGGGGTCTGGGTCCTGACGGGGGGAGGAGCTGGAGGAGGGTGGCCGAGGGAGGGGCTTGAACGAGATTGGATGGGGCCCTCTCCAGCGGCCTCCTGCTCCCGATGGGCCTGGTCCTGCAGGAGGGAGCGAGGATGGGGGTGGGGGGGCGCCTTCTCTTTGGGAGAGGAGGGTGGCCGAGGGAGAGGAGTGTGAGCTGGACGAGGCAGTGGAGGATGAGGGGGTGATGATGGCGGTGGTTGGCAGTGGGGAGGTGTGGGTCGCGGCCCTCCGTTCTCCGCGGCCCAGGCTGGGCGGCACGGAGCTGGCGAGCGCCGAGGAGGGATCTGCCGGCAAGCTTCCTGTGCCTCGCACTCGCCCTTGCCTCCCATCCCTTGGGGGCTTGTCGACTTTTCGCCAGTCGACTTGTGGGTTCCGAGGCAGATGAATCCAGATACATGTAGAGAAATCGAGGTAAATCCAGGTAGCTCCAGGTAAATCGAGATACATCCGGGTACATCCAGCTAAATCCAGAGATCTCCAGGGAAAAAACTTGGAGCAACTCGCGGCCGCTCCAGCGCGAGTCGCAGGACGGCAGAAGTCGTTGAGCCTCTAACCACCGCACCGTACACATCTAGGTCGGGGCGCCCCAGGAGGGCCCAAGACGGTCCACGAGAGGACCAGAAGGCCCAAAGAGGTCCCGAAGGTGCCCCCAATGTGACCAGGACCGGTCAAGGGCGGCCCAAGGCCCACGATGCCAGCAACACAGGGCAACCGGCTCCGTGACCCACGAGGCCCCAAAAAGGACCCCATGGAAGCCCCGAAGACGCACAATTAAAATATCTTCACTTTTTTTTGCACGGTTTTCGTACACTCGCCTTCTCCGTCTTCAGAGCCGACGGCATAAGAGGCCCCAGAGCTCGCCCAAAGATGGCCTGCAAGGCACCCTAGAGAACCCAAAGGTGGGCACCAGAATCAGCCCAATCTCGTTTCCAGAGGCGCACAGTGTAGCCCAAGAGGGCCCCAAGACGCCCCACGAGGGCTCCCAGATGGTCTGCAAACAGCCGAAGTGGGCCTTCACATGGCCCAGTAGGGCTTCCTGATCAGCCGAGGAGGCCCCCAAAACGGCCTACGAGGGCCAGAGGCGGCCTACGAGGGCTCCAACATGACCAAACAGGCCCGTCTGACGGCATCACAAAGGCCCCAAGAGACTCCCAGGCGCCAGACGAGAGGTGACCAGATGGGACAACCCGCGCACAACAGAAAGTGAATCGCCGCTACAGGATTTTTGTTTGGGGGATTCGAGCGATGTGACCCCAACCGGGACATCGACTTCGGCCTCGGTTCGTGTCGTGCGCAGCTGGGGCCAAGCCATACACGTTTCTCTGGTTGCGCGGTTATTTGCTTTGCTGTCCCACGATTATCCCACGGCTGTTCCGCGGTTGTCCCGTGGGTTGTCCGGTGGTGGTCCCGTAGGGCGCCTAGTGGGGGTTGTCCCGGGGGTTTTCCCGTTCGTATAGTTTTGTAGGCTGTCCCGCTGGCTATCTCGCGGTTGTCGCGTCAGTTGTCCGGTGTGGAATGACGATCGAAGTGTAATTCACATGGCCATCGGAATGCATTTCGCATGCACTGCAAAAGGGTATGTCGTAATTCCAATCGACATGCAGGTCGTACAGCAAGTCGAACTGCACTCAGCATGCACGCCACCAGGCAAATCAACGTGAACCCCGATTTGCACATCGAAATGTACATCGACATGCTCAACGACATGCATCTGAGCATGCACATCGATTTATTAGCATATGTTGGTAAGTCGTTGTGACCGGTAGGCGGACAGGGCCGTTCGACAGGGTGCGAAATTAACTCGTGTATTAAAACTCAGGCAGCGATACCAATAGATGAATAGTGAAGTCAGAGGGGGAGAGGCAGTGGCGGACGGTCGAGAGCGAGGTATGTATACATAGATGTATCTATCCCCGTTTACATGTATATGCAGATCTGGCACCACTTGAAACCTGATAGCTGCGCCTATCCTCCTCCCACCATGCTTATCACCCGTGTGGTACATGAGGTCACCCTCGTGGGTGGGTTTCACCATCGAAGAGAGTTCAGCCTCGGACGGGATCAGCGATGCACGTCGCGCATCCTGGGTGGGATGCGGATGGTGGCCATTCTAGCGTAAGAGGTGGTTTTACCTCGCCTCTGGCAAGCCTACCTGCATGAAGGTGGGGGTTGGGCCGGGCCGCGTGGCGAGACCCGAAGGAATTGTTGACCTCACGCCAGTCCGGCCTTGCTTGCGCGCCTGTTCGGCCCGGCGCTCCGGAGGTGGTGGAGGGGGGACGTCCTGATCTCTGCACGAACGAGATGGGTACGGAAAGAATGGGCACAATGCCCAACATCGGTTCCTGTTCATTTTGAACAGGACTCGCTGTCGGTATCGCCGCGGCCTGTGCACATTTGAGACGCAAGGCCGCCTGCCCAACAGCGGCCGCTGTTGGTTTGGGACAACATTTGTTGTTGGGCATCGTACCCATTTTTTCGGTACCCATGTCGGGCGTCCAAATGATCGCAGACTCCTGAAATGCCTCGCCGCAAGAGCGCGCTCGGGCGCTCGGTGCCTCACGCGTCGACGCACCAGCAGAGCACGACCGTTGTGCTCCTGCGCTGCGCGAGCGCACGACCCGTCGTCAAAAGAACAAACCTCAATTACCTCGGGGGGGGGGAAGCGAAATGCAGTGCAAGTGAATGTGCCGGAGTCTAGGGCACGCTGGCCTCTAAGTGGCGAAAGGGAGCGCCTTCCGCGGCAGGGCCCGTGCAGCCTCAAGGGAGGAGAAACCACCCCGACCCCCAAATACTTGGCGTTTGCTAGACGGCCATGGGCGCTTGTGAAACAGCCCTGCCCTGTTCGAGTCCTGCCTGGGGTGCGTCTACTCAGCGGCTTCGCTTGCCGGGCTGCTTGTTGTGAGGGTGTTGTTTTTGCTCTCCACTCTAGGGGGCAGCCTTCGCAGGTCGGCCGTGGCTGCCCCGCGGGCGGCTCGGCGGCGAGACGCCCGAGCCCGCATCCCCGGCGACCCGCGGGGGCAGGTTGCCCGAGGCGGCCGTGGCCGCTCGGGTCGCGAGCAGTGCTGCTGCGGACAGCAGCGTGCGCGCGGGGGGGGGGCCCAGCGGAGGAAGACGTACGGATGCCTCTGCGCTTCCTGGAGGGCCCTGGGCGCCACGGCTGGACTCCCCCTCGTTCTCCACATTCGGCCTCCCAGAGAGGGACCCGAGTAGATGGGGTCGAAGGATCGCTCCGCATCGTCGATACATCGACGATGTGGCTCGATGTGGAGCCCGAATTTCTCCACGCCGACAGCGCCGATGCATCGCCGATGCATCAGCGATGCGACGCGATCCTGCGACCCCTTTCGACTTGGACTCTATCTAGAAGGCCTCTATTCCTGGCGGGGTTAGAACTGCTGCTGCGGAGCGATCAGGTCTTCATCGTCCACAGCTCCTGCGCAGGGGCCGCAAAGGGGGATGGGCGTGTGGGACAGACCCGCTTTCCTCCTCCCTCCTCCCTCGTCCTCCTCCCGCCCGCCTCCTTTTGCTGCTGCTGCTGCTGCCCCTCCTCCTCCTCCTCCTCCTCCTCCTCCTCCTCCTCCTCCTCCTCCTGCTTCTCTTCCTCCTCCTCCTCCTCCTCCTCCTCCTCCTCTTCCTCCTCCTCCTCCTCCTCCTCCTCCTCCTCCTCCTCCTCCTCCTCCTGCGCGACGTGGAGGCGAGGGAGGATCGCGGGTGCGGCCTAATGCTGGGCCCCCTTTCCCACCGCCGCCGCCTCTGCCATGAGAGCCAGTGCCCAGGCGCGAGGCTGGCAGGGCGTTGGCGGCAGCAGCCGTGCGCGCGGCCAGCGTGGCGCACGGCACCGGCAGCGCAGCGCGGGCGCTGCACGGCACCGCCGGGGCGGAGGACAGCGCCGCGCGACACGGGGTGAGGGTGTGCTGCAGGCCATGCCCAGCGCTGGGCACCCGCCGCCACCGACGCTGCCTGGGCCGTCGGCATCTGTGCATGCGTGCGAGGCCAGCAGGAGGCTGGCAGCGGCTGCTGCGCGCGCGGCAGCTGAGCGGTCTCGCGGCCTCCCGTGGCCGGCGCGCCTCGCGGTGCTGCGGCGGCGGATCGAGGAGCGCGAGGCCAGCCGCGGCACGGCCGCCAGTGCAGGGCGCGGCGTGGAGCCGCTGCCGCGCGGGCCGCCCAGGCCAGCCGCCACCGAGAGGAGGCTGACGAGATGGGCACGCTGGTGGTTGGAGGCCACCCTCACCGAGGAGCAGCTGGCGGCCGACTGGAGGCAGCAGTGCGCGCCGCACGTCGAGGCAAAGCTGGGCCAGCCACGGTGGCTCGCGCTCGTGCGCGTCATGGGGCGCACCGCGGCGCAGCTGGCCAGCGAGTGGTGCGACCGGGCCTGGGCGCGCGGCGGTGTCAACCGCAGGGCGTTCGGGCGATTCCGCAGCGGCCTTTCGTTCACCCAGGCGTGGATGGCCGACTCCATGCGAAGATACGAGATAGTGGCCCTGCGCCAGTGGCTGGCCGACCCAGGGCGGCCGCCAGGCGCACCAAGGATCGGCTGGGCGCCTGGCGAGCGCAGGAGGGCGCAGGCGCAGGGCGGGGGGGGCGGCCGCCGCAGGCGCGGAGCCCAGCAGCCAGCGCGACGGCCACCCCGCGGGGGAGGCGGCCGCTGGTCAGCCTGGCGCCGCTGGCGCAGCAGCGCTGCCGCCCGTGGGCGCCGCGGGGCCCAGCAGCGAGGAGGATGAGGCTGGGCCCATCCCGCGTTCCTCTTCGCCGCCACCGCTGAGCCCCTCGCCCCCGCTCGGCGGCGAGGAGGGCTAGGCGGTGGCACCCGCGGCTGCTGTGCGGCCCACCGGCGGCCGTGGCGCGGCGGCGGCGCGGCGCGGCCCACACGTGGCCGCGGCGCACGCGGCTGGACGGCGAAGTGCAGTTCGGCCTTTTCTTCACCCTCTCCTGAGGGTCTGCGGGGCGCGGCTCGACTGACGGGCTGCGCTTCCACGCTCCTGAGCTCCTCCTCCTCCTCCTCCTCCTCCTCCTCCTCCTCCTCCTCCTCCTCCTCCTCCTCCTCCTCCTCTTCCTCCTCCTCCTCCCCGGAGAGGTCCGTGGTGCAGCGGTATCGGTGTTTTTTCTGCCCCCCCCCCTGGAGGGGGGCGGCAGCGCGGCGCAGGGTAATGGCAGCCCGAAGGCTGGGCAGCCCATGTCCTCCTGCGTTCCGATGCCTTGCTGGAGGGTCGGTGGGCCTCTCCAGATTTGGGCCCCAGGCCAAGGCTCAGAGCAGGAGAAAGGTACCCATACCGCTGCTCTCCGCCCGCTTTCCCCTGTTCGGGCTTCCTCAGAGGCCCTCGTCGCCACCGTCGGATTCGCCTCGGAACTCTGGTCAGGACGCCCATCGGGAGTGGTCCGGGGGGTAGCGGCATCGGTGCCTTTTGGTCTGCCTAGGCGCCCGTTGGGATCGCTGCGGCGTGTCCTGTGGCCCCACTGCGCAGGTCGTGGCGTCCAGAGGCAGACGGGGCGCACGCCAGGCGCGGCGCGGCACGGCGTCGTTGGCTTTGGTTGGTAGCTGCACGTGCGCCCACTCGGAACAATTTGGGGCCTGAGCACCTGCCGCCTTCGGCGCGATCGCACGGTTGCGGCATTACTCAGGAGGAGAAAAACACAGACACAATGAATCGTCGACTCCCGGGAAAAGATGGGGAACTATGGGAAGTGGGGGGGAAAACGAAAACCCAGAAAATATGGGGAATCCTGTTATTTGTGTGCATTCACTTGTGTGTCCCAGGGCCCCTTCAATTTCGTGAGTGGCAAGCTACAGCCTCCCATCGCGATCGCTACTTCCCCGCAGTTTTTTGGGCCCCTCTTCATGTTCCTTGTTTTCGTCGCCCTCGTCGGCGTGGGTCACCCGTCGTGGACAACGTCAAATTTCACCCGCGAAGGGCCAGGGAGGCGCCGCGCGCGCCGGTTTGAACGCGGTGGGGTTGGTGGCCGATCGCAGAGCCGCTGATCGAGTCTACGTGCGTGCGTGTGTATACTTCGTGGCCGCCAGCCCATTCCGCCACCGCGTCTGGGTCGTAAGTCATAGGCCCATTGGATGTTTGCGGGGGTCTCTTAGGGTGCCCTTTCGGAAACTTCCCGTGGTGGTGTTGGGGTGTCTCGCGGGCCTGCTGGGGGCCCGCCGGGGGTTCTGCGGCGCCCGCGGTCGGCCTTTGGCCAGTTGTTCATCCAGACGCGATGCCCACACGAGTTGCCGTGCTCAGAAATGTTGGCGAGAAAGAAGTGGATTAGCGGGTGGTTGTGTGAGAGGCCGTGCCCCAAACACGGGGAAACGAGGATGAACCGGGGGAGGTGCAAGAGGAGGAAAAGGAGGAGGAAGAGGAGGACGAGGAGGAGGAAAAGGAGGGGGAGGAAGAACAGGAAGAGGAGGAGGAGGAGGAGGAGGAGGAGGAGGAGGAGGAGGAGGAGGAGGAGGAAGAGGAGGAACACGAGGAGGAGAAACAGGAACAGGAACACGAGCAGGAGCAGGAGCAGGAGCAGGAGCAGGAGGAGGCGGATGATGAAGAGACAGGATTAACAGGAAGACGAAGAGGAGGAGGCGAAGGAGGAGGCGGAGGCTGAGGCGGAGCAGGAGGAAGGTGGGGATCAGAAGCGAGAAGAGGAGGAGGAGGAGGAGGAGGAGGAGGAGGAGGAGGAGGAGGAGGAGAAAGGGGAGGAGGAGGAAAAAGAAGAGGAAACGGAGCAGGAAGAGAGGGGAATGGATGTGGGAGGAGGAGCAAGCGGACCAGGAGGAAGAAGGTGATGATGATGAAAGTACTGATGGTGATGGTGATGATGTTGCTGATGATGTTGGCGATGATGACGGTGATGAGGGCGATGGTATGATATGATGATCACGATGATCACGATGATGATGATGGTGATGATGGTGATGATGATGATGAGGAGGAGGCGGAGGAAGGGAGGAACAGAAAAGGAGGAGGACGAGGGGCACCATGCACGATATAGGCCCAGGGCGTTTGACCACTTATCCCAATGAAGCAGCGAATGATGTCTTTCTGTCGTCGGCCACGCAGGGAATTTATGTGTGCTCGACTCAGTGACAAGCTTGCTTCGTTCCAGCCTAATGGAAAACCCTTGGTTCCCACCGCTAAAAATACCCAACTAGTGCGCCAATTCCTTTCACGGTGGAATGCCGAGCTCGGTTTACAAGAAAATGCTGCTAGCCAGAACCCAGAACGACCCCCGCTGTGGCGGGAAACTGGAAACCTTTCCATGCGTTGCAGAACGCTGGGAACAGTTTGTTGTGTACGAGTGTTAAGAGAAGGCGTCTTTTTCGTTGTGGATTACTGCCCGGTTGTTTTTGTTGCAGAATACAAGAGGAACCTTTATTTGGCTGGTTGCAAAGGGTTTCCTTATGTTGCGGAGTACAAGAATAATCCCCTCTTGGCCTAGTGCAATGTTTCCCCCTGGTGGCGGAGAGCTGAAGTATTCTTTTTGTGGCAGGATATCAGAGGGTTCCTTCTGTGGAAGAATACTGGTGGATGTACATTTTGGTGGATTGCCCAGGGATTCCTTTTGTGGCAGGGTACATGGGATATGTTTGGTGGTTGGGGCCCGAGGGCTCCTTTTGTGGCATAATGCACAGGGAACCCGCCTGCGGCCGCAAAAAATATCCCGTTGTGGCGGGATATACAAGGGTTCCTGTTGTGGAAGAGTGCACATGGAATTTGTTGTGGCGGGATATCAATGCATTATTGTTTGGTGGCGGGATACTGAAACGTTCCTCCTTGAGGATCCCCCCCGAGGCGGAATCATTATGTGGTGGATTAGTTGGGCTGTTTTTTGTGGCAGAGTGTCAAAGGAACCTTTTTTTCCATTTGATTGCCGAGGGATTCTTTATGTGGCGGGATACAAGGGACTTGTTCTTTGAGGCCCGCCCTCTTTGGGCGACCCGCGCGCGCGGGGAGTTTTGCGTTTCCCATTCTACATGTGCGTTTCGAACTCTCATCGGTCACCGTCGAGGGCCCATGTTAGGTTCAAGGCAAACATGCCGTTCATTCTCTCGTGGATAACGGTGGGCTCCCCACGCGCGCGCGGGGTGGAATTCTATTTTGCTCATGTGGTAAACACACGCCAGGAACCGTGTGAGCTTCGAAATCAACCCAGGCACCGTTAAAGGTTCTGGTTTGTTTCCAGGCCCACGCTCGTATTTTTTATTGTGGACAGTGCAGCGCTCCCCACGTACGCGCGCGCGCGTGTGGGGCGTTCTGTTTTGTCCACATTACAAAGTTCCCACCAGACGCCATGTCAAGTGGTTCAGATTCGACCTGGTGGCTCTTCTATTGCTGATAATAGATACCTCCACGCGCGCGCTAGGAATTCAGTGTTGCCAATGGCGCAGCGTCCAGTCTTGCCCCCAGGCAAACATGGCGAAGTGTCAATCGTGAGTTTTTTGTTTGTTTATATATATATATAAAAGGAAAAATGTATTCGCGCGGGTAGTAGGAGTTCGATACTGTCAAATAGTTATGCGAAGCAGGAAGCGGTACCCAGGTCAATTGGGAAGCCCAGTCGGTTATCGACCAAGTGTGCGTTTGTGTGTGCAGTTTCCAGGCCAACGTGCAGATCGCTCTGCTTGGGCAATGCAACACCCCCATACGCGCGCGCGTCCGCGCGCGCGGGGTGAGTTCTGCAATGCCCATTGGACGGGAAACATGTGTGTTTCCAAACTGAAGCGGCCAGCGTTAGGGATAAATGTGTTTATTTGCCAACTCAAAATAGTCTTTCTCTGATAGCGGACAACGCAGAATTCCACCCCGCGCGCGCGGACGCGCGCGCGTGAGTTCTGTAATGTTCATTCATGTTGGCCTGGTAACCAAAGTAGGCCCTGGGCGGTGGCCGATTGGATTCTTAAGTTAACACGGGCAATTCAGACTTGCCCGCGCGAGCGAGAAAGAGTTCTGCATTGCCCGCGAAAGAATCGACGACATGTTGGCCGCCAGCCTGTAAGCCAAACTGGGCCCTTGCACGTTGTGTTTTCCGGGCGGTTCTGGGTGGTTGTGGGTTCGTGAAAGTGGGGCCTTGAATTCTCCGCGCGCGCGAGGTGTGCAATATTTGGTCAACGCTAGCGCGGCCGCAATGCCGGCCTGGCAGCTAAAGCGAACCCTGATCGGTGACCAATTGGATGTCCAAGTTGCCATGGGTTCAGTTCTACTGTTTGCATTTCTCTCAACGCAGAATTAGCCACGCGCGCGCGTCGGCACGCGCGCGTGGGCATTTCTGCATTGGCCACAATTCAGAGACGGAGGTGCCATCCAGAGACGGCTGCAAAGGTGGAGTCACATCTTAGGGCCGTCGAAACAGTGCGTCTGCGCGGAGTGCTCTGCAAGCAACGTGTCCACATTGCGGCGCCTGGTGCCTCCGCGTGCCCTCTTTGCTTGTATTCGTGCTCCTTTCAAAGGCTGGACAACCTCGCGGCGCTTTCAGGAGGAAACCCCATGCGCTTGCTGCAGGACCTCGGGTTCCGACTCGATCGAGCATTCTTGGTGTTGTCATGTCCTCTTGGAGGCAGGCCGTCGCTCGTTTGCGCTTTGATTTGTCGAATTGGTCGTTCCGCTATTTCTCATGCTGTTCCTCCTCCAGACCCTCACACCAGGCCGCGGCACTCCATGTGTATAGCCGTTGCGCAACTCATGCTTTTACCTTCGGCAGCGCGCCCCTGGCGCGCAGGCGTCAGTTGCGCGGCGCGCAGGAGCGAACGTGATCCTTGTCATAGATGGAAAGCAGAGGACAGCTTAGCTTTGACACAGATATGATGTTGCCCCCTTCTGGGCCAAAATGCCGCGGCGCGGGCTGGTTTCACAATGTTACAGGAAGCGTCTTCCGGAACGTTCTGAGCGCACTTTTTTTGCGGAGCGAATCCATTGCTGTTTCGCCTCGACAGGGGGTCGTTCCCGGCATAGAGCAACGCGCATGGTGGTGTGCGCTGAGAGGAGATGATGGGCCGCGCGGCCGTCGGCGCCCCTGTGAACTCGGCGCGCGCAGTCATAAGGGCACCGAGACAGTAGACGCGCTTGACCTCTTGATCGGTGCTCAAGCGCCCAACCCGCCCGCCCTCGCTCGAGGGGGTTCACGCGTTTTCTTCGACGTCTGTGCTCTGTGATCTCGCGAGGCGCTCTCGGATTCAGCGCAGTGCCTCCTGCCGCCGCCAGCGATTCTACGACGCTCGCAACGCGGGAAAAAATGGATTGGCCACAACCGACAAGCAACCGGCATCATCCATCAACGTTACCCGACTTGATTTCCCAGTTAACGTGGGTTCTGATGCGTGCTTTGTCTCGCAGCAATGCTGAACTCCCCGCGCGCGCGGTGCGCGGGCTGTTCTGCATCGCCAGATAACCCGCCGCGTTTGCCTGGCAGCCCACGCCAATCATTCGCGGGGGTCGAGTGGTCTTCCAAGTCAGCGCGGCTTCCGGCGCACGTTCTGTTTCCGCGCCACGGTGGTATGGAAGCCAAACTGAAACGTTGACAATGGCCAGGTTGAGTTCCAAGGTCACATGGGTGCTGGCGTGTATTTCCGGAAGTCACCATTTCAGAACCCATTCGCGCGCGCTCGCGCGCGCGTCTGCAATCAAGATGCCAAGTGCGCCCTTAACGGCGACTGATTGATGCACTAACGTAACGATGGTTCTTGTGACTTTTTTGTTTCAAGGGGTGCTGAAGTCCTCGCGCGGGCGCGCGTGGGTCCGCGCGCGGGAGGTGGCTCGTGCGGGTTTCCGTTTGCAGCGCAATGGGCAGTGTTCGGCGGCGGTGACACAATGGATTCGCATGGTAATTTTCAGCGCAGTGGATGTGTCGCGTCATGGGCCGCGCAAGAATTCCGTCGCGCGCGCGAGTGGTGCATTGCCCACTATGGAGAATTCGTCATGACGGCTTGGGAACCCAAGTGAACCTTGAGCGGCGGTCGACTGGATTTTCAGCTTGACATGGTTTCTGGTGCATGTCCTGTGCGACGGACTTCTCTGATTATCCCCGCGAGGAGGCGCGCGTGCGCGTGGGGTCTTGCAGGGGCGTCTACAACATAATAGCCGCCACGTTGGCCTGACAGCTGCAGTGTGCTTATAACTTCGACCAGTTGCAGTTCTAACATAATTTGCATGCTGGTGTATAGTTCGCTATTACGAACCATGATTAATTGCCCGCGCGCGCGGGATTCCGAATTGTCGTTCGTAATCGCAATGTTGCCTTGGGAGCTAAAGTGAACCTGAAACGGTGGCCAGTTGGATGTTCAATTTAACATGTGTTCTCGTGTGATTTTTTTTCTGGGCGATAGAGACCCCCCCTGGAGCGCAAGCGCGCGCGTGGGGAGTTTTGTTTTGTCCACGATGTGATCGTCGGCATGTTGGCCTTGGGAACTCAAGCGAACCTGTAAACATGGCCCATCGGATTGCCAAGATTATACGAGTTTTGGCGTATGCTTCCCTATGCAGTTAATGCAAAACTACCCGCGCGCGGACGCGAGAGCTCGACGGGGGTGTTGGTTTGTAGCGTTCCGACTGGGTGAGCAGGCGTGCGTATCAGTGCTGATTTGAAGAGGCGAAATTCGGGAGTGTCCACCGAATCTGTCTGGCCCAAATGCGGGTTTCATCGGGGAACAGAGGCCCCGACCGTATTTGGTGGAGGACGAGGAAGAAGAGGAGGAGGAGGACCCTTGCAAACCCAAAAGCCATCAACGATATTGTGATCAACCGTCCCTCCGAGCTTCCTTTCTTATATATATATGTATGTATGTATCTATATATGTATGTATATACGTATGTATGTATGTATGTATGTATGTATGTATGTATGTATGTATGTATGTATGTATGTATGTATGTATGTACTCGTTGTTGAATAGTAGGCCCCATACACAGGGTGCAGTTTTCACTGCTAGAAGCGCCCCGTGGTAAGACAACCGTGTGACAATCCTGAAATGTGGCAGGCCTTTTATTCATGAAATCTCCACGCCGCGAATCAGCGCGACTGTTGCGTCGTGTCTATCCTTAGTCGGGCCAGAATCCAGCTCTGCGCGCGAATCAACGTAGCTGCTTCGCCATGGCAGTCCGACATCCTGCCAAACGAGATTTCAGGCACGTTAACCATGAGAACTGTTTCAAGTTTTTTCCAAACGACAAGTAACCTTCCATCCGTGAAGTTCTTTTCTGTGTGAAAACAAAACCAACGCGCGCGGCGCCAGGGCGAGAGCCACATTTGAAAATCACCTGCCTTGCATCCGCGAAACTGCTGCAATTTGTTGAGTCGGTGGCCCGGAAACCAGCTGTTGAAAACCACCCGCCCTCCATCCGTGAGGTTCCTGCAAACGTTTGGGATGGATGTGCGCGGCGCTGGGGCGGCAACGGCATGTTGAAAACCAGCCGCCCTCCATCCGCGAAGCTGTTGCATCCTTTCAAGGCGGATGCGCGCGGCGCTAACGCGAGAGCCACATATGGAAAAACAATTGTCCTTCATCCGTGGAGCGCTTGCAGCGTTTTTAGAACAACTGTGCGCGGCGCTAAAGCGAGAACCACATTCTTAACAGGAGCCGCCCTCCATCCGTGAAGCATGTGTAACAGTTTAAAAAGAATGCGCGCGGCGCGGAACCGTGATCCGCTCTTTGAAGAGGAACCGCCCTGTATCCGCGAAGCTCTTGCAAATGTTGAGACGAGTGTGCACGGCGGTAAGGCCAGAGCCGCATGTTGAAAGCGGCCCGCCTTCCATCCGTGCCATTTTTGCACATGTGCAGCTTAAGGATCAGAGGTGGCGAGGACTCTCGGGCGAAACGCCCGGCCCGGCCCGCCCTACCGACACGCCCCGGGGTGTGACAGGGAGGCGGTACCGCCTGTTCGGGCCCTCTTGGGACGCTCTTGGGGCGCTCTTAGGCGATGTTTGGGGGTCTTTTTGGGACCGTCCCTCTTGGGACCCTCTTTGGGCGCTCTTGGACGGTCTTGGGGCGCTCTTGGACACTCTTGGGGCTTTCTGAGGGCCCTCTTGGGGCTCTCTTTGGGTTCTCCTGGGAGCCCTGGAGGGCCTCCTGAAACATTTTGGAGGCCATCGCTCAAAAGGGGGGGTCTCCGATTTGCCTCCCCCCTCTGGGGCCCCACAGTTGCCTTTTGGAGCCCTTTTGGGCCCCTCATGGGGCGCGTTTTGGGCCGTCTGGGGAGCCTTGTCAGCCCGTCGTGGGGCTCTTCTGGCCCATCTTGAGGCAATTCTGAATTCTCAGAAGTGCATCGGAAGCAAAAGGTCGAGAAGGCATACGTCATTGATTTCCCATCGGTTTTCGGCTTTTGACAAATGTATGCCTCTGGGTGGGGCTCCGAGAGCATTCGGGGCCTCCATGGAGCGTTCTTTGTGGACTCTGGGAACATCTTGGAAGCCATCTGGAGGCATCTTCGGCGTTCTTGGGCCATTTTGGAGGCCATCGTGAAACATCGGAGGCCCTCTTGGCTCTTGAGGCCATGTTGGGACATCGTGGACGCTCTAAACCCCTCGGCCCCCCCTCCACGAAAACCTCAAGGAGGGGAGGGGGAGGGTTCCCCTCCCCGAAGGGAAGAGGGCTTTGGAAGAGGGACGGACGACGTTGTCCGACTACCTCCAGCCAGAGGGCGGGTGGGATTAGAGGTGTGCGGGTGTGGGCACCGCCACGCCCTGAAGCCCACGGTGCCCGGCCCGCCAGGCCCACGGTGACCCCAGGAATTTTCAGGGGAGCGGCTCGTCCGCATCGCCCCGCCACTGTCGTCGACCGCCGTCTACCGATGGCTGCGGCCATCTCCGCAGTTTCTGCTGCTGTCATCGTCGCCACCAGCAACCTCGTCATTCATCAACGTCGCCATGGTCAGGGCCGCCTTCGTCGCTGTCGCCAGCGTCGCCCTTGCCGCCCATGTCCTCGTCGCCGTGACCGTCATCGCCGCGGTTTCCGTCGCCGTTGAGCGTGCCAGAGCCACCAAATTGCTTGCGTGGACCAGAATTACAAGTGTCGCCTACCTTCGATTGCGTTCGCACATCTGGCGGAAAGCCCCGCGCTAATCGATCAAACATACTTTCCCGCGTCTGTAGTCCATTTTGCGTCGTTTTCAGGCGATTTCGGCTGTGTTCGACACGTTTCGGGCTATCTTGGCGACTTGGTGGCCTGCCCGGACCAGGAAGCGAAGCATCTTGGGCATTTTCCGGGTGTTCTAGGGAAAGCCAAGGGGAGGCCGAGGAACGGTCAGAAAGCCTCGAGGAGGAGGAGGAGGGTCGGCAGCGCATGCAGCGCAGCATCTTGTGCACTGAGGGGTGGGGGAGCGGGGTGGTCCCTCTCCAGACATCGCTTTGTTTTCGGAGTTCTACCACGCTTTAGCCTGCCAGGGGGCGCGGGGGTGGGTTTCAGTAGTGGTGAGGATGAGGATGCGGGCGAGCGAGCGAATGAGGATACATCTGACGAAGGGGGCACACACATATGACGAAGGTGGCACACACATGTACATAGTTGCACTCGACACGGCAACGGGCCGACATGTATACAGCATGGATGATTCAGGGCATCTAGAAAGAGCATCTGCGCCTCGCCTTTGCATGGGCAACACCAACCTAAACTGATGACAGCCTGCAGCGTGAACGCATGGTTGCAGCACTACTTTGGCAACGAAGCTGACGCGTCGCTACACGGTGCTGGGCAGTTTCATGATCTTTCCTTTGTGTTTTTGCCCTCCCCTCTCTGGCCCTGCTTGTTCTGTTTTCTCTTTCTCTCGCTCTCTCTCTCTCTCTGTTTTGGGTTGCTCTCCTTCGTTCTCTCTCTCTCTCTCTCCCGCTTTCGCTCTAAACATCGTTAGACCCAAAGGGTCCGAACATGGCAAGCGCTGCCTCCTAGGCTTCCATTCCCGTGGAGACTGTTGGCGGGCAGGCCAATGCAGGGACAGAGCGGTAACACACCGGGACTCCGCTCAAGCTGCGGAATTGGGAATCCCAGTCCGAAGCCGAGCATCGAATTCTCGCTAGGAGTCCAGGCGTAGACCGGGGATGCTGTCTCCAACGGGAAATCGAAACTGCGACGATCTGTTTCCGCAGTCTCTTGCGCCCGATGACCACATGCGGGTTTCTTCGGGTTTTGTTCCGGCGTGAATGGGGTCCCTGCGGGTTTCCTTTCGTCTTGAGTTGGGCAACTTTGCGATCGTTCGCGTTTCGGTTGGCGCTGTGCTTTCACAGGTCTCTCGCAAAGCTCTCAGTTTGTCCCCTTTGCCTTCCCTGGTACTTCTTCCCGTTCCCTCCTGTCTCTGGACCTGCGCCCCCCCTTCCCCTGTCCGGTCCCGCCCCTCTTTCTCATTTTCTTCGTTTTTTTTTTTTTTTTTCTCTCTCTCTCTCTTTTCTTTGTTTTCTTTGTCTTTTTCAATATCTCTCTTTCTCTTCGTCTTTCTCTCTCTCTCTCTCTCTCTTTTTTTCTCTCTCTCCTTCTCTGTCTCTGTCTTTCTCTTCGTCTTTCTCTCTCTGTCTCGCTCTCTCTCTCTCTCTCTTTTGTTTTCTCTCTCTCTCTCTCTCTTTTTCTCTCTGTCTCTTTCCCCCCATACCTTCGCCCGCGCGCGCCCGTCGGGGGCATGCCCTCCGGCGATTCCAGATCCTGTTTCCAACGTTTCTTGAGCCATTCGGTCGACGCCCCGATCCTCTTCAACTGTCCCCCCCTGTCCGTTGTCGCCCCCCTCCCTCTATCTCCCTCCCCCCCTTCCCTCCTTCTCCTCGTTTCCTTTCTCCTCTGCGTCCTCCTCCTCCGCCCCTGGAAAATAACCTCTTCTCATCGCCCCGCGAGACGCGTCGGTAGGGCGGGCCGGGCGTTTCGCTCGAGACCTCCTTTTTTCCATGTGCGATCCGAGCTTTGTAATGTGCAACAGCTTCAAGGATAAAGGGCGGGTGGCTTTCAAAATGTGGCTCTCGCCTCCGCGCCGCGCGCATTCGGCGTAGGTGTTCGTAACACTTTCGAGTCCCGCGCGCATTTCTTTAACAGTCTGCATCCGTTTCACAGATGGAGGGCGGCGTTTTGTTTTGTTTGTTTCAGGTTTTGCTCGCATTCGCGCCGCGTCCATTCGTTTTCAACGCTTGTTCTGACATGGATTTATTTTTCAGGGTGCAGCAGTCACCTTGCCTCGCTGGTTGGCATTCCGGAAATGGATTGGTGGCGCGAGTTTGGATTGCCAGGACGCAGCGGCAACTCTGTTCCGCTGCGCTGAAGTCTCAATAGTCATGTTTCGGAGCGACTGAGGATTCTCAGACGGTTGTGTTGCAATGGGGCTCATCCCGCAATGAGCATACATTGCAGCAGGGACTTTCGAAGAGGGAGCGAAGACCATTTTTCCCAACCATCCTGTGGTGTTGGGTCTTCGTTTTGAAGAGACAGCGCCCCGCGTTTCTTCCTCCTCCCGCTGCCCCCTCCCTCCTCCTCGTATCCTCCTCGCATCATCGTCATCATCATCATCATCATCATCATCATCATCATCATCATCATCATCATCATCATCATCATCATCATCATCATCATCATCATCATCTCATCATCAGCATCATCATCATCAGCATCATCATCATCATAATCATCATCATCACCCTCACGAGGACCGTGGCCCCATAGGAGCTCCACCGAAGGCGCCAGTTACAAAGTGCGCATGGCGGTCTCGGGCCATTTCAGCCCACCCCTAACGAGGATCGTGGCCCCATAGGAGCTCCACCGAAGGCGCCAGTAGCAAAGTGCGCATGGCGGCCTCGGGCTATTTCGGCACACCCCTCACGAGGATCGTGGCCCCATAGGAGCTCCACCGAAGGCGCCAGTGGCAGGGTTCGCATGGCGGCCTCGGGCCATTTCGGCACACCCCTCACGAGGATCGTGGCCCCATAGGGAGCTCCACCGAAGGCCCCAGTGGCAGGGTTCGCATGGCGGCTCGGGCCATTTCGGCACACCCCTCACGAGGATCGTGGCCCCATAGGGAGCTCCACCGAAGGCCCCCAGCGGCAGGGTTCGCATGGCGGCCTCGGGCCATTTCGGCACACCCTTCACGAGGATCGGGGCCCCATATGGA
>CAUYUJ010022343.1:82500-124840 GCA_963575745.1 Prorocentrum cordatum
GTCCGCGCGGATTGCTGGGCCGGCGCTGGGCGCGGAGCTCGCAAGTGGGTTTATCGTTGATCCAAGAACTTCGCGCGCACCTCTGAAAGAGTATGCTCGTGCAATGTGTGTTGTTCTTCTGTTCTCAGAGTCCGGGTCTCGACCCTCGCGCCTGCGCCCGCCGGCGCTGCCGAGCAAACAGTTCTGTGGAGCCCCCGCCCCCCGCTCCTCTAGTCTTCCAGGAGGGCTCAAGAGGAGCACCCGGACCTCGACATCCAAATCCCGGCCGAGGTGTTCTAGGCAGCCCAGAGAGGTCTGTAGGTCTGGGGTGCCCACTTGAGCGCTCTGGACGGTCAGGGGCCCCGCCCCTGAGGCCCCCCCTCGTCCAGGCGCACGTCTCCGTGTCTCGGGCCGGACGGAAGGGGGGGATTGGGAAAGGGGGGTTACGACATCTGCTGCATGCAGCTGGTTTCGGCCTCACCGAGGGGCCCATTCCTCGATACATGGCCGCCTCCGGCGCCGGGAGGCGCCGGGAAAATCAGCTACGTGAGCCGATTCTCCCCCCCCCCTTCCCTATCCCCCCCTTTCGCCCGACCCGAGTGTTCCCTGGCGCCGCGTGGGCCCCCGCCCGGCGGGTGTCACGCTCCAGCCCGCCTTTTTGGCCCTCGCCTCGTCCGCCGTCGGGCCTGTTCTCGCTCGGCACCTCGCCTCGCCCCGCGGCTGTCTTTCAAGAGCTTTGGGCGTCAGGGCCCAACGCCATCCCGCGTCCGGATCGAGGACCCGGGCGTCCCCAGGAGGAGGTCGGGAGGCCGGGGGGGGGTCGGCCGGCCCGCGCGGCAGCGGCCCTTGCTCTTCCTCGGCCCGCCGGGATCGGAGGAAAGAACCGCGACACCACTACTCGGCCACGTCCAGAGGGGGGCAGGGGGAGGGGGAAGGCTTCCGAGTATCGCCCTGCTTCTGAGAAGGCGCGGGCCTTGTCTATAGATGTCCGAAGAAGACTTCCCCCTCCCCCCTATCCCCTTCCCCTACCCCCCGTGTGCGCAGCTCCAAACCACCACCAGGGATGCCGCCTGCGCGCTTGACGTTCCCACTCGCTCGATTGGGCTTATGTGCGATAGCATTTGTCTGGGCGGCACGCGTTCGTGTTCGTGGAGGCGAAGGAGGGCTGCAGTTGAGGCCGACGCCTGGAGCTGGATCTACACCTGGAGCTGAAGCTATACACTGGAGCTGAAGCGACGCCTGGAGCTGAGGCTGGAACGACGCTTCGACGAAGCTATACCTGCAGCAGAGGCCAAACATTGGCGCTCGAATCAGAGCTTGAGCTAGATTTATCGTTAGAGATAGAGAAAGAGCCGATATAGAAGCTAGGGTGGGCACTGGCGAAGGATCCTCCAAGAGGCTTCGGAGGCTAAGGATGCTTGCCTGCTGCCTCAACGAACTGCAGCGGAGGCTTCAGAGGCCTCCAGCCTAGCTCCAGGATGCCCCGTGGAGCTTCACATGGCATCGGTGGGGCTCGAGCACCTATGCCTGACGTACAGAAGATCAAGTCCGCCTCCAGGGCCTCCAGGAAGCCTTCAGGAGGTTCTGGAGAGCATCTGAAGCTCCCGGGAGGCCTTCGGGAGGGCTCCCCGGGCAGAGCCCGGCTGAAGTCCCATCCGCCCCCCAGCCGAGCTTGGTGCCCCGTAGGATCTGACGCGCTTCTCGTGATTCCGGCTAGTTCCAGTGTCGCACACCCTCCCAGGGGCCGGCGGGTGCTCTTTGTCGGTTAGGAATTCCCCCAGCCGCCGTGGCTCGAGGCCAATGGAGTAATAGCCCGTCGAGTCGATGCTTGGATGGGGTCACGGAGCCGATGCTTTGCGAAGCACATGCTTTCATTGGGTGTCCCAAGGTTCGTGGTATCAAGTAGGTTGGGGTGCATGTGATACGTCATCGCGCTCCCGTGAGCGACATGTTTGTAGTCTTGCTGGTCGCTTCGGGCAGAGGCGTGCCACACAAGTCCCCACGGTGCCTCTTTGGACGGCAGTTGTTGATCTTCGGACGCAGTCCGACGCAAGCATTTTTGTTGGCCCCCATTTGTGAACCCTGACCCTGCGGGTCCAATCAACGATGGAGTATCGGACATCCCCACCGTGGGGGGGTGTTCGGCTGCAGACGTCCTTCATACCTTTCAGATCTGCAATGTTACGTATTGTTTGCTTTTTCTGGTGTGTATTGTAGTCGCCTGAAAGGAAGAGGACGCGAACGCTGACGTGTCCTCGTCCATGCCTCAGCGTGCGCGATCGGATGCGATCCCCGATCTTCGGGCACCGCGCTGACCGCGGCAAGCCCGCCCGCGGTTTGTTATAATTCAGCGAGCTTCGCAGCAATCAGTGTTGGCGGGTATTCTAGTGTGTTTCTTTCTCCCATGACGGCTTGCTTGACCTGGCACCAGAGACGAAGGAGGAACGAGGATGAGAAGGGATGCGGAAGAAAGGAGGGTGCAGGCACAAGGAGGAGCGGATGATGAGGAGCGGGGCGGATTGCGGTCTCTGTCGCAGCACGGGCCCCTGGAGAGTCAGGAGCCAGCCCTCCAGGGGTCGTTTTCAGTGATGGTCCGGGAACCCGGGGAACACCTCCAGGGTTCCGAGGCGAGGACGCATATTGCCGTCGCGCCTTCCAGGCGACGCCTGGATCCGAGGGCCTGGAGGACGTAAGACAGTGGCCTTAGGTCGGGCGTGTCCTCCCACAGGCGGATTTAGGACGACAAATCAAACACAGTCAGAAACTGCCCAAAAAACAATCAAAAGTAGTCGAAAAATTGTGCCCAAACTATTTTTGGACTGGTTGTGAATATTCCTCCTGTGGAGGGACACGCCCGACGTAACAGTGGCCGCCTCCTCCTCGTCCTCCTCGCTTCTCCGCCGTGCTGGTGACTCTCGGTGGCGCTCCAGTTCTATGCGGCGTCCTGCGCTCTCGCCCGCCGGACTCTCTAGCGACACTCGGAGTGTGTCTAGCGAAAGACCATGTTTTGTCAGTTTGGAGCACACCCCTATCCCTGTGTTTGACACTACCTCACCTCGAAACCGATCCTGAGGATCCCCTCAGTTTCTGAGGGCCCATCCCCAGGATTGCCATCGCCTTCTTGCCTGCCCACACTTCAGGGACAGGGACCAGCTCGAGGCTGGTCGATGTTGGGCAGTGGGCGCCCGTGTTTTTTTCTTGGGGGGGGGGGGGGGGCGCGGCCAGCGCTCGCACACTGCCGTGGTTTTTTATTTTTCTATCCGTGTTCGGCACCGTCGGCCAGGCAGGCCCCCCCCCCCCCCCCCCCCCCCGAGGCGCTCCGCGCGTGGCGTCCTGGGCCGCAGGGCTGCCCTCCTCCAAGGGGGGCCCCCGTCCCGTCTCGGCGGGGAGGGCGCGCGCGGGGCGGGAGAGACACCGCGCAAATAATATGCCGGCGGGCGCGAGGCGCGCGAGAGGAGATCGGGCGGCTTTATTCTTCATCCCTCCTCCTCCTCCCGCCTCGCAGCCGTCCTAATCCTCCTTCACTCTCATCCCCCCTCCTCCTCCTCCTCCTCCTCCCTCCTCCTCCTCTCTTTCTCGCGCGAATGCGGTGTAATGTTTCGATGGGTCGTGCCTCAGGGACGCGATCCTCCTCTCCTCCTCCTCCTCCGCCCTCCTCCTCCTCCCTCCTCCCTCCGCCTCTCCCGCCTACTTCCTCCTCCTCCTCCCTCCTCCTCCCTCCCTTCCTCTCCACTCCTCCCCCCTCCCTCCCTCCTCCCTACTCCATCCTCCATCCCCTCCTCCCCCTCCCCTCCTATCCCGCCTCTCTTCTCCTCCTCCTCCTCCTCTCCTCCTCTCCTAACCGCCTCCCATTCTCCGCCCCTCTCATCCTACATCCTCCCCGCCGCATCCTCCTCCTCATCCTCCTCCTCTCCTCCCTCCTCCGCCCCTCCCCTCCTCCTCCTCCTGCCCTCCCCCTCCCCTCCTCCTTCTCCTCCTCCTCCTCTCCTCCTCCTCTCCTCCTCCTCATCCGCCTCCTCCTCCTCCTCCTCCTCCTCCTCCTCCTCCTCCTCCTCCCCTTGCCTCCTCCTCCTCCTCCTCCTCCTCCTCCTCCTCCTCCTCCTCCCCCCCCCTTCACGTGCGGCGAACAGATCCGTATCCGCGTCCTCGCGGTCTGGATTCCGCGGCGTGATCCCGCAGATACGCGCTCGCAAGGATGCGTTCTGCACGGGGCATCCGCGGAGGAACGCCCCGCATCCGAGGGGTCACGGCGCAGGGGCCCGGCCCGCGAGGCCGCGGATACGGATATTCGGGGGCGGCCATAAGATGGGGGTGATGGCTAGGGGGGGGGATATTATGGCGGGGGCCATGATATCTCCCCAGGTTTCACGGCGGCTCTTCTTACTTCAATACGTCCCTGGACCCCCCCTGGGCCGCGCACATGCCGCCAGCCTTGATTGGCGACCCCCCTCTTGGACGCCCCCGTCTTCCCTGACCTTCTAGAGCCCTTCAAGAGATAGCACTCAAGACCTGTAGACCTAGCTGGACTGCTTAAAACCTCGACTGGAAACTGGGTGTCTAGGTCCAGGTGCTATTTTTTGGCCCTCCTGGAAGGTCAGGGCTTGGCGACCCTGAGCTATGTTCTTCGACAGCGAGCCCCTCCCCCCCTGCCGGCGGTAACCCGAGGCGACCAGCGGCCGCGCGGCGGCCCCCGGCCTTCCGCGCGAGGCTGTGCCTGCTGCCACCGGAGGGGGCTGGGGGCTGCTCGACGGCATCCTCGGGGAGGAGGAACAGGAAGGGAGGTTGTTGGGGACGGGCCTAAAGCCAGAGCACCTCCTCGTTCAGCCAAAATCGGAGGCCTCCGAGTCTGACTCGAAACCGCAGTCCGAGGCTCGGAGGGAGGCGGCCCCTAGGTCCTTGACCCAGGATAAATCCGACTCGGACAGGCCGAACGAATCCAACACCTGCTCTCGCGGGGCGAAGCCCTCCGCGGAGCCGACATTCACAGGACCTGAAACTCCCTGGGGGGCCTGGCCATCCTCTACCAGCGACTGAGCCAAGACCCTCTGCTCGGCGAGGCTCAGGCTCTCATGAGCCCCCAGAGTCAAATTCTTCAGGTCCTTCTTATACGAGGGAAACTTGCCCTGCCGAATCCTTCTCAGCTGGTCATTAATTCCACCCGTCGTGAGTTTGGGCCTGCACAGGCCTTTAGCTCCAGCATTGGGAGCCCCAGAGAAAAACGATCCGCACCGACAACAAAATTGGATCCTACCCCTGGGGTTTCCAGGAGGTTCAATGACAGGGCTGGCCAAAAAAGCATGGCCGTTGGCCCGAAACACTTGCCGAGAGAATGAACGCCACTCCTCCCCCAAGTCCGAAGAACCTCCCACCTCCCTTTGATCGTCGCCCAGGGCCTGGCCGAGGGCCTCAGCCTCTTGTGAGTGCTGCCCCTGGCCATCGCTGCCTGTCGACCTGGGCACTAGGCCTGTAGTGTCACGGGGCCCGTTGGACATCAGTACCTCCACCGATCCAGCCCACCTGCAGGCCTCGCGGGCGAGGCACCTGAGGCCTCTGTACAGGCTGGCCTCTTCGTCGCTGACCCCGTGACACTCGGCTCCTAGTTTGGCGAACTTATCTGCGAGCCCATTGGCCCGTCTTTCCCAAACACTGCTCCTGCCCGCCTCGACATCGGCCGCCGTGGCGTGGCCGAGCGTCTTGAAGCACTCGAGATCGCTGAGAGTGAACGAGCTCCACACGGGGCCCCAAAGATGACCACGGGGGGCTCCAGGGCCCTCCGCGAACCCAGGGCCCCGAGACAGCGAATCCAGAGTGCTCTGGCAATCTATATAGCATTGAAACGGGGGAAGACCAACTTGCGTAAGCATATATACAGCATAGTCTTCCCCATCTTTGCTAGTTTGCTGCGGGGCCGCACTCAGAGGAACTGGACCATAGGCCGCCGAGAGCAACTCCCCGAACCTGTCGACCGATACGATACTCCAACCAGCCCGAGTGAGTCCATCGAGGCCCATGTATTTGGCCGACCCGTCCAGGAATAACAACCCCGTCAAACGCCCCGTCTCGGGCCTCTCGTGCCAGTGAACTGTTTGCGTGGGCTCCTCGACGTCGAAGAGCGAGCGAGGGTGAGGAAAGATGCACCTCGCGAACCTCTCCGCCATGAGCGGCCCGAACTGCTTCACTCTCTGCGCACACCTACACAAGTGAGCACTCGCATGGTCTCGCCGCCATGCTTCGTGCGCAGGGCACTCGTACTGACGGTGCCACAAAGTACCTGGGGCCCCCTTGCACACCTGACAAAGATCATCATCGTGGAGGTTGTGAGCATGAAGTCGGGCTTGGGGCCAGTGAACTCCCGAGACCAAACCTCTTAAACATCTCTGATGGTGCTTCCCCCAGGTTTCGGACTTCTCCTTGAACATCCTGGAAATGCCATCCCAGAAGATAGGGTACACAGGTGGCCCATCAAGGCCATTCTGCAAGAGAAGGGCATGCCTATCTGACGCTCGCACAGCACCTTGCCTGATCATAGACCTGACCTGCATCGGGGAGAGCCTGAGCAAGTCATGCACAACGTTCAAGTCATCTTTGATGGTGTGCTGGTCTACAAAGTCCCAGCCTATGCCCCGCAACGTCAAGAGCGCGACGTCGCTGGGGGAAGACGCTGACCTCCAGGGCTGAGCTGAATTCTGAAACTTGGCGATCGAGACCCTCATGGTATTGGCCAACACCTGAACGTGAGGGACAGCTTCCCAAACTGCAGTCGCCCACATGAAAAGCACGTGCCCCACGTAAACCACCAGAGGGTCTACCTTGACCCCAAGCCCATACGTGTACATCCTGAGCCCAACCGAAGCACCTTTAGGGAGCCTGCCTAGGGAACTAGCAGCCCCGATACGGAGCCCAGCCATTTTTGTGGGGGCCACCCCAGAGACCGATGATCCCCATAGGGCCGATGCCACTGGCCCCATCCTGTGAACCATCCCGATGTCGGCTCCAGCTCCTTGTAGTATCTTGAGCCTCCTGGCCCTGCGCGACGCACCTGCAAACCTTGAGTTCTGAATACCGATCCTGCGGAGGCCTCCCAAGGTAGCGTTGGTCCCAAGATTCCTCGCCGTGTCGGTGCGGCAAGAGGTGGGGAGGGACCAGGCCTTGGACAGGTGCGCCTCAACCTCCTTCGAGCAAAGGTAGGCACACTTCTTAAACGCCACAGGGAGCTGCAGCTGCTTGAAACTCTTGATCAGAGACTCTACTCCCCCAGCCAGTTGGGCCGCCACCTGATGCTTGGGCCCGCAACACTGAACAGTGATGTCGTCCACCACATTACGCACATACAACAAGTTCCTGCTCTCACGGGCCTCCAATAGCGGTCCTAGTAGCAACATCTTGGCGAACGTCGTAGCCCCCGAACACCCAGCCACGATTGCCCCGTTCGATTCGACGACGGCCGACGAAGCTCCCCCGTAAAGAAGCACACGGTAGCCAGCATAGATGGTACAGTACGCTTTGACCAGCCTGACTGGGAAACTAAACCGTTTAGCTGCGACCAGGAGGTCCCCGTGGTTGACATTCTCATAGAACTTAGCCAAGTCCAAGAGAGCCGACGCTGATTCAAAGCCTGCTTTACGACAATGCGCCCCGAGCAAGTTGTGGACCCATCCGGCCCTCTCGCACGTCGTGTCGGGCCCTGAGCCCCAGAAAAACTCGTACACGTGGGACTTCTCCCAGGAGCGGCAATGCGGCTGCCTCAATCGGCTCCAGAGCTTCGTGAAAAGGCATAGCAAACCGATCGGCCTGACCCCTCCCGTTGGTTTGCCCAAGAAAACCACATTGGTCAGGAACATCACGACGGCCCCTGGGTCGACCTCGAAGAGCGTCAAAATCTCCAGGAGCCGAAACTGGTAACTTTCGGGCAGCTGCAAAATCCACCGCGGGTTAAATCCATCCCAGCCTAGGCCCGCCGCGGGCCCGTACATCTTACAAACTCGATGTAAATCCTCCAGTCTGAGCGGGGGAAGGGCAGGCTCGTCGGCAGGAACTTCCCAGGAGCTCGGTGCGGGCCCGCGGCCAGCTCGGAACCACATCGGATGCCACGCATCGACAAGCTCTTGCACTGCGGCCTGACCAGCCACTGGAAGCCGAGGATCATCCGACGTACCTCGCGAAAAACCACACGAGACCTGCTGCTTGGAGAAGGCATGCGCCGCTTTACCACCTCCAGAGATGGCACTCTTGGCCCATTCCTTCCACTTAGCGAGCTGCGAAGCCGCGTCCAGCCTCTGGCGACGAGTGCACTCTTTGCAGATGGCCCCATTGACGACGTCGTTCCAGGAACCTTCTCCCGATGCCGCCCTAACAATGGAGTGCAACTGGGCCTTTGTGGGCCCATCTTCCGTCAGCTGGAGGTCCTCCAAAATGTCGAACAGTTTAAGCTTCCAGGATCCCAGAAGAGCTCTTCCCTTGGCACCTGGGTTCCCAGCACTGATTGCCTTTGCCTTCTTGAGCAGGGCCTCGAACGAGATCCAGCAGACAGTCTGCTTCGAAAAACGCCGGCGGTGATCTCGCTCTAGCAGCGCCACTAAGGGAACTTTGCGAGACTTGGGCCCAGCGGAGCGACCTACATACCCTTTCTGATCACTTATTCCATGAATTTCAACAAGGCGAGCTTCGGCTTCCCCGAACCACTCCCGAGCGAGCGTGTTCAAATCTGAGTTTAGAGGGTCGCTCCATTGGATGTCCCTTTCCTGCGGCAGAGGCCCCATGAGCGCGGTGCTGAACGGCTTGAAACGCGTCTGCTGCTGGACTACCGCCGTCTGGCAGAGGTTCCCCAACCGAAGCAGCACAGGGCAATGGGGGAAAAGAGGCGCTCCTCGGATAGCCTGGACATCTTTGATGCACGAACTGATAGCCGATGACACGACGAAGAAGTCAAGCTCCCTTCCTCCCCCGTCATGCTCCGTCAGCTCCTCCTCCTCCATATCTTCTCCCCTGGCAGTCCTAGGAGCGCAGGCCGAGCAGGTTGCCTGGCCAGATGAGGCTAGCACACCGTGCACATGCTGTATCCAACCTGATAGCTGGAGAGCCGCGGGCGTGAAATTCCAATCACCTTGCACGACCCACGGGCGCTTACTGCATAAAAGAAGCGCCCCCAGAACTTCCAAAAGCTCTAAATTCTCGCCCGTCACGCCTATGTCGTTGACGAGATAGACACTGTAGATCTCAAGGCCCTGGTCGAACCCCGCGTTGATGACCCGACCTACGATCCTCCCGTCGAACCTGCCCAAACCTGGAAGATCCAAGGGCCTCGAGGCGATCTCCCCAGCAACCAAGATACCGACTCCTCCAGAGCTCTGCAAGGGCCCGTCGCCAGTGCTGAGGGCCTTCCCGAGAGACACCTGGTACCCATTCCTGCAGGCCCAACTCTGGGCCGAGATGATCTTGTCGGGGGACTTCAACCTTGTCTCCTGGAGCGTGACCACCTGGAACTTGCTTTGGACTAAACCCCAAGACTCCGCCCCAGATCCTCCAACGTCAGCTTGATCTCGGACCCAGTTCACTACAGTGTCCGCTGTCGACCAGCTGTTGACGTTGGCTCCAAAAATGCACAAGTCTGCAGATCCCCGCGCTACACCAGAGACACGATCGCCCGCAAGAAGATTACGCGCGGGAGGTACTTCCGCCCTCCCGTCGGATTTCAACCAATGTGTTTTCGAATCCGCATCTGGCTCAACTTGGGGACGAAGGAGGCCACGCACACTGCCAGCCAATCTCGCTTCAGCGTCTGGATGCTGCGCCAGCAAAACATCCTGCCCCCCCTCCCCACGCGCTGAGACCCCCGCCTCCTGTGGAAGGGGTGCCCTGGGGGAGGGAAGGGCAGGCGGCGACGACTGTTGCGTCCTAACGCCACGCGAAGAACCAGCCGTCGCCGCCGTAGCCGTCTGCGCCGACGCGCATGCCATCCACGAAGAAGGTCTGGCCTCACAGCTAGGAGAAGCCCCCAACCCCGAGGAGCGGGCCAGTTGGGGCGGTAGCCTCTGCGCTGCACTTGTCCCCAACCCCGAGGAGCGGGCCAGTTGGGGAGCATGTTCCTGCGCTGCACTTGCCCCCAACCCCGAGGAGCGGGCCAGTTGGGGGATCATCGAGGAAGCCGAAGTCGCCGTGCTCGAACTGGTAGCCATCGACGATGCGGGCAAGGGAGTGTGACTTCGAGGGGCTGAATCCCTCCCTCCCTTGCCCAAGCGATACGCCGACGTACTCCTCGCCAAAGCGGAACCGAGCACGGGCCAATCCTTCTCGTCCAACTCCATCAAAGTTCCGTCACGCTGGCGAAACTGCATCGAGTCGAACAGCAGGTCGTCGCGCATGACTGGCACAGCGAAGCCCGTGGCCTGCTCCCAGTCGTGGTCCAGGATGTTGCACCTCAGGAAGGCATTCAAGCTGGACTGCTCCTTCGCACCACTGACTGGAGGAGGGCCTTCCACTCCAGCGTCCAGCTCAGGAGCACGACCGAGCCCGCTTGACCCCAATGGCCTCCGCAGCCTCGAGGTACTTGCGCTTGGCGGCGTCGAGCTGCTCCTGACTTCCTCCTTTGGCCTCCTTGAGCTGCTGGGCGGCCTTGTCAAAAGCTGCCCTGCGCTCATCGAAGTCTTCTCCATCCAACAAGTCCATGTCGATGTCGTCGCCGTCGCCTTCTGTGGCTGCAATGTGCTCGCCGCTGCCCGCCCCGCCTGTAGCTGTACCAGGAGGAGCACTTGCAGCATCAGGCCCGCTGGCCACTGCCCTCTTGGCCTGAGCCTCGGCCTGCAGGCGCTGGAGGGTGGCCAATGCAGCTTTTCCTTCATCAGACTGGGCGACGGTCTCGTCCAGGGTGGCCGTGACTGCTCTGAGTGGATCTCCATCTGCTTGGACGCGGAAGAGCGCCTGCTCAGCCTGTCCGAGGTCCTCTTTGAGCTTGTCGACGCTCTTGTCCAGCTCAGCGATCTCGGCCTGAAGATCCTCCTGTTGCTTGCGCAACGCCGCCGCACGCACCTCCGCCTTGGAGAGCTTGGTGCGGAGGTTCTCGACCTTCCAGTGCGCGGCCCTGGACGTGGGCTGCTTGACTGCCGTAGCCTGCTTCTTTGCCTGTTCTGCTTCTTCGACCTTCGCCGTGTCAACGCCCTCATCCTTGAGGAACTGCAGCACATCAGCGAACGAGAGCTTGGCGGACGCTTCGCCCGTCGTGCCCCGCTGCGGCGAAGGGGAGCTGGACTGCCATGGCGGCCGAGCTGGGGGCTGCTTTCCCGCCAACTGTGCGACCTCTGCCCTGAGCTCCTGGATGAGGCGCATCTGCTCCTTGTTGCTGGGTCCGATCGGCGGCGGCCCTTGAGCCCAGGCACCACGAGGCCCGCGAACCGATCCTGACTTGAGTGCCGCTGATGCTTTACGAGCTGCCTGGACGACTCGCACTGGGGCATCCTTGCCGCAGCCTCTGCATATGACCCTGGACGCCCAATTGTCCGGGCACCCGCAGCTGCAACTCCACAGGGGATTCTTGGCTCCAGGCAAGACATCGGGCGGGTTTGGCACCATCCGCCACTGCTGGACTCTGCAGCGGGAGGCGCCGTGCGCTTGTGAAGTGGCCCGTGTTCACGAGCCGCTTCGAAGTACGTGAACACAAGCACGGGCCCCTGAAAGAGCTCGTGCCGAAACGGCTAAACAGGAAGGGAGGAGAGTGGAGAGGGAGAGAGGGAGGGAGGAGGGAAGAGGAGAGGAGAGGGAGGAGGGAGGCGGGGCAGGAGGAGGAGGAGGAGGAGGAGGGAGGAGCATGGAGAGGGAGAGGGGGAGAGCAGGGAAGGCGAAGGCGAAGGAGGAGGGGGAGGCGGCCGAGGGCTCCGCTCCTGAGCATACGGAGCACGGCGGCCCGGGCGGCGCGGCCGCCGGGCTCTCGGGGGCCCTGCGCGCGGCAGGCGGCGGTTTGGTTTTGGGAGGCGCGGCCGCGCGGAGACCCTCAACGCGGCGGTGTCCGACGACAGCCCTCAAAGCAGTGGCGGAGCGTTCCGGCGTGCCTCTAGCCCCACCAAACAATGTTCTTAGAACTTTTTGTGGTTCCCACGAGATGTTCTTAGAACATTTCTGGCGGAGTGTGCCTTGGGCCTTGGTTTAGCACATTGGGTTGATTCCCTACCTAGGCTCTGCCTAGAGGGTTCTTACTCTCTTTCTTAAAGGGGCCGGGCAGTGCACACCGCCCCGGGCGGTTCCCCCAGTATCCGCCCCGCGGTTCCCCCAGTCACGTCCCCTTAGCTTAGCGTTGCCCATATCATCTTAGCTTAGCTTATTGCATCTTAGCTTAACTGAGTTTCATCTTAGCTGAGGTTTACCTTAGCTTAGCTTACCTTCATCTTAGCTTCGCTGAGCTTTAGCATAGCAGAGCACAGCATAGCATAGCATAGCGCAGCATAGCGTATCATGCTTCATACCTAGGCTCTGCCTACAGGCTGAGCTTAGCTTGGCTGAGCTTAGCTTAGCATAGCGCAGCGCTGCATTAGCATAGCATAGCATATCATACCATAGCCAATCATAGCATCGCATAGCATAGCATAGCGCAGCATAGCATAGCATAGCATAGCATAGCATAGCATAGCATAGCATAGCATAGCATATCATAGCGCAGCTTTGCATATCATAACATAGCATTACATAGCATAGCATTGCTTAGCATAGCACAGCGCAGCATGCCATATCATAGCTTAGCATATCATAGCATAGCATAGCATAGCATAGCGCAGCATAGCATAGCATATCACATCATAGCATAGCATAGCATAGCACAGCGCGGCATAGCATGGCATAGCATAGCAGAGCATAGCATAGCAACTAATGCTGCTTTCCGAAGGGCTCCAACTTCTAGGTAGGGTCGCACTGGGGTAATGTTCTAAGAGCCTTGCTTTTGTTGTTAGACCATTTTTGGGGGTTCTAAGAACATTTCGTGGTAGGACTATAGGAATGCCGGGACGGTCGGTCCCTGCTCAATCAGAGGATGCAAGCCGAGACAACGGTGGTTGGCCTTTGGGGAGGCCCCCTCTCGTCGCCACGGCTGCACGCAGCTCGGAGAGCCGGTGCGTTCCCACCCCGGGAGGGGCCCGAGGGCCGATGTTGAGAGCCGCCGCCGTCTCATCTCGCCCTGCTCCGGAACCAAGGTCATCGGGCCCGCTCGCAGCCCCCCCCCAGCCCCCCCCGGATGAACTGACCTTGTCGGTTGTGCGGGCCCGAATGGGGTCCGTACGCAGTATTGGTGCGTGCGGGCGTACGTGGGGATGCTCACAGCGGGAAGGTCGATTTGGCGGTTAATTAGCGGCCCGCACTTCGCTCCCCCCTCCCTTGGATAGCCTCGGCACTCGTCGAAAAAAATCAAAAAAGATCTCTTCCTCTTTCGCGGGCCTGCGGTCCCTTCGCCGTCGGGACGCCATGGGGCACACCACAGGGTGGATCGATTCCATCGGGGTCAGTTCAGCGTTCGGCTTGGCTGAGTCCCCTCCGGGGGATGCCCAGGATGCCCTGTGGCCCTGAGACGGCTGTTCCACACCCGATTCGTCAGGGCAGCGCTCGGGCAGCACCGGTGGTATCCGAGCAGTTCTTCGACCTGTTATTCTGACCAGTTTCTGTGTGGATTGACTTTGTCAATCCTGGCGTGTTTTCTTGGTTTCGGCCTATGTGTCTCGGGCCCCAGCACCATTGAACATTGACTGGGGACGGAAGCCTGCCCCTGGGGAAGTGGGTGAGATTGTTGCGGCCTCGGGGTTCGAACCAACAACAGTCTTGCCATTTTTCGAGGTCTTCACAGGGAGCTCGGTGGATATAGCACGTTGTTTGGTCAGCCAAGGGGCGCCTCGGGACGTACCACTGTGTGGACCTGGCACCGGATACCGTGCAGAACTTGCACGGAGCAGGCCTGTGACGTACCGCTTGCCAGTCCTACGACGCACCGCTGCCTTGACATGGGACGCAGAATCGCCAATCGCGCGGATCGAGTCGGACAAAAATGAAGAAACATGAAGTTTCGGCGGTCCGCGCAAATTTATTGGACCTGTTCTGGACCCCCCCTGGCGGCGACTCCAGCGCCGCCCCCGGCGCGCTCCCAGCGCCAGGGAGGGGGTCCGGGTCCGATCCAGGAACTCCGCGCGGACAGGCGAAAGTTTATGTTTGTGCGTTTTTGTTGTCCCTCTATAACGGAACGGTATGCGCGAGATCCGCGCCAGATCCGGAGCGATTGAATGACGGGCGCGGGATTTATTTGCCAGTTGAGATTGGATCATCATCCCCTGCCGAGAACGGGCGTGACTGGGGGGGAGGGGGGAGGGCGCTGGTCGCGTCACGTTCGCGTCGGAGCTGCCGTGTGGGAGTGCCGAAGAATGGCTCATTTCCAGATGGCGCTGGCGCAAATCGTGACGTGACCCGGGGGGGAGGTGGGGGGAAGCGGAGCCAGTCACGGGCGTTCTCGCGAAAACGGAATTTGTTCTTGGCATCGCCTCATGCCGGTGCCGATCTTAAACGTTCGCCCAGTTTCTGAGGGCACATCCCTGAGATTGTCATGGTAGGAATTGGCTCTGACAATCTCAGGGATGGGAATGAGATCGAGGCTGGTCAGAGAGGGCAAACGGCGCAGGGATCGCGTCGAACGAGCGAACGCACGGTGGGTGGGCTCAATGCGCCCGGAAGGGGGCCCCTGCACTTGCCCCGCAGGGGTCGGAGCCATGGTAAAGCAGAGGGGCCCGACACGCAGCAGGTGCCTCCAGCGCTGCGGGGGACCTTTGGCCACCAGGGACAGCGAGAGTCACGAGGTTCCAACCCAATTTAGTCTTTATCACCAACAATAATTTCGAGCACGAAGGAAGTACCGAGACTGGAGGGTTCTCACGTGTCGGCCCTGGCAGGCGATGCTCGTTCGACACTGTTTCGATACTTTTCTGGGTGCTCGAAATGATTTCTCGGATGTGGTCCATTGGGAGAGACATACAACGAGTGGGGGAGTGGGCTCGGAGGGGAACAGCGAGCCCCCATCTCCCGTTCCTCGCCCGATCTGGGCCTTGATCGTCCTTCACCCTGCCTGGGAGCGCGCGGATTTTGCTGTCGGGGGTTCTCGCCGCCGATCGATCGGCGGTCTATCGCCGACTATCCTTGGATCACCGCGGGGGTTGCTAAGGGGATAGGGTGTCGCAAGCGGATGCCACGGTGGGTTGTATCTGGCTAAACCTATCTTATAAGTGGGTTAGGACTGTCGTGAGTGGCTGGGGTGGCTTCGAGGACTCCGTTAACTGGGCGGGGCCCACTTGGCCCATTTCTTCTCCTCCCACCTCAAGTCACTTATGGGGTAGAAGGACGAGCAACTGGCTCCAGGAAGCGGGTCGGATAGTTCCGGGGGGCCAGGATCGGAAGACAATATGTCATGTCGGATGTCGGGATCTTCGGGGGTAACGCGTTCTGCATGCACGAGGCGACCGCGGCGACCGATGCTCCCCCAGGCCCGACGCCTCTCTGACACCCCCGCTGCGAGAGTATAGAGTCAGATGCGCCAGACTGAGGGCTCACGAGGGGCTCCAGTGTTAGGCCTCCGTCGGGGAGCCGATCCACCTTGGCCAGCAAAAGGGCGACGAGGCGGCGTGCGGGCTGCTTGGCGCGCGCCTGGACGCGCAGATGCGGGCCCCCCGGTCGGCCCGCAGCGCGGGTGCGGGCGCGGGGGCGATGAGGCATCGGGCGCCCTGCACGGCCTCTTCGGGGGTGGGACGCTGTGGGCCCCACGGGCGGTGGTGCCCGCGGGGGCACCGCCTCCCGCCGCCCCCGCGTTCCTCTGTCGTCTTGGCATCGCTCGGACGTGTGCATTTTTTCCTTCGGCGAGGACCATCGAGGAGCATCCTTGATCATTTGGCGAAAAAGCCACGCACGAAGTCGAAGGAAGCACAGGGAATGGACGTCCGAGCGATGGCGAGTCGTTGGTCCTTTGCATTCGCGCGCAGGCCAGGGGCCTGCGAGGAGGCGGCGCGTCTTGCCCGGGGCGGGTCGTGCCGTGTCGTTTGGACCCGCGCTCGCGAGGACCACCTCTCTGTCCGAGGCTGCGTCCTGCCTTCGTCTGCAGGGCGGGCGGGAGGCCCCATACCCTGACCTTCCAGGAGGGCTAAAAAATAGCACCAGGACCTCGATATCTGAATTCCTGTCGAGGTTTTAGGCAGCCCAGATAGGTCTATAGGTCTGGAGGGCTATTTTTAGCACTCTGGAAGGTCAGGGTATGTACCCCTGACGCCACGACTGTCTCACGACGGGAGCCCCCGGAGGTCTCGACCCGTTCCCCAGGGCCGGCGTGTCGCCCCGGCGCGTCGCGTGCGCGTGTTCGGCCCCGGGGCCCCGTCGAGGGGCCCCCGTGGGCCGCAGAGAGCACCACGACCTGGCGTCTCGTTTTTGATTCACTGCGCGTGGGGGTCTGGCCGGGCGGGGCTAGGATGATGTCGGGCGTGTCCCCGACGCACAATGAAACAGACCCCAAAACTCCCCCCCAAAAGGTACAGTCATGCCCCAAAAATAGTCCCCAGACCATGTTTGGATTATTTTTTGGTTATTTTTGGGGATTTTGTTTTTGGTTTGTCGAACATCCCCCTGTAGGGGGACAGGCCGGACTTAAGGCTGGGACGAGGATGCATGCGTTCCAGAGCGTCCTGCAGCGCTCTCAGGGCGCTCTGCAGAGCGCTCCGGGAAGGGCCGCGGCGCCCGAGGCCTCCTGCAGAGCCGCCGGCTCTCGGAGATCTCCTCGAATAGATGTCTTCGCCCGATGTTGCAGTGAAAGCGTATACTCCAGATTTCTCAATAAGAGGGAGGGGGTCTGGACCCTCCAAGACAAGCCATTTCAGACCCCCCCCCGTGGGAGAACCCTCCAAAACATCGTCCCCAGACTCCCCCAGGCCCTCCAAGATAGCCTGGAAGAGACCCCTCCCCGAAATTAGACCCCCCTCCCTTTATTACGAAATCTGGAGTAGTAAGGACGGGTGGTAAGGTCGCGAGACCCTTGGAGTGGGGCCTGGGGTGGGCGCAGGAGCCGGCCGCCGCGGATCCGTCGGCGGGCCCGGCGGCGGCGGCCTCGCCGTCGGGCCCCGCGGCCGCCGCGGCCGCCCCCGCGGCCGCCCCCGCGGCGCCCGTGGCCCTGCCGCCCGCGTGGACGCTGGCGCGGGCGGTGCAGTTCCTGCAGGAGCCGCCGGCGGGTCCGCGCGCGCGCCGTGTGGGGGGGGGGGCGACCCGCGCGCGGGCCGGGCGGCGCCCGGGCAGGCTCCCAGACAGGATCGCGCCGTGCAGAGATCAGGGCGGGGGCGCTTTGTGGCCAGTTGCGGCCTCGGGGGAGGCCTCGCTGGGCCTCGGGACCGTCAACAGAAACGACTCAGGATGGACAGCCGGTCCCGAGGAACGGGTCGGGACTTCCGGGGACCGCGTATGGAAAAAATCAGGACGTCGCATGTCTGGGGAGAGTGTTTTTTTACCCTCTTGGCCATGATGACGCGCGTTATGCCACCTGTCCTCCCGCGTCCCCGGCACTGCCGCAGTGCGTCTCCGGCACTGCCGCAGTGCGTCCCCTGCACCCCAGTCTGGGGGGGGGAGGCGCTACGTGATGCCCCATCCCGTCCCCCCTCCCCTTCCGCCCCATAACGCCCGTTCTGGCCACGAACTATAACAAGGCGCTCCAAGATTTCGCGGGATCTTGTCCCTGCCGATTTTGGTCCGTCGCCGATTCGCGAGGATGATGCAAGAAGCGACGGTGGCCAAGATCGGCGCTGACCAAGATTGACATGGTGTTTCCGCGTTCAGTCTTGGTCATGATCCCCAGTGTTGTTCCCCTCCAGCCCTTTAAAAAAGATCACCCGAGCTGCCCAGGCTGTCCTCCTCTCGCGAGACTAAGAAGAGCCACTGCCACCAGAACTCCATGGATCTCCGCTCCCACTGGCCACTCCCCCGAGCTGGTGGCCCCTCGTTTTCTGTCGGGCGTGCCCCCCTACAGGGGGATTTTCAACGAAAATAAAAGATACCCCAAACATGCCCCAGAAAGGCCAAATCATTTATAAAAATAGTCTCCAGACTTTTTTTTTTTTTTTTTTTTTTTTTTTTGATTTTTTCGGGAGTATTTTTTTCGTCGAAAATCCCCCTGAAGGGGGACAGGCCTGACTTAACCCTCGTTCCAGGGCACTCGGGGCGCGCCCTGGACGGTGTGCCACCAGCTCGGGGAGAAGGGCGACCAGCCCCCCTGGCTCCCCCTGACCTTCTGCAGAGTGCTAAGAAATAGCCCTCCAGACCTATAGACCTATCTGGACTGCCTAAAACACCTCGACAGGAATCTAGATGTCCAGGTCATGGTGCTATTTTGTGGCCCTCCCGGAAGGTCAGGGCTGGTGGTGGTGGTTCTTGCTTCTCTGGTGATCTTCGGCGCCGTCCTCGCGCGCCTCCCGCCAGCGCTGCGTGCGCTCGGCGCCCGCGCCAGCGACTCCCCACGAGGCTCGGGGGGGACCCCCCGGCGAGACGGCCGCGCACCGCCCTCGCGCAAGCAGCGCGTGCACCGGGGGGGGGAGGAGAAGGAGAGGCTGGCGACACGGACTCCTCTCTCCAGGCATGCTCGAGTGCTGGACAAATCAGGGCGGGATGGTTAGGGTTAAGTCGGGCCGGTCCCTCCACAGGGGGAACATTCAAAGATAGTCAAAAAATAGTCTGGGGACCATTTCTTTTAGTATGTTTTGACAATTTTGGAGTATTTATGGGGTATTTCTTCTGTTTCGTCGAAAAATCCCCCTGTAGGGGGACGCGCCCGACTTAGGTTAGGGCCGTTTTGGGCCTCTGGGGCCCTGACTGGGCGCCGGTGCCGTCCAAGAACCACCCAGGATGACAAAACCTGCCCCCGGGCAAGTGTTGGGGATTCCAAGGGCCCCGCATTGGAAAAATTAGGACACCGCACGCCCGGGACGTGCGGGGACAGGCTCAGTGGCTTCCGATGCCACCACCCCTCCCTCGTCGCCACCGCTGGATTTGCCTCGAAATCCATGTCAGAACGCACGTCAGGAGAGGGCTGTGGCGGTATCTTTGATCCCCCCAGTGAGGGCAACGCCTTCGTCGGAGATTTTGGACGTGTCCTTCGGTTCTCGCTGGTTTTCCAACCTCTGGATGCTCTCCGTGTCTCGCCAGAAGCATCGGTGGTGCCTGGATCGTCCCGAACGGCCGCCTGAGACCCGAGCCATATGACCCGGAAGCTGGACAACGAAGACCGTTTGGGGGGATTGGCTCACGGGGGATGCAACGCATCGACCCCCCATCCGCTCATTCATCGCCGATAGGAGCAAGATGGCCGACCCCACCGGGGAACGTGCGGGGTCGCAATCGGGTGCGCATCGCCGATATGTCGGCGATGTATCGCCGATTCCAGGTCGATGCCATCCCCTCTGAGGCAGTCACCCCCTTGTCGTTCCCCCTCGTTGTCGGTACGATCGAAATGGGTACGGAAGAAAATTGGGACGAAGACCAAGAGCTGATCATTCCCATTCAGGTCAGGACTCGCTGTCGGGATCGCCGCTGACGCTGACCGCTTGAGGCAAGACGGTGCCTGCCCAACAGCGGCCGCTGATTGTTCGGCACGACGTTTGCTTTTTGGCATCGTGCCCATGTTTCCAGTCGCCGTTCCGGGCGTGCCGAGCTGGGGAAGATGGCGAGCACGACATTCGTTGCATGCTACTGGTCTCAGCTCCGCTGCGATGCCCTTTCCCGTGTTGGCGCTGGCAGATGCCCCAGAAACCGTGCACCGCTGAATCCGCTCACCGCGAAGGGTCTTTAGAACCCCCCCGTTCTCGGCGGCCTTAGTGAAGGACTGAGGCCCCCAGGAAGGAACGCTGTGAGCACTTGGGCGTGCCCACAACGTTCCTCGTGGGGCGGTACCTCTTCGTCGCTGGACCCCTCCCAAGATCTACCTTTTCACCTGTCAGGTCCCTTCCTCTTCGTCGCCTTCCTCCTCCTGCTCCTCCTGCTCCCCCAGCTGTTTTGACATAAACCTTGGCGCTCTGCGCGGATTTCTTGAAACCGCGCTGCGCCCTCCCGGCGGCGCCTCTGGCGCCGCCCCTGGCGCGCTCCGCGCGCCAGGGAGGGGGGTCCAGCGCAGATCCAAGACATCCGCGCGTAGCGCCAACAGTTTCTGTTGATGGCGTTTTTTTTCCTCTTAGGGAATGCCCAGGGAAGGCCAAGCACGCCCAAGTTGTCGATCCTCGATCCTCGAGGTCTGCGTTCCGGGGCCGCTTTGCGGCCACCGCCCCCGCGCGCGTGCCCTGTGCCGGACCAGTTTGTGCTGCGTGGCTGCGGTGTACAAGCGCAGTGCATTTGTGCGCAACCCCCGCTCCGCGGTCTTGCGACGGGAGCCAGCTTCTGTAGGGGGGCGGTGCGCAGAATGCTGCGCCCCCACGTCTGAGCCGCGAGGGCCGGGGCCCTCCTCTCGGGCGGGGCTGGGACAGGGACACGTCCGGCCGGGCGGTCCGGAACTCTCCCGGAGCGTTCCTGAGCGCTCGGAGGAGCTGGCGGCGCCCGATGCATCTTCAGAGCTGCCGAGTTGCAGAGATCCCCGAGTCTTCCCTGTCGGATGTTGCCCCTGTCCGTTGTCGTCGGCGGCTCGGATTGCCCTGCGTCTTTGTTTGGCTGCTCGCCCTGCGCGGCTTTCATGCCTCGGTTCCTCTCGGTCGTTGTCCCTCCGGCGCAGTCTTTCCTTGGCTCTCGCTTCGCTTGTCTTTTTTCGGGTCTCGTTCGGTCCCCTCGCCCGTGTGGCTGTTTATGGAAGTGAGCGCTTGACTCGGACCCACATCCAAATAAGTCTCCGTCCCGGCTGCTCGTCGACGCGCCCAGGGGGAATGGAGAGGGAGCAGGCGGGGGGGCTTCTCAGGATCCCTCGCGCATGCCGAGAGATTTCCTGTGCCTGTGCCTTCGGCCAACAGGCTCTGGCTCTGAACTCTTCCCAGACGGCTACATTCCCTCCGAGCGTTCCGAGAAGGCCCGCCCCCTCCGAACTTCCCCCCAGGCGGGCCGCCGAATTTCGCCATGCTCTCCCCCCCCCCCCTTCTCGGGGGTTGCGAAGCGTGCACCGTAGCCCAAGGTGCCCCCAGCTGTTCGCTCCATTTTGGAGGCCGTGGGGGCCTCCCTGGAGATCCTGTGGGCACCACTGGGCCAGGGGCACTTCTAGCAACACTCTAGGCCTCCCAGATGGGGTCGGCGTAGATGGGGTCGGAGGATCGCTCCGCATCGCCGATGCATCGGCGATGCGGCTCGATGTGGAGCCAGACTTGCTTCACGTCGACGTCGCCGCGGCATCGCCCGCGTCGACGATGCATCGCCTGTGCATCGCCGATGCAGCGCCGATGCATCGGCGATGCGGACCGACCCTCCGACCCCAGCTGGGAGGCCTCTCAAACCCGACCCTCCCCCCCCTCCGACGAGGACCGGCAGGCGGCCGACCCCGCCGCCGGGCCCACGGCGGGCGCTGCGCGCAGGGTGCCGCTCGACAAGTGGAGCGCTCCTCGCCTGCAGGGGGGGGGGTCCCTGCCGATCGACTGCACGTGAGCCCAGGCCCCATGACGACCGGAGTTTTTCGTCCTTTTCGGCCGCTGGGGGCCCTCACCGGGCCTCGGGGCCGTCAAGGCACGACCCAGGATGGAGAGAGCCGGTCCCGTGGAAGGGGTCCGTTCCTCTGGGTCGCGTCATGAAAATATCATGACGTCGGGGTCTGGGAAGAATGACCCTTCGCCGGAGTGACCTTCGGTGCGGGCCCACTGGGCTCCCCCGATCGCCGGAGGCGATGCGACGGTAGCGTCTTGCGCGCTTGTGTGTTGGTCCCCCCGCGCCCGCCCCCCAAAGCCGGGCACCCAGGGTCACTCTTGCCCAGGGTCGCTCTTGCGTGTGGCCAAGCCGGCCAGACCACCCCAGCCCTATCCCGAAGGCCCCAGGTTACCATCCAGTTCCCAGTTGGGGGGCATCCCGGAGGTTGGGGTGGTCGGGTAGGGAGTCAGGGGGGCAGGCTTCGGCGGCGAAATCCGAACCCTACCCCCCGCCGATCAACGATGCAGGCAACTCGATGGGCGGCGGCGGTGTGGTTTGGAATTCGTCGAGCACGTGGCGACATCCGAATCCCACAGCCGCCTCCCATCGATTCAGGAGAAGCGATGGAGAAGCGATGGTTGGAGAGGGTGGAGGTTGGGAGGTCGCCACATATCGGAGGAAGTCGAGGCGACACCACCACCAGGGGGCCACCTCGGAGGAGGAGAAGGTACCGATGATGATACCTCTTCCTCGTTTTCCCCTTTGCGGGCCTCGTGAGAGGCCGTCGCCGCCACGGCTGCACTCACCTCGAAACTGTGATCACAACGCGTCCTGGGAAAGAGGTCCAGCGATTAGCGGTGTCGGCATCTGGCTGGTTTCCCCACATCCAGCGAGGTGACCCAGGACGCCTCCCCGAGCTGGGGACAGGATGTCTCCAGCTAGGAGGGGGGGCCACACGATCCGGGGAACCCTCTCTTGCTCCCCGCGCTGGTGACGGTGCCTGTTCTCTTGTCCTTGCTCCTGGCTGGAGGGCAGATTTCCGCTCGGGGGCAGCGTGAGGCGGGAGCTCGGCCCTGGGGGCTGCGCATCGACCCCCAACCGCCCAACCACCCCCGATACAAGGGGCCTCGACAGCCCCCACCTGCCCAGGATCTTGAGGCCCCCTCATCGGGGGCCCACCGCCGAAGCACCTGCGATGCATTGCCGATTCCAGGTCGGTCCTGAGACGGTCGCCCCTGTTCGAAGCACCTTCTGTATGAACCTATGGTTCGGATCTCCGCGCTGCTTTCTTGGATCGGCGCTGGGCCCCCCTCACTGGCGCGCGGAGCGCGCCAGGGGCGGCGCCGAAGACGCCGCCAGGGGGGCCCAGCGCCGTTCCAAGAACTCCGCGTGGAGGCTCCTCCAAATCGATGCCCCTTCTTCAGCGCGTTCGCCCCGAAGTTCTGGTCAGAACGCACCCCTGGAGAGGTCTGGGGAGTAGCGGTATCGGTACCTTCTGGTCTCCCCGAGGAAGGGATCCAAGGGTGGATTTGCGTTCTTTGAGGAACCTTGTCCTCAGTACCCCGTCCCTCATGGTCCCATGTTTGAACCACCGAGAGGGCAACATTTTTGGACCCAGGGCTTCCAGAATTCGAAGGACAAGAAACAACCCACACAACCTGTCGGCGCTCCGCGCAGATCTCTTGGAGCGGCGCTCGGGCCCCCCTGGCGGCGCCTCTGGCGCCGCCTCTGGCGCCGCCCCTGGCGTGCTCCGCGCGCCAGGGAGGGGGGCCCAGCGCGGATCCACGAATAACGGCACGGAGTTCGAACAGCTATGTTTATGCAAGTTCTTTCTTCCTCTATGGACCCCCGGGGTTCCAGCTTCGGGCAGCTGCGGCCAGAGCGGTTGTGGTCGGAAGGCCGTGCCTCATCACCCATGCGTCGGCGATGTGGCGCGATCCGGAGTCAGATGTGATCCGTCCCGACGTCGCCGGCGCCTCGGCGAAGCATCGGCGGGTCGGGGCGCCCTCGGACTTCCGACCCCGCCTGCTTCTGCTTCACCTGGAGGCCTCCAGGGCGAGAGGCGCCGACAGGGGAACGGGGAGGTCTGGCTCGGGGGGGGGGCCCTGGAGCTCCCCTCGACCATCCCTCGCCGAATCGGGGCCTGGCCGAGCCTCCTCCTCCCCCTCCTCCTCCTCCTCCTCCTCCTCCTCCTCCTCCTCCTCCCTCCTCCCTTCTCCTCCTCCTCCTCTTCCTCCTCCTCCTCCTCCTCCTCCCCTCGCGCATCCCTCGCCGATTCGGGGCCCGGGTGCCCCCAGCCAGCCCTGCCCCGGAGAGCGGGGTGCCCCTGTCCGCGGCCGATCGCAGACCTACAGCGGCGATATCTCGTCGACGCCTTTCGGGGGTGGACAGAAACCCCACCCTGACACGTCGATTCGTGAATTGTCCGTTTTCGTTTCTCGAGAGGGCGCCGCGGCCGTCACTTTCCAGGCTTGCGCCAGGTCTGGGCCCGAGGTCGTTTTCACGAATTTCCAGTTTGAATCATATCCCTATCCCTATGCAGGCGGGCGGCTACACGGTACTGAGTGGAGCTATTAGTTGTGTCGATGTCGTTTCCCCGAGGTCATGGCAGGCTAAATGTTGCAAGTGCCATTGACAGACACCTCTCTGCGAGCCTTGCGATGGGCGAGCCGAGTGGTGTTAGTAACCCATATGCCTTGTCGGATCACGCGCTCTCTGCTTTTGAAAGCGGCTTGCCAAGCCCAGCTTATAACGTAATTCATGCGAGGCTACATTCAGCAAATCGGTGCTTGCAAATCTTCGGTCGAAGCCAAGCCGAGTGCGGGCCAATCTCGCTCAATCTCGCCGAATATGGCTTAATGTTGGGCTTGATCAGGCTGGCAGACATCGGCTTATGGTTTTTTGAAATAGGGATTGACCGTCGTAATCGTCCCCGCGAACATATCCCAGGAGTTGCCTCTAAATCAGGCAACTACGCTACAGTCGCTTGACCTTATATGGGCAGACTTCCTTGCTCGCCTTGTTCATTGTTGCTCCATGGCGACAGGCTGAAAAAGGAAGCAACACGGGCAGGATTGGAACCTTGAGGACTGGTGGGTGGTGGAAGAGGATGTGTGATGGATACTCTTTCGAACGAGGCTGGACTTAATCGCACTAGCATGATTGGAACAAGGCTTGCAAGAGTTGGACCAGTGCGCGGGTCCACGAGCTGGGACAGGAGGGGCGGTGCTTCTAAGCAATGTATGCCGTGCTCGCGATCACTTGACCTGAGCATGCAACAACGGATGAGACAGATGCGGCGCGACCTTTTTCCGCTCGAAGATTTTTGAGCTCACTCCATGGCCGCTGAGGAGCCTGGGCTTCGTCCTTGACGTCGAAGAGGCTCTCGATGTCGAGGAGGCCCCCCGGGTGGTGGTGAAGCAGCACCCCCTCCTCAGTGCTGCGCGTGCTCGGCAGGAGGAGAGATTCACATGCCATTCTTGTGGTGGCTTGGAGGAGGAGGAGGAGGAGGAGGAGGTGGAGGAGGGGGAGGGGGAGGAGGAGGAGGAGGAGGAGGAGGAGGAGGAGGAGGAGGAGGAGGAGGAGGAGGAGGAGGAGGAGGAGGAAGAGGAGAGGAGGAGGAGGAGGAGGAGGAGGAGGAGGAGGAGGAGGTGGAGGAGGAGGAGGAGGAGGGAGGAGAGGAGGAGGAGGAGGAGGAGGAGGAAGAGGAGGGGGAGGAGGACAGGGGGTTGGCAGCAGTATCAACGACACGGCGTCGCTGGGAGCCCGTCGGCGTGTTACTCCTTCGGTGCTGTCAGAAGACTTGGTGCTTCCACACTGCGGCGTGTCATCGATACTGCGCTTGCCCACGCCACAGGATTGACTGACACATCGGGGTATTTTTTCTTGTTGGCCAAATCTGTGTAAACTGCGTGGCCTCGTGTGTAGAGTCATTCAATGCTGCGAATTGGGCAGTGTCTCAGTTGTGCATTTCTGAGATGTGTGATCTCGACATGCTTCGTCGAGTGGGATGCTAGAGGGAACCCAGATGGTGGCCCGCGCTTGCGAATTCGCAAGGCGGCGGGGCTCCGCAAGGCACCAGAACTGGCAGTTCTGGGCTGAATAAAGAAACGCAACCACAAATACACTGGTTTTTTGGAGGTCCGTCAACTTGGCCGTCTTGGGCACCCACATCGAACATGAACATTACTACGCTGGTTTCGGTGTGCTGACGATTGCTGCCATGCGCAAGACATCCCCGAGGGCGTGTCCTCGATGCGGTTGTGGTTGCTTGCCGTCTCCGTAGCAGCGCAAGGGGGCGATCGGGAGAAGGGGGGGGGTGTCGCAGCTGCTGCGCGCAGCTGATTCTGTCCCCGCCCGCTGGCTGGGCGCTTTCCTCGAGAGGAGAGTTTTTTTTTCTGCAGACTCGGGCAAGCTTACTTGCATGGATAGGGAGGGCTCGGGGCGTGGCGAGACCCGACACGAAATCTGGACCTCACGCAAGTCGGGACTCACTTGCATGCTGTTTCGGCCTAGCGCTGTTTGAACAAAGCGGCGGAGGGGTGTGAGTCTGACGTGCATGCTCGAGTCTAAAGCAAGACGCCCTCGCACATTGGTGCCTCTGGCGCCGGGAGATGCCGATATAATCATCTACGTGAGCTGGTTCGCCAACGCCCCTTTGCTATCCCACCCTTGCGCCCGATGCGACCCCAACCTGGCAGGGGGCCCATTTCGGCACGATCGATCCGCCGCGATGGCGAAGTCGCCGAGCCCGTTCCGGTTCGAGCCGAGGGGCCACCCGGGGGGGGAAGGACCACAACTCCGCTGGCCGTGGCCGGTCTGCTGGGGAGGCGAAGGGGAGCACCAGTCAGGGGCAACGATAGGGGGGACAGGCATAGGGGGGGATGCATCGACCCCCCAATCGCCCATTGATCGTCGAGAGGGTTCTGAGAGCCCCAACCCGCCCAGGAAGGTGCAGAGTCACAATCGGGGGCCTGTCGCCGATCTATCGGCGATGTATCGCCGTTTCCAGGTCGATGCATCCCCCCTTGTGCCAGTCCCCCCCTTTTGTCGGGGGCGGAAGAGAGGGGGGTGATGACTAGGGGGGGGATATCATGGCGGGGGCCATGATATCTCCCCAGGTTTTATGGCGTCTCTTCTTATTTCATTACGTCCCTGGCCCCCCCCGCTGGGCCGCGCGCATGCCGCCGGTCATGATTTGTGGGCACCCCTCAACGACACCGCAACGGGTACTTACTAACGGGTACTTTGCAATTTTGCAGAAAGTTGCCACTTTAGGGCCTCTTTCTGGCAATGCAGCGTTGCCCGCATCGGGAAGGGTTGGGTTCGCTGGGTCACTGGCCAAAAAAAAAAAAAAACCTCTTGGCCGCTCCCGATCTGGTTGCCCCCCAAGCAGAGGCGGGGATGGTCGGGCAGGCCCAGGGTCGGGGCAGCGAGCGGCTCGCGGAGCGGTCCCAGGCTGCTCGCGGAGCGGCCGTGGCGCCCGACACGTCCCCCCGGGGCCGCTGAATCTCAGAGGTCCCTTCTGGACGCCCGAGATGGGTACTGAAAGAATGGTCGGGGGAGCGTAAGACCCGGGTTTGCCGGGACTCGGGTTCGCCATCGTTTTTTGACGACCGCGACTCGGATTTTGACGAGGAGGCGTTTTGTGGGATGTCTGCAGCGGGAGGCCTCGTCAAAATGCAGGCTCGGCCTCGTCATTTTTTTGACGACCTCGTCGGGGATTTCCGAGTCCCCCGTACCCGGGTCTTACGTCTCCCCGAGAGATGGGTATTGAAAGAATGGGTACTATGCCCAACAGCGGATCTGGTTCATTTTGAACAAGATCCGCTGTCCACGCCGCCGCGGCTTGTGTCCATTCGAGACGGGAGGCCGCCTGCCCAACAGCGGCCGCTGTTGGTTTGGGACAACAGTTGTTGTTGGGCATAGTGCCCATTCTTTCCGTACCCATTTCGGGCGTCCAAATCCCTGGCTCGTTCTAGGTCAAGCAGTGGCGAAGCGTCTTGGCTCGCCTAGAGCTCTACCAGACAATGTTCTGAGAACATTTTGTGGCCCCCACGAAATGTTATTCTCGAACATTTCTGGCGGATATGGTCTTGTGTTAACACATCGGTTTTATGCTCTAAGAACCATTGTTTTGTTATGATAACACTTTTGGGTTCTAAGAACATTTCGTGGTATGACTATAGGAATGCCGGGACGGTTGGTCTCTGCTCAATCTACAGGAGGAGTACTGGCAAACAGTAGCAAGGTAGTCTGGGGACGCATGTTTGATTGTCTTTTTTAACTAGCTCGAGTATTTTTGTTTGATGTTGTGTCTTTGTTCTTCGTCGAAGGTCCGCCTGTAGGACCGACCTCATTCTAGAGGATGGCGCTGTTCCGCCGACCCCCAGGGGAGGACATGGGCGGCTTCCGATGTCGCGCCGGTTGTTTGCGGCTTCGGTCCTTCGGCCTGCGAGCAGTTGTTGCTGAGTCGTCCTGCTCCGTCCCCCGTTTCTGCTGCGGGGCTTCTTGAGAGCCTCTCTGAGGCCCAGGGGGCGGCCTCTTTGAGCTTCCTGAAGGCTCCCGGGAGCTTTTTGGAGCCCTCTGGGGGCTGCTTGGGGGCTTACTGGCGTCATGTTCGGGGTCTCGGGGGGGGGCTTCTGAGGTCCTTGCGGGTTCCCCCTCCCCCTCCTTCAACGGGGTTTCACACCCCAGGGGAGAAGGGAAATGGGGAGGGGTGGCAGCCGATCACCTCGCTCGCCAAGTCGCCCCCCCGCAAGCCTGGGCCGGTGGCTTCTGATCCGAGCTTGTCCGGGTCCTGGCTCCCTCTTGCCCAGCGCCTCGAAGCAGAACAACAGAGCACGCACAGCAACGTTCGGAGCCCCGCGCGTACCTCGAGGATCGGCGCGGAGGGGCCGAGCGCCGATCCAGGGAGTCCGCGCGGAGCTCCGCAGGCTGATGTATGTTTGGTCCGTCCTCCTCCGACTTGGCACGGCAGCCCGGCCGCCGAAGGAGGGGCTGGCCCCGGCAGGCGTGGGCGTCGGAGTTGTACGAGCATGCGCAGCACATTGGTCGTGAGGTTGGCTGTCGTATCAGTAGGTTGGGCACCTTGACAGCAGAAGCCTGGAAAGCGGCAGTGCGCAATTGTATTGTCTAGCGCAGGCTCGTGCCATTGCTCATGTGCCTACGGACACGCGGCTTCATTCATTCATTGATTCATTCATTCTCGGTGGTTCAAAGATGGGATCCTGATGGATGGGTTCCTGTTCTGAGTACGAGGACGATGGACTTCCTCAAAGAGGGAAGATCCACCCTTGGACCCCTTCCTGGGGAGGCCAAAAGGTACCGATGACCGATACCGCTGCTCCCCGGCCTCTCCCGGGGTGCGTTCTGACCAGGATCTCGAGCCGAATCCAGCGGTGGCGACGAGGGCCTCCCCAGAGGCCCCAGAGGGCAGAAACGGGGCAAGGGTAGCGGTATGGGTTCCTTCCCACACTACGATTCGCCTATCATCCGGCCCCCCATCCCTCAGGACCCCACCTTTGAGCCACAGCGTCTAGCCTTATGTCGGGCGTGTCCCCCTACAGGGGGATTTTCGACGAAAAAATAAGAAATACACAAAAAATATTTCAAAAAGGTAGACAAATATTCAAAAAAACTCCCCAGACTATTTTTGGCGTATTATTTCAATATTTTTGGGGTATTTTTTTTAATTTTTTCGTCGAAAATCACCCTGTAGGGGGACAGGCCCGACATACGTCTAGCCTTGCGCTTCCGCCGCCCTCCGCCGGCGCGGCGGCGCCGCCGTCCGCACCGCGCTACCGCCCGCCGCTCCGCACCGCCGCCCGCCGACGGCGGGCGGCGCGCCGAAGACGAGCCCTGTGCTGGAGCCTGTTCTTTTTGTATGCCGGGTCGATGAGGGCCGTCATCATTTGGGGGGTTGGGAGAGGGTTGTTCTTTGCATCTGGGGGGAGGGGGAGGGAGAGGGCTGTTTTTTTGTATTCGGGGGGAGGGGGGAGGGGGAGGGAGAGGGTTGTCTTTGTGTATGCCGGGTCGATGAGGGCCGTCATTTGGGGTTATGTCGGGCGTGTCCCCCAACAGGGGGATTTTCGACAAACATTTTTTACAAGAAAGAACCCAACATGCCCCAAAAAGATCAAAAGATATTCAAGAAATATTCCCAGACTGTTTTTGGATTTTTTTTTGTATTTTTATTTTTCGTCGAAAATCCCCCTGTAGGGGGACAGGCCCGACTTAAATCTGTGGGGGGGGGCAGGGGCCGATGACGTCACATTCCGCGCCGCCGGCGTCTGGGAACGCTGCGGAATAGTGACCATGGACGGGCAGCAGCAGCACGTAGGTGGCGATCTGCAGCACAGCGCCTGCGTAGACCACAGTGCCTGCGTGCACCACAGCGCCTGTGTACACCACACCGCGTATGTACACCACAGCAGCCGCGTGCAACACAGCGCCAGCGTGTGCCACAATGCCTACGTGCACCACAGCGCTTGTGCACACCACAGCGTCTGTGAACCCCACATCAGCCGTGTGCCACACAGCACCAGTGTACATTACAGTGCCTTAGTGCACCGTAGCTCCTGTGCACACCACGGCGGCTGTGTGCACCACCGCAGCCGTGCGCAACAGAGCACCATCATTGCATGTAGAATTTTAGAAGGAATCCGGATGACAAATTGGAGCGCCTGTTGATTCTACGAACAGGAACTGTATTTATGAGAATTGGTAAGGAATCCTTGTGGAAAAAAGGACCGCCGCTGGAATCGACGAGTCCCCCAAATTCTTCCACGCGCATCATCCTAGCTCCTCCCAGCTGCGTCCAGAAGGCTCCCGCAGACTTGGCCGTCCGAGAACCCTGTGGACTGATTCAACAGACCTTTTGGCAGTGCACAATGAGATGCGCACGTGCGCTGTAGCGCCGACCCGCACGATGGGGAAAGGGTGACTGAGGAGGAGGAGGACGATGAGGAGGAGGAGGAGGAGGAGGAGGAGGAGGAGAAGGAGGAATAATGGTATCAGTAATAATTCGAAGAAGAAAATAAGACTAATAATAATAATCATAATAATAATAACGCAAAGATGAGGAGGAGCATGAGGATGCAGAGGAGGAGGAGGAGAAGGAGGAGGCAGAGGAGGAGGAGGAGGAGGAGGAGGAGGAGGAGGAGGAAGGAGGGAGAAGGGAGGAGGGATTTGGGAGGAGGGAGGAGGGAGGAGGAGGAGGGAGGAGGGCAGAACATCGCATCATATCATCAGCACTTCTGGCGTGGTGCTCAGCTGTCCGCAGCAGGTCCTCACCTACATACTCCTTTTACGCTGTGGTGTGCACTTGCGCGGCGTTGCACGCGGATGCTGTGGTGTTCAGACGCTGTGCATTGACGTTGCGGTGCACGCAAAGATTGTGGTGTACACAGCTTGCTTTGCATGTGGTTGCCGCGGTGTACACATTCGCTGTGGTGTGCACAGGCGCTGTGGTGCACGCAAACTTTTTGGTGTACACAGGCGCTGCGTTGCACACGACTGTTGCGGTGTACGCAGGCGCTGTGATGTACACGGTCACTGTGGTTGACGGGTACACGGGCGCTGTGGTGCAGATTTCCACCTACATGTTGCTCCTACTTGGCCTCGGTGATCCTTTTGCTTTCCCAGATGCGGCCAGCGCGGAACCTGACGCCATCTGGGGGGGGGAGGCGGGGCCGATGACGGCCGTTACCCCGGAATATAACAAAAACAAGCTTTTGTGTGCTGTGTACGACCCGCCCGCACTGAGGAGGGAGGAGGAGGAGGAGGAGGAGGAGGAGGAGGAGGAGGAGGAGGAGGAGGAGGAGGAGGAGGAGGAGGAGTCGAAGGAGGAGGAGGAGGAGGAGGAGGAGGAGGAGGAGAGGAGGAGGAGGAGGAGGAGGAGGAGGAGGAGGAGGAAGAAAGGGAGGAGGAGGAACAGAAGGAGGAGGAGGCCCCCCCCCCAAAAGAAAAAGGCCTTCGAGAGGCCTAGCAACTGCCTCCCCGACGCCCCCCCCGAGAGGCCCCAGGGCGCGTTCTGACCAGGGTCTCGAGGCGCATCCTCTTCGGCCAGCGTCGGCAGGATCAGAGGCCACACGTGGGGAGGGCGAAGAGGACCCGAGTGGGCCCCTGCCGGCAGGCGCAAGCGGCGGCGGGCCGGCCAGCGGGGCGCTCGGGCAGCGCCTGCGCGGAGCCCATGGAGGCGGGCGGGGGGCCCCCAAGCCCTTTGACACCCGCCCTCTCGACTCCCGTGCGGGGTAGCAGCGCACGCGTCGGTCGTTTCAGGGAAGCGGGCATGTCTGGACTCCCAGGTCCCCCTGCTCCGGGTGCCTTCCCTCTTCCCGGATTCCCTCCTCGTCAGGCGCAGCGCTGCTCTTGTGTGGGGAAGCGGCGTACGCGTCGGTCGAAGAGGCGATCGAACATGTGATTCGGCCTGGCCCAACCTCGCCGCTGTCTTCGAGGTTGCTCATTGGCCCTCAGGAGCTCCCGACCCCCTTTCCTGATTGGGACTTTCGTTTTTTTCTCTCTCTTTCTCTTCTTCTGGGCGGCGGGAGGGCGGCGCTCCTTGCGCCCCATGCCGATTTTCTGTAGATGACAACGTTTTCGCCCACGGCAGCGGCTTCCGCGGCGAGCGCGCTGAGACTTTCATGGGCGGCTTCTCCGCTGCCCATATGCATCAGGAGGACGTCATGCGGAGTATCTGTGGACCGCGGCCTGCTCTCCCTCTACAGGCGCCTTGACCTTCGGGGCGCGCAGGTTTGCCCGTTGATTTCCTTGGGCGCGTTGCCCGTGGGATTCGTGCCCGCCCAGGCGCCGTCGTCGCCGATTGCCGGTCGTTGCGCGTTGGTGTCGGCGCTCCCGCGCATGCTCGGACTGGCCCCTCTCCTTTCTGGGTTTCTTTTTGGGAAGTGATCGCCAGGCACCTTGGTCGTGGTTCTCTTTGGGTTTCCCTCCTGAACGTGGAAGTTCACCAGTAATTGGGGAACTACCAGAACCCTGAGACAAGGGCGTCCATCGCTGGTCCTATCGCTGCCGGCCGCTGGAGTATTCAACGAGCCCGGGTTCTTGATTTTGCACCAGGCGATTTAGATGATTTCCGTGATGCAAGGAGGCAGTATTAGGTTGTGTGTTTTTGTGATTGCGAGTTTTGGTTTTGTTTCCCTTCTTTTGAAGCTTTGCATGGTCGGCTCAAGAGGCCCCCCAGTTCTTCGAGGGGCCAGGGCCCTTAAGATTCTCCACGCGCCTGTGCGCCGTTGGCACGTCCACAGGTGTCAGCAGTGCCTTCGTGTCGTCTGGCTCCCCTCCGCCAGCCCCTGTGAAGATTTGAGTCCAGCGTCGTCGACCCTTCTCCTAGGTGGGGCGGAGTCCAGCGTCGTCGACCCTTCTCCTAGGTGGGGCGGACCAGTGTCACGGAACTCACTGGGCCAGGGAGGTTGAGTCTGACGTATCATCCATTTGTTGTGCACCGTGCGGTGGCTTCGCTTCCTGCTGGGGGGGTCAGAAGCCCTGAGCCTTGCGCGAAACCCAAGAACCGCTCGGAACGGTCTAGGCTCTTGAAGGGGGAGGTCTCAGGGTCCGCCTATAGGTTGGGCGAACCGTTTCCCCTTCCCGCGCTTCCCTCTTTTCCCCTTCCCCCCCCTCTTCCGCCCCTGCCTCTGCTCCCGACTGAGTCCAGCTTGTGAGGCCCCATTTCTGTTGTTGTGCGTCGTATGCTATTGGAGTGAGTGACTAGGCGCGCATTGGTCACCGAAGTCAGAGAGGAACACGACGGAACATGGAGGATGAGCAGGAGGAGGAGGACGAGGAGGAGGAGGAGGACGGAAAAGTATGGAAGAAGGGAGCAGGACGGGCGCCAATGCACAGCTCCCGCGGTGCTCAGGTGGACGGAGGGCCCCCGCCGGAGCCGGCCGCAGCGACGGCCGGGGCACCTGCGCGCCCAGCGCGGCAGAGGACGGCCGAGCCGTCCCCTCGCGGTGCGGTCGAGGTGGGCTCCCACTGCGTAGAGTTCGGAGAGGCTGCTTCGCAGAAGGTCAGAGCCCCGAATCATCAGGGGTAACTCGGGTCAGGGCTAACTCGGGTTCCTTGTTCGGGAATCCAAACCCGAGTTACCCCGGACCCGAGTTACCCCGGATAACTCGGGCGCCCAAGAAGGCGCCAGCCTTTACATAGGGCCCGCGCCTCCTGTGCAGCAGCCTCCGCCTCCTTTTGTAAGACGCCTTTCCCTTTCCCCGTCCCCCGTTTTGTGTGCGCCGCCAATCTTTGGCGATGGGTACTGCACCGCCGTGGCAATAGTTTGGCCGATTTTTCTTGCTACGGCGAATGAAGGCGAGAGCGTCGCAAGACTTGCAATGGCCTCCCCCCCCGTAGACTCCTGCACCAAGACAACATAGCGCAACGGTGGCGCAGCCGCGGCGGAAGAGAACAAATTTCCCACCGCGATTAATTAGTAGTAATTGTTAATTTCAGGGGATTAATTGTTCCGCTTTTTTTGACGCATGGAACATTCATCCGCACCGGCGCGAGGGAACTCCATTGGGAAAGGCAAATGGGCCTAAACTTTCGTCCCGCCGGAGTATTCGGCGATTCGCGGGGGCCTCCCATACCATCCTGTTGGCTCTTGCGAATCGGCGCTTGTGGACGCTACGTGATCGACGCTCAACGACGCTGCTCGGTGGGAAATCGACGCTCATCGACGCTACTTCGGCGCTTTTTTCATCGACTGGCTGACGCTAGCGTAGCGCACACGCTAACGCAATGTAGAAGACGGAGTTGCGAGGACATACGAGGCCCCCACGGGCTGCACCCGAATAGCAGGTTGGGGCTGCCACTACTTGAAGACAAGCGTTCCCATCCTGCCGCCCGTCCCGGACGAATGACGACTGCACACGGCGGCCGCCAGGCTTCAAGGGGGCCGAGTGCTGCCTGGGTATCCCGCTTCGCGCTCTGGGGTGGGAGTCGTTCGAAGCAGAATTCGCTGTTCAACTGGCGTGGCATCTTCGATTCGGACCCTGGGGCCCGTTTTCAGGCCTCAGGACCGTCACGAATTGAGCCAGGACGAAAAACTACCCCAGGGAAAACGGTCGAGTCGTTGTCGGGTCCGCGGCTTGAACAATCATATCAGCCGACGTCAGGTGGCACGGGAACAATGGAGACTAAGAACGGCAGCAAAGCTTGTCCATTTGAGCAGCAGTCGCTGTCGGTGTCGCCGCAGCTTGTGTCTGTTTGGGGCAGAGGCGGACGCTTTCCCAGCAGCGGCCGCTGTCCGTCCCGTGGCAGGGGTTATCCCCCTCCCGAGGTTGTCACCTGCATTTGGCCTCAACCTCGATCACCACGGGGATTACTGGGGAGGCTGTAGGTGGATGCTACACGGAGGGCTACTATCTGGCCCAGCGCGCAACGCTGTTAATAAGTGTGTGGCAGGCGCCTCGAGTGACTTGACGGGGGAGGAGGGGCTTGGATCTGTGCTGCGTGGGCTCCGTCGATTTGGCGGAGTTACCTAACCCCCTGAGCCACTCAGGGCACTCAGAAGCAGTGTGTGAGACAGTTTGAGCAAGATATAACCGATGTTAGATCCACTCATAACCCCCGAATCTCCTCAGGATCCTCTCCTCAACCCTGATATCCAGGAGGGCTGACAACAACAGCACCATAACTTCAGAATTCAGGCCGTAGCCGAGGTTTCTTGAGCAGGCCTTGGAGATTGATTTCAGCCCCGGTGAATTTGGCCCAATCCGACCTCCCAGGAGTTGCCTTCTGAGTTCTCCGGGGGAGGGCCCCCCAGGGCGGTGCCTGCAGGGGGGGCCCTACCTTCTCAGAGGCCCCTCGCCTTCTTGGTTCGCCGCCCCCTCGCCCTCCCCCTCCCCCCCCCCCTGTGCGCGCCGCCAATGTCCAGAGTTACGTCGGACCCGTCCCTCTACAGGAGGAATATTCAGAACTAGTCCAAAAATAGTCTGGGGACGATGTTTTGACTTCTTTCGCCCATGTTAGGGGGTAGTTTTAGAGTTTTTTTTAATATTAATTTGTCGCCCCAAATCCCCCTGTAGGGGGACACGCCCGACGTAAGCCCAGAGGCGTTCCAACATGGGGCTGCTCTCGGGCAGCCGCGCCTCGCTCCCGCCCGCATCGCCCCCCGGCGGCGCTCGCAGGAGGCTGGCGCGAGGGGGGCGGCCGTCGCAGCATTCCGGGAGAGCCTCCGACAGGGGGCGAGCCTCTGGGAGGGCGCTTGCCTCGTCGACTCGGGCAAGTTTCCATGCCTGTCCCCCCCCGCCCCCACGCACACGCACACACACACACACACACACACACGCACACACACACACACGCACACACGCACACACACACACACGCACACACACACACACACACACACGCACACACACACACACGCACACACACACACACACACACACGCACACACACACACACGCACACACGCACACACACACACACACGCACACACGCACACACACACACACACGCACACACGCACACACGCACACACACACACACGCACACACGCACACACACACACACACGCACACACGCACACACACACACACACACGCACACACGCACACACACACACGCACACACGCACACACACACGCTTACACCCGTAGCCATTTTGGCTCAAGGAGAGAGCGGCTCTGTCCTGCTCCCCGTGTCGCGGCCCCTGCCATGGCGGCGTCGGGCGGCGGCACCAAGGGGATGGATCTACGGTCGGACGGCGCTGGACTGGTCATCGCGATGGCCGTCCAAGGCGCTGCTCAGGGGGCGGCGGCGGGCGGCGCCTCGCGGCAGGCGATCGCGGCTGCCGTGGCCGCAGCGCTGCGCACCGCCGGGGCGCTCCTGGCGGACGGCGGCTCCGAGGAGGACGCCGAGCTCGCTATGCGCTGGCAGGCCATGGAGCCCGCCATGCGCCAGCAGCTGCGGGGCGTGCAGGCGTGCGGCGCAGCCCGCGCCAGGCGCAACGTCGGGGCGCACGTGGTCCTCGGCAAGGGCGTGGAGGCCCTGCGGGAGGCCCTGGTGCGGCCGCAGCGCGCCCAGCGTGGCGGACGCTGCGGGCCCCGCGTGCCGGCGCAACCGGACCTGGCCGAGGCGGGCGGCGGCGGCTCGACCCCGCCCTCTCCGCCCATGGTGCCGAACGCGGCGGTGGCCACGGAGGTGGGCGGGAACCCCTTCGACGACCACGCTGACGACACCATGCTGGAGGGGTCCGTCGGCGACGGCGCGGAGCTGGACGTGGACGTGTGCAAGGGCACCGACCAGGTCGTGGACAGCTCCGAGGCGCGCGTGGGCGCGAGCGAGCAGGAGCACCAGAGCCCCTTCGAGGAGGACACGGTGCTGGGCGAGGTCCCGCCCTTCCCGCAGCTCAGCGCGGCGGTGGGCGAGGAGGCCGTCGGAGGCCCCTTGGAGAGTATCGTCGGCGCCGAGCTGCAGGTTCAGGAGAGCGAGGAGGCGACGAACGACGACGACTTCGTTCTCCCCTCCATCCTCGCCAAGATGGAGGAGTCGATGGCGGCCCAGCGGCGGTCCCAGGCCAGCCTCGTGGAGGACCTGGCCAAGTTGCGTGCCCTCCGAGCGCAGGAGCTAGCCGTGGCTCTGCGCAATGGGGTGGCGGGCGCCGTCGACGAGGCCAAGGTGCGCTTTCGGGCCGCCGTGGATCGGCTCCGTCTGGCCGAGGCCGCCTTCGACAGCAAGATGGCCACCTTCCAGCGGCAGTGCGAGGTCCTGCAGCGGGCGTCCCAGCGGCGGTGACGGTCTCGCTGAGGGCTGAGGCCGTGGAGGGGCCAGCAGCAAGAGTGCCAGCTGCGTGGATGGCCTCGCGGATTGCTGGGATGGCCGTTGCGCCGCTGTCCGTCGTCGGGGTGCGGGTTTCGCCTCTGAGAGGGCCCCAGCGGTAGAGACAATGCCCCCCTTGGCGCGGTGTCCGCCGCGGCTGAGGGGCCTGAGGGGGCTGTCCCTCGGGGTGCCTGGGCCCGCATTCGCCGTTGGCGGGGCCTGGGCGCGGCGCGTGTTCTCGCTTTTCAGCCCCCCTTGGCACCAGGCTGAGGGGCCTAGGGTGGGGCGCGGCCTCGAGGGGGCCCTTTCGCTCTGCACCCTGGGGAGTTCGGCGGGGGCGCTGCCCGCGGCTCGGCTCCGCACAGGCTCGGCAGGCGATGACCTTCGCTCGAGAGCCCAGCGCACGGGCCTGGCGAGGTGTAGACGCCCCAGGCTGCCGAGGCACCAAAGCACCAAAACACACACGCTTACACGCACACACGCACACACACACACACACGCACACACGCACACACACACGCACACACGCACACACACACGCACACACACACGCACACACACACACACACGCACACACACAACACACAACACACACCACACACACACACGCACACACACACACACGCACACACACCACACACCACACGCACACACGCACACACGCACACACGCACACACGCACACACACACACACACACGCACACACACGAACACGCACAACACAAACACGCACACACACACACACACGCACACCACGCACACACGACACACACTCACACACACGCACACGCCCACACACTCACGCACACACACACACACACGCACACACACCACACACGCACACACCACACACACTCACACACGCACACACACACACGACGCACACACCACGCCGCGCACACACACGCCCACGCACACACACACGCACAACGCACACACCGACACACGCCACACACACACGCACACACGCACACACACACACACGTACACACGCACACACACACACACGCACACACACACACGCACACACGCACACACACACACACGCACACACGCACACACACACACACGCACACACACACGCACACGCACACACGCACACACGCACACACACACACACACACGCACACACGCACACACGCGCACACACACCCGTAGCCATTTTGGCTCAAGCCTGCCTTGAGCAGGAGGTGCGCGGCGTGGTCTCTCCCTGTAGAGCCCCGTCGCCTCGGCGGGCACAGAGAGCGGCTCTGTCCCTTTCCCCTCCTTGTCGCGGCCCCTGCGATGGCGGCGGTGCCCGACGACGCGAAGGCAATGGATCTACGGTCCACCAGCGGCGCTGGGCTGGTCATGGCGATGGCCGTCCAAGGTGCTGCTCAGGGAGCTGCGGCGGGCGGCGCCTCGCGGCAGGCGATAGCCGCCGCGGTCGCTGCCGCGCTCCGCACAACATGGGCGCTGCTGGCAGAGGTCGGCTCCGAGGAGGACGCCGAGCTGGCGATGCGCTGGCAGGCCATGGAGCCCGCCATGCGCCAGCAGCTGCGGGGCGCCCAGCCAGGCGGCGCCGCTCGCGCCAGGCGCAACGTCGGGGCGCACGTCGACCTCGGCAAGGGCGTCGAGGCCTTGCGGCAGGCCCTGGCGCAGCCGCAGCGGGCCCAGCGCGGAGGGCGCTGCGGGCCCCGCGTGCCGACGCCGCCGGGCCCGGTGGCGGCGGACGCGACGGAGGACTACGCCGACGGCGTCGAGCTGGGGGGCAGCCTGAACATCGGGGAGCCCGACGTGGACGAGTGCGAGGGCACCGACCAGGTCATCGGCACCCCCGAGGGCCAGCTGCTGGGCGAGGTTCCGCCCTCCTCGCTTCTCAGCGCGGCGGTTGGCGAGGACTCGGAGCTGGACGTGGACGAGTGCGAGGGCACCGACCAGGTCGTGAACAGCGCCGAGGTGAAGCATGTTCCTGAGGCGCCGCGGGACGTCGAGCCTGGGGGCGACGGCGGGCGCGACGCGGAGGAGCAGCTGAGGGTCAAAACTGAGGGGGCGTGTGCGGCAGCAGCCGAGGAGGAGGACGAGGGCCTCCCCGACGGCCAAGACCTGCCCGTCGACGGTGTCGACGGCATCGGCACGGAGTACGGCTGCGCCTTGGAGGGCAAGGAGGGCGAGTGCATCTTCAGCGACGCCGTGCAGGCTCGCGTGCGGTGCTACTTCTCCTTCGTCCTCAGGGTCGCCTTGCTGCTGGGCGTGGCCTTCTGCCCGTTCGCCATCTTCGACTGGGGCACGGGCCTCGCGTGCGTCACGCAGCTCGCGGGTCGGCCCTGGCTAGTTTCCGCCCCGTATGTGATCGACCTGGGGCCTTTGCCCGACCCGTACCAAGCGGCCCGCCAAGCCTTCCCGAAAGGTGAACGCGAGCTCCAGGACCTGGCATTGTGGACCCTGGAGGAGGAGCACGTGCTTGAGTTCCTGGTGGAGCGGCGGCGCACGCTGGAGCACGCGCTGGCCGTGGCTAGGCGCGACGGGGTGGCGCGCACCATCGAGGGCGCCGAGGACGCTGAGGACATGGGGTGGTCCTTGCGTCGCCTCTCGGAGGACATTCGCGAGCTTGAGGCGTTGAGGCCTCATGGATTCGATTCGGGATAGCCCGCGTGGACTTTCCTGCACGCCTCGGGCGCCCGCCGAATCGGGAGCAGCGAGAGGCCGGCTGCGTGGACGGTCTCAGGCAGCAAGAGTGCCAGCTGCGCGGATGGCCTCCTGATGCTGGAATGGCCGTTGCGCCATCGTCGTCGGGGGCGGGTTCCGCCTCTGAGGGGCCCCAGCGGTAGTGGCAGTGCCCCCCTTGGCGCGGTGTCCGCCGTGGCTGAGGGGCCTGAGGGGGTGGTCCCTCGGGGTGCCTGGGCCCGCATTCGCCGTTGGGCGGGGCCTGGGCTCGGCTGCTGCGCTCGTTTTTCAGCCCCCCTTGGCGCCAGGCTGAGGGGCCTAGGGTGGGGCGCGGCCTCGTGGGGGCCAGCGCGCTCTGCACCCTGGGGAGTCGGCGGGAGCGCTGCCCGCGGCTCGGCTCCTTCGGAGGCTCGGCAGGCGATGGACCTTCGCTCGAGAGCCCAGCGCACGGGCCTGGCGAGGTGTAGACGCCCCAGGCTGACGAGGCACCAAAGCACCAAAACACACACACACACACACACACACACACACACACACACACACACACACACACACACACACACACACACACACACACACGCACACACGCACACACACACAACCACAGCCACCACCACCGCCATCACGCACGTACGCACCTGGCCCACCACCAAACCACCAAGACGCCACACCAGGCCATGGGAAGGGATGGGAGGGAGGGGTAGGATGTCAGATGTAGACGCGAGCGCACCTAACTTGCCCCCCCCCCCCCTCCCCCACCCCCTCCGCCCCTCGGCGCTGGCCCGAACGGGCGTGCAAGGGGGTCCGTTGTGGCGCGAAGGCCAGCTTTCCTTTCGGCTCTCGCCACGCCCCCCCAGACCTACCCCCATTCATGCAAGTCAACTTGCCCGAGTCTGCAGACAAACTGGTTCTATCGAGGAAAGCGCCCAGCGGGCGGGGCGAAGGCCAGGCTTCTTTCGGGAGCACCGCCACGCCCCCGACACCTCTCGATGATCCTCAGGACGTGCGTTAGCCCAGTGTGTGGTTTCCCCCCTCACGCTCCGCCGATATCGTGACACCTGCGTCGGCCCTCCTTGCGTTGCCTGCGTCGTATTGAAGGGCTTCGGTTGACACGCACACCCTGGCGCTCATACGCGTTGTGATTCTGAGGATCATCGACCCTCCCCTCCATGTACAGTGGAGACCCATGCCAAGAAACACCCTGCTTGCCTCCAGGGTGCCCTGGGGTTCTTGTGTTTCGATGGTCTTGCCATGGAAAGCGCGACGCTCCCACACCAAACATCGAGGGACGTCCCGGGTCCTCGGCGTTGGGTTTCTCGTGGGAGGTCTCTTGTTTTGTCGGGCCCCTCCTGTGCGCGTTCTAACTCTGAGGATCGTCGGCCTTTCCCCTCCGTGCCAGTGAAGAAGGCCCGGCCGCTCGGAAGAGGAGCCCCGGGGGTCGGCCTTCAGAGGCGGCAGCCTCGGTGCGCCGCCCCGCGCGGCGGCGTGCCGCGGCCGCGCTGCGCTCGCGGCACACTGCCGCGCAGCAGGGGGCGCCCTCGGAGCCCCGACGACGCCGGGCCACCCCCGGGGAGGCGCGAAGCGGGAGCCTCGAGACGGGGGTCAATGCAAGCGGGGGGCAGCCAGAGCGCCAGATCTTGCAGGATCCTGCGAAGACCCCCTCTGGCCGGCCCCGGGTCTGCGAGCCGCTCGTGGCCGCGAGGCGGCCGTGCATCTTGGCTGGCCCGGGTTTGCGAAAACCCGCGTTGCAGTTTTTGTTGGTTTCTTGCTGACCCGGGTCTGGATTGACGCGGGTCAGAAGATCCCCGAGCGAAGGCCATGCCCGGTGATTCAGAGGTGGGGCCTTGCGGGACGGGATCCCAAGGACGACGTGAGTCGAACAGCGCAAAGCCACGCCTTGGATCCCTTTTTTATCCTCAAGACCCCATCCCTCAGGACCCCAGCCTCCCTGACCCTCCAGAGTGCTAAAAAGTAGCACTCCAGACCTACAGACCTATCTGGACTGCGCAAAACCTCGACTGGAATTTGGGCGTCTAGGTCCAGGTGTTATTTTCTTCGCCCTCCTGGAAGGTCAGGGTTCGAACCACCGACACGCGCGACGGCAGGCGACCCGGGAGGCGGCGTCCTGAGGTTGCGGCTCGCCGCTCCCGGCCTCGTCGGGGCGGGTGTGGCGGGGCGTTTGAGAAAAACCATCGCCCCGTCCCTGGGGTTGTTCGGGCCGGGCGAAAGGGGGGGATTGGGAAAGGGGGGGTTACGAAATTTGCTGCATGCAGCTGGTTTCGGCCTCGCCGAGGGGCCCATTCCTCGATACATAGCCGCCTCCGGCGGCGGGAGGCGCCGGGAAAATCAGCTACGTGAGCTGATTCTCAAACCCCCC
>CAUYUJ010022344.1:0-37500 GCA_963575745.1 Prorocentrum cordatum
GGAGGGACGGGGGGGACGGGGAGGGGCGGGGAGGGACTGGGAGGGAGGGGGAGGAACGAGTAAGGCGGCAGAGGGAGGAGGACGGGGAGGAGGAGGAGGAGGAGCGCATGCCGCATGTCATTTGGAGTGTCGGCAGGGTAATCTTATTTTTTGGACGAACCGTTTTTTGATTCATTTTACGGCCTGTCCAAAAATTCCCCGCGTGCCTGTCCATTAATTCCTGTGCGCGCCCGCTCGCACAGGAATTAATGGACAGGCACGCGGGGAATTTTTGGACAGGCCGTAAAATGAATCAAAAAACGGCTCGTCCAAAAAATAAAATTACCCAGCCGACACTCCAAATAACATGTGCTCCTCATCTCCCCCTCCTCCTTCTCCTCCTCCTCCTCCTCCTCGCCCCCCCCCCCCTCCTCCTCATCCTCATCCTCCTTCTCATCCTCGTCCCCCTTTCCCCTCTCACCCCCCCTCCGCTCCGCCTCCCTCCTCCTCGCCCCCACCCCCCCCCGCCTCCGCCATTCGCCGCCCCCCTCCCCCCCTATCCCTCCTCGTCCGTCCTCGTCACCCCATCCCCGGCCTTTCGCCTATGTCATCCTTCTCCCGCCCTCGCCCTCCCCCCCCCACCCCCCTCCCTCTCCTCATTATCACCCTTCTCCGTCTTGCTCGCAGCCTCCTCATCCTCCCTGCCGCGCGCCTCCTCCCTCTTTCTCCCTCCGCCTCTTCCCTCTCCTCCTTCCTCCGAAATCCGGTTCCTTCCTCCCTTCTCTATTCCTCCTCCTCCTCCCGCCTCAATATCTCATCTCCTCCCCGTCTCTTTATTCCTCCCCCCCTCCTCCTCCTCTTCCTCCTCCTCCCTCCTCCTCCTCCCCTCCTCACTCGGTGAGTCGGGGACATATCCAGAAGCCCACGGCAACTTTACCAGCCTCCCGTCTATCTCCTCCCTCCTTGGTGATCGCTTGACCGTGCTCCATGAGTATTCCTGTGAGACTGTCGATTACAAACAGCGGTTTATTGAACCGCCTCGCTCATTCCGCCGGCCCGTTGCTGCCATGAGTCTGCGTGTGCGGTCGTGGCATCGTGGGACTCCTTTGGGGCTTGTGTTGGGGCCCATTGTAAGCCTGTTGGGGCCTCGTGGGGCCTACATAATTTTTAATCTAGGGGCGTTCTGAGCTCTCTTGGCCGAGGGCCGCTAGGGCCCTGGGGCCCGCGCTGACGGCGTGAATAGGTGGTTCGCGGTTCCCCCCTGGGCCCCGCGTGTTGCCACATGGGGCCCTCGTGGGCGAGCTTGGGCGACTCTGGGGCGGTTCGGGGGGGCGCTCGGGCGCTTGGGCCGTCTTGGGGGTCTCGTGGGTCCTGGGGACATCTCGGGCCGTGGCGGTGCTGCGGGCGGTCCTAACGGCCTAACGGTTCCCGGGGCCGTTTTGGATGGTCGCACCGTTGAATTTATGAGAACGCGTCAATCATCAGACACTGTAATGCACATCGTCGCTTCAGGTTGGTCCCGGACGTTGTTCGGGGTGTCTGGGGGGGCGTCTTGAAGCAATCGTGAGCGTCTTGAAGTCTTGAAGCGATCTCGTGGAGGCTCGGGGCCCAACGAGATTATCTTGGCGACCTCTTCGGGTTAGCTTACTTGGTCCTTCTTGAGTCTTGAGACTTTCTGGGGGTGCCCTGAAATTAGCTCGATGGCGGCGCGCAGTAACAGCCGATGGCCATGGCCCATGGCCATCGGCTGTTACTGCGCGCCATGCCATCTCCGAGAACCATGCCATCTCCGAGGCGGACTTGCTGGGACGTTGCCAGGCCGTGTTCGGCCGGGCACCGGCGGCTTTGGCCCCGCGCGCGCGCGAGCTAGAGAACTTTGAACCAGTCACCATATTCATGACATCAGCACGCATCTGGCCCGTCGGGTCGGCGAATTCGGGAGTTCCACACTGGCGCCCGACTGTTCGGGGACATCGGGGGGCTCGACAAAAAGCAGGCCAGGGTAATAGATAACGGAGAGATGGTACCAATACCACATGTTCTCGCTATTGTGTTCGGGGTGGAATGTGACTCCATCTCCAATTGCAACAAGAATCGAGCGGACAATTTCTCGGCGCTGGGTGATGACACCGAGTGTGCAACAGGACCACCAGGCGAAACGATGTTTGCCGTTTTCGGGGGGACGGTGGATAAGGAATCCTTCCAGGGGATCCCGATCTTGGCGCTGCCCTGCTTGCTTCGAAGCGAGGGCCCGCGCCAGGATCTGTGCTCTCCATCCGCAGGTTCCTTATCCAATGTTCAGGGGTCCAATCATCTTCTCGGCCTCTGCTTCAAGGAGACACGACCAGAGCAGCACTGGCAGCCGTCCGAGCTCACAACCCCGCCATCTTCTTCTTGGAGTGCACGAAAAACTTGCAGGCGAAGGGCGGGTCTGGCAGGAGTATTTTGGATGGGATAGTCGAGCGCGCCAACCAGTTTGGTTACCACGTGGTGCCCACCATGATTCACGCGGAGAAGTTCGGCTCCGTTGGGAAGCGGGAGCGGTGGTACCTCACGTGCGTGAAGGCACTTACGGGGTTTCTCCGAAGTGATTTGCACGCCCCCCCGCCCCCCCCCCCCCCGGACAGGACTCGTCATCGCTGGACCTGCTTCGGCGCCCTCCCACCTATTATTTATTATTAGCATCCTCCTTCGTCGTTGTGTGTAGTCGCTGTTCAGTCGGCGGTTCTCTTGCAGTTCACGCGTTTGTTTGCGCCAGGTGAGTCGCGCTCCGATTGGCCAGACGGACGGCGATTACATCGACCCCCCCTGGGTCTCGCGCATGACATCCATGCTCTTCGGCATGTCGGGAATTGAAGGAACTGGGCATGAGTCAGAAATATAATGTTGACACCTGTGAGGCGGAGGCGGAGGGGTGGGGGACTGCTGAGGATTGTCAGTTGATGAGCAAAGAGGTGGCTAAATCGATGATCAACTTGTCTACATGGAACCAGCCGGGTGCGGGGGGGGCTCGTCGAGGTCGATCTTGCCCGTGGCGGTGGCACGAACCACTTGCGCTGTGTGATGCGATGGATCGGCGACGTGGTATCGATGGCATCGATGCGTCGGGGTGGCGCCAGTCATAGGTCATAGGCAGAGGGCAAGGGCCGCAACCGGCAAGCAAGGGGCACGGGGTAGGGTTTGTTCGGGGATTCGGATGCAATTCGGCGACCCGCAGGACCCCCGCTTGGCGATTATCTTTTGGACGACGATGACCCTTCTGTCATTACGGCGAACTCTCTCAAGGTCAAGGAGAAGAAGCAGGCGAAGAAGAAGGCGAAAGATTCCACGGCGTCAGATGCCGACAAGACCAGGCCCGACGATGCAAAGGTTCCCGAATTCAAAGTAGACCACGCCGACTAGTTCGAGGCGAGGGGGTTTTCATATACTCCCGAAGCTATGTATACTGAGGAGTTCGTCAAGCTCGCGTCGTGGCTGCCAGATCGCCAGAAGGAGTTGTTGCTGCTGTGGGTCATAACGGAGGGCCCTACAGACAAATTGAGTTCGTTCCAGGCGTGCGATTTGAATTTGAGCGTCAAGTGGTCCTCCTATATTCACGAAGGGCTTCCCACGTTGACCTCGGCATCGCTCATATGGGTCAGGGGCCCTGTGAATCGGAGCGATGGTTCGGTCAAGGCGCCATGGGTGTCAAACGTCAATGTAGGGGAAGGTTTAGTGAGAGTAGGAAACGATGCGGTCAATTGCGGCTATGAGCTATGAGTTTGTCGTCTGTTCTCTAGCAGGTGTGCGACCGCATGCTATCACTTGGGCTTCGCCAGTCCGCTGTCCTCAAATCCTCCGCGTCGTCCTTCGCCGCCGCCGCTCAGGGCGGGTCGGATTGAGTTGAGTGGGGTTCGGTCGTGTCGGGTCGGGTTCGGGCCGGGTCGGTCGGATCAGGGCGGATCGGGTGGGTTCGGATCGGATCGGGTCGGGTTGTCGCATGATTTTGGTAAAAACAGGTCGGGTCGGATCGGGCTCGGTCGGGTCGGGTTGGATCGGGGCGGCTGGGGTCGGGTCGGGTTGGGCCAGCTCGAGTCGCGTCGGGTCGAGTCGGGCCAGATCGGGTCGGATAATAGATCAACGCGGGCCTGGGCGGTTTCGAGCGAGGGTTTGCTTCCCAAGCAACATCTGTCACATGCCTACGTGCTGCCGCCAATGGCCCCCTTTTCGGATGTGGCAAGGAATGCCTGGCGATCCAGGGCGTGCCGCGCGACGCCTGGAATCGCATCGACCCCGAGGCCGCGTCCAGTTGGTCAGACGCCCAGTTGCGCGATATGAGCGGCAACTCGTTCTCCATGTGCGCCGTCCTGCCGTTGCTGCTCGCGGTCGTGGCATACTGCCCCATCTCCCAGTCGATCATTCTGACCACGAGGGACCCGGGGGAGGACGTCGTTCTCGTCGAGGAGGGGCCTGCGCAATAGATAGAACAACAAGTTTCGGCATAACTTGGAATGCGCAGAATGCGCTGCGTTGTCGCCCCCCCCCCCCCGGGAGCGTCTTGAGAAGACGACCCAGGTGCTCGTTAACATGCAGTAGTATGTTGGCGGCAACTGGAGTGGCGGAGAGTATTTTACATACTCTCCGCCACTCTAGTTGCCCTCGCCGTTTCATCGTGGGCCCGTGTCGGGCTGCCTCGTTCTCCGTCCAGAGCCCACTCAAGCACGCTACGTATTAGTGTTGCGGCTGCGGGGGTCCTGGGTTTCTGGTCCGAGAGGATCGACACTTGCTGCGGTATCAGCCTTCATGGGCCTTCTCAGCTCTGTCTGCCCTGGGAATGAAGCCCCTCGCCGACCTCCTCCATCTCGCTGCTCTCCCTTTCCTCCGTCGACCCATCTCCCCTCCTCCGCCGAGGACGAGAGGGCGGGCCCTGAGCAGGAGAAGGAAGGCTCGGAGAAGCAGGACGCAGATGACGAGGGCGCCGGCGAGGAGGAAGATGGCGAGGAGGAAGAGGGCGAGGGTGATGAGGAAGAGATCGTGGACCAGGCTGATGAGGCGGAGTGTGATCTCCTCGACGACGACTGCGAGTTCGGGAAGTGATTCCATGGACGCGTCGTTCTTTCGCCCTCCCCCTGAGCCTCGTCCATACCTACCCCATACTCCATCCATACTCCATATCCTGCTCCAGCTGCCTCTGTTGCCTCGTTCCTGAATCCCACTGGTCAGCCCGCTGTCTTGCCGTGTCCCGCGCCCCTGCTTTGCCCGCGCGTCTGTGATCGTGCCCTGCAGGCCCCAGACCGCCCCGCGGCATCTTCCTCCTCTAGGGGCTAGAGGGCGGGCGCATGAGTCGCATGAGAGGGTTCGAGTCTGTCCGTCGCCTGCAGGGGCACAGTTTCGGTGCACGGCCAAACCGATCGCGCCCTGCAGGGCCATGTTGCACCTTTCATTCTTGCGAACGCAGGTGAACATTGGGTCATGGATTAGGGCGCTTCGCCGTGACATTGTTTGTTTGCCCAGTTCTGCCTTGGAGTTGGATCTAGCCAAATGTCAATACAGTCGGGGCCATGAAGAAGGAACCCTTTTAGTTGGGCAGGGGCTCCGCGTTTCTTTTGTGTTTCGCAGCTTGCCTCGGGTTTTCCTTATGTTTCCGATCGGAAATCGAAGTTTAGCTTATGGAAAAAACATGGGCCTCGTTCCTTATTTTGGGTTCCTTAGGTCGAGGCCCCGACTGTAATTCTCCGCGTTTCTGAGATTTGGGCGTCATTTACTTTCGCCTGGCGTCGATGACGTCGTCTCTGGCAGGGGTGTTCTACGCTCGCGGAGGTTGCGCAGGGCGCGTCAAAGGAAATCCAGGATCGGGGCGTTGGGGGTGTTGACAGCTTTCCCAGAATAGAGCATTCGAGCATAGTAGAGCACTTTCTCACTGCAGCATGGCAACACAACATAGAGTACAGTATGAAAACATGTCATATATTCGTTGATACCTCAATCCTTTGATGGCCCCGTTAATGGCCCGAGCCTCTCACCTCCAGGCTTTCTTCCCTCGGCGGGGATGGCAGACGTGAGCAAACCAGCGGGCCGCGGCGGCGGGCGGGGCCGGGGCCGCGGCCGCGGCCGCGGCGGCGGTCGCGGCGCCCCGGCTGTCCACGAGAAATCGCCAGTACCTCTCGCCGATGCACTTCCCGATGGCAAGCCAGCGGGCATTGCCTGTGAGGAGGGGGTGTCTTCTTTCGCCCCGAAGCGGGAGAGGCGCGTGGAGGCTCCGCGCATGAAATTTGCAAATGCACCCGCTGACCTCATTCAAACTATACGTCGGGGCCTCCTGGATTTCTCTTGATTTCTCAGGACAGTCATGACCACGACTTTAGTATCGTTGTTTTACTTTCGCCGTTCGCGCCCCGGCAAGGCCAAGCTCGCTCAGGCTGCTCAGGGCAGTGGGCAGTGCGAGCCTTCTCGCCCGCAGAGCGCGATTGGCGACATGAGCCGCGACCAGGATTTCGGTATGTGAATGCAGCAAGCAATTTGCGTGCAATCTGTATCAGAACGGCACAAGGTCGAATGGCTTGCTGATAGGATTCGCTTGCTTTTCCAGGTCCGAAGGCCGAAGGCTTTGGGCCTGGAAAAGCCAGCGAAACCTTTCGGCAAACCATTCCACCATTCGCCATTCGGACATCCCAGCTGCACCTTAGATTGCCCAATGAAAACCTTAGGCCGTCCTGCAGCGGTCTACGACTGCCGACCAGCCGACCGCGGCAAAAACTGTTCGGGGCACCCAACGAACTCTGAGAACGGCCCGCGGAAACCCTCGAACATCCCGTGGAGGTTGGCATTCCGCCGAGCGTCGCGGGATGTTCCAGATCTGTTCTGATGCGTTATGAGATTTCCTTGCGTTTATTGTTGGTGTGGTTTTTCCTGGAAGCGGAGTGGAATGGGGGGTGCGTCCATCAGGAGACCGAGCAGCTGACGTGCCAGTTCCTCTGTGGGGCAATATGGGGGGTCTCGCCAGACCCGGTAGAGCCAGAGAGAGCCAGTATCCGCTGGCAGGGCGACAGCGCCGACCCGCAGGCAGCGTCAGTGAAGACCGGCACTGCATGCTATTATTGCCTTGGTGCTTGGAGGACGGATGTGGCTGGCAAGACCCTGCATCGGGACAGGGGCCTCTTTTGCCAGGAGGCCGCTCGCGACAGCACTGTGAGGGACCAGATGAAGCTGCCCCGAGACGCCATCATCGAGAAGCTCAAGGCCAGGAGGACCAAGGGGCAGGTGCAGAGACGCCGAGGACCGTTGGCCGTTGGCTTCTTTCGTCTCTTGTCATGGTCGTCCTTCCCACCCTCTCTCCTCCTTGCTTGTCGTCCTCGTCGGCCAGTGTCTTGGTCCTGGTCGCCCTCCTCTTTGTTTGCTTGGCCTGCTATGTGAGCCATGCAATGGAACTGTCCTTCGTCCTCCCTCCCATCCATCTGCCTGCGGCAAGCCCCGCCACCGTGCCTGGCTCCCTGGGTTGCGGGTCAGAAGGTTCATGGATGTCGGTTGGGAGCTCGCGCGCGATCGCCATGGGCGGGCCATGGGCCATGGGGCCAGGGGGCTTCTTGGAGGCAGTTGTGAAGCATCCTGAGAATGCATGGAGGCCTCTACGGGCTTTCATGGCGCCCCTTGGGCCCTTGAACATTTCAAATGCCACGTCATTTCCAGGGGGGAACGGAGCGCGTCATCACGCGCTCAAGCGTGCGAAGGCACGATGCCGGATTCTCCTCCTCCTCATTTCTTCTTGTTGCCCCAACTAGTTCCCAATCGTCCTCGTGAGTTGCTTGTTACTTAGCGTTCGCCGTCGCCACTTCGCAGGAGGCATCAAGAGCGTCGGGGTGAAATCCAGCGAGTACGATGACTTCGTGCTCGAGCCGCCGCCCGACGAGTTCTTGCCAATCGAGCAGTACAGAATTCGGTTCGGGTCGCCGAGCCGAGCATCATTGAAGAAGCTCGGCCACAAGAAGACGACCATCCGCGGCGTTGTGGGAGTGATGTTCCCCCCAGATGATCCCAACCAGACCTGGAAGGTCCTGGGCTGGGCTCGGGGTTCAAACTGACGAGGGGGATCAAACGAGTGAAGAGCGCGCGGGGGCACGCGGGGCTAGCAGAGGGACCAGAAATTTACGAGTTCTTTCCGGGGTCTCTTCGAATTCTTGGGAAGGCGCGTTGGCTTTTCTTTTGATGCGGTGTTGGAACTCTCCGGGGCCTACCTGGGGTTGCCTCGTGAAAAGGATGCAAATGCAGCGACGTACGCAAGGCGTGCAACGTAGAAACAATAGCCTAAGTAACAGTGTGGCGGGGGAGGGGGGGATGGCGATCGGCGATGGGCGATGGGCGAATGGGGCGGGGTGTCAGGTCAGCAGTGACGGCGGTGGCCTGGGGGTGGTAGGGAGTAGCATAAAGCCAGAACATAAGTAACATAAGAGCACAAGAGCATGCATATGATCAGTTTCGCTTGCTCATTTGAACGCCACGTGAACTCGAACATCACAGAAAACATAACTCCCTTCTTGGCCCAGCAGGGCTCCAGGTGAGCCCGGGGCCTGGGGAATGGCCTAACTGATGGTGGAATTGTTCGCGTAGATTATATAGCGCCCAGTGCGTTCCAGAGGTGAAAAGAGCACTCGGGGTCAGGAACAGTCTCGACAGGGAGGAGGACGTCGGTTCCGGGAGCGGCGACGAGGAGATTGCCCAGGCGAGGTTTGCTGAGCTTCGCAAGCAGAATGACAGTGCCTACAGGGAGATGCTCGGCGCCGCGTCGCGTGAGCTGCTGGAGCAATGTTCCTTGGACCTCGCGGGCCAGCAGAAGGAGGCCGAGAAGGCGACAAAAGCCAAGCAGATGCGCAAGAAACGTCGAAAGGCAGGGCAGAAGGATAGGAAGATGACCCGACCCGTCGGCGTCTTCTGCATGGACGTTGATTCCGAGGACGACTCTGTGCTGAGCCTGTCGCCAGTCAGGAAGGTTCGCGCCTCGGGGGCGAAGCGCGCCTCGAGCGCGGGCGCAGCGGGTGCAGCGGTCGCCGACCAAGCCGCTAGTTCAGGGGCGGCGAGCAAGATCACCAAGATCCACATCGAAGGCGGCGGGCCTCCTCTTCCTGATGGTGACGGACCGCACGAGGGCGACGGGGACGATGATGGCGGCGATGGTCTTGGCGCGGGTGGCCGGGGTCGCGGCAGACCTCCTGTGACGCTTGAAGCCAAGTCGCGCGATCTCTGGGAGGAGTTCAACGGCCCAGGCAGCCCTGTCGACATGTGGGGCAACCAGCAGGAGATCAAGCTTCGGCAGCTGACCCGATGGGCGAATACTGCTCGCACCAAGGCCGCCCAGACGAAGACGCCAGAAGCTAGAGAGAAGGTCGAGCTCATCGGCAAGAAGCTCAACGTGATCGATCTGGGCTTGAAGGTATCCATATGCCTCTGGCCATTCCGCCGACCTGCAATGTCATTGCATTGCATTGTGCATTGTACTGTGGCATTGCGGCATGGCGTTGGGGCTCTGGCCAACTTTCGGGAAAAGGCGAGTCTGCAATCCTGTGCTGACCATAGTTGGCGAGCGGAGCCAGGACGTGGAAAAACAGACCTCCGGACCACTCCCAGGCGGTCAACCTCTTCGAGGGGAAGTGGGCTCAGATGGCTCACTTCGCGGCAGCCCCGCCTGTGGTCGAGATCGTTTCCAAGTATCTGTGGGACCTCCGCATCAACGTCACGGTGACTAGGGGTGCAATAGCAGGCTCACCAGAGTCTGGTCTTATGCCAACTTGTGAATGGTATCGGTATGATACTTGTATGTTGTATGTTGCATGTCGTAGGTCGCACGTCACAATCTTACACGTTGTCCATGTGTCGTATGTGTTGTTCGCAAGCCGTGTGAATTGTAAATGTCGTATAGATTGCCCGTATGTCCGCTAATGATATGTATAATAAGGTTGCTAATGATATGTGTTGTCCGTGTGTATATTTCTACCGCTCTAGATTTGCAGCGCGTCAGTAAGCGCCCTCGCCCTCTCTACAGGCGACGACGGTGATCCCGAACGACGGTCACATCCCCCTGATGTCTTTCCTCAGGACCAGCAACTTGCGCAGGATCTGGGGCGCCGACGCCGACACTGCCGACCTCCAGCGCAAATACTTCGTAGCCTGGGGGACTTCCATACTGAACGGCAGCATGACCGTGGACAAGGCCAAGGACATCATCGGCCGCGGCGTTGAGAGGATCGATTCGACCATCGACTTAGGCGAGTTCGACCATGAGGTGGTATGTCTCTGTCAACATCGTCATCTGTCCGTCTCTTCTCTCGCCCCGTCTTCTTTCATGGTTTATGGTTTTCGGATTGCTGTTCCTCCTCCCCATATGTTTCGTCGGCACATCCTTCTCACTTCTCATCCCTATCCCGCTCGCCCTCGTCAGGCAGGACCTCCCTTTCACTCTTTCGCGGGGCTGATTAAGATGGCGATAAGACGATGAGAACGAGGAGCGGGGTTGGGCGAGGGAGGCGACGAGGGGCCGTGAATTCCAGCTCTTGCCCCGAGCCCCCCCCCCTCCCCCCCGAACCCCCAAGAGCGGCTGGGGGTCTATATACGTAGATAAGAAGCAGTCTCAGGAATCGCGACCTCCCACCGCCTCCTCCCAACCACCGCCTTCGTCTCCCGCTCATCCCCCGAGTTCGAAACCCTTTTCCGAGGACAATGTTGCCATGGGCCATGGCCATGGGCCATGGGGCCACGGGGCCATGGGGCAGTGGATTGAGATGGGGGCTAGGTTAACGGCAGACGGCTACCCTAGGTTGCGCAGGAGCTTGCGGATTTCGGTTGCTTGGCGCTGTTGCCCCCTCTCTCGAGTGGCCAGGAAGGGAACGAGAAATTGACGAGGGCTTTGTCCAGCCGGGCCAACGAAGGGTCAATTCCTAATATTTACGTGCGCTTCAAAGTTCTGGGCACTCCAATCTTGCGGCTGGCCGAGAGCCGGACGAAGGCTTTTGAGGAGCAGGCTTCCATTGCTGCCAACTTGAATCAGCATGTGAACGAGTTGGAGTCGGCCCTCCGCGTGCCCGTCGACCTGGCCAAGCGCGTTGACAGCTTGAGGGTGCTGAACAACAAGTTCGACGAGGCGAGCTCGCACATCGAGTCTTTGCGAGTTCAGAACGTGGAGGCCTACGACAAGCTGTGCTCGGTGCGCTATGCGTTGTCGCGCGATGTGGTGTTCCTCGGGATGCGTGGCTTCTCTGGTACCTTACTCAAGGCCATGGTTGACGGACACGAGCTGCCGGCCCAGAACATTCGCTTGGATTTGCTGAAGATCTACACGGACGCTCAGGGTCAAAACACCAATCGCCTTTTTTTTTCTTTGTCCTTCGTCTTCGAGTCTTTTGTCCTGTGTACAACGATTCAACCATGCAAGTTCATTCTGCCATTGGCCCCTGGGCCACGGCACCCGCGCTCATCCTACTCCAAACTGAGAAATTGGCCGAGTCGTGTTCTTGAAGTCGTGGGAGACAGCCGCAGACCACGGACCATATGTAGTCCATGGTCCATGGTCCATGGTCCATGGTCCATGGTCTGCGGCTGTCTTTGGGAACTTCAAGAGAGCGTGTTGCTCAAAATCGTAATCGGATGGTCGTGGGCCCAGGGGCAAAGGTAGGAAGGGCTGCTCCAAGTAGGACGCTGGGCAGCATCTACTCGGAGTGGCAAAGGGACATGACGTTCCAGAGAAAGATCGCACCGTCATCGAAGCATTCCACACGGCGGAGGAGTGGATGAAGCGCTGGGCTGATGCTACATTCACAAATTCATTGGCTAATAAATTGAGCAGCTACGAGATCAGCACGCTGCAGCACTTCTCGTCTCTTTGCTCGGGTTTCAACTCCTTCGTGGCCACAGTGAAACCGCTCTTCGACGACAGCGAGGACAAGGACCTCAGCAACAACTTCGACAACATTCAGGACATGATCAACAAGCGCCTCTTGCCGAACGTGAGCAAATGCCTGATGTCAGAGTTTGAGAAGCCAGTGCGCATTTTGAAACAACACCTGGATCTTACCCGCGCAATATTCGAGTCCATCGCATGCTCCATCAAGGACGGGAACAACAAGGACTTGTTCGCGAAATTGAAGCCTTACCGGGCCGTCGCCGGGGAAGTCGCGGGCGCTGTTGCATCCGTCCTCGAGCTGCAGGTCGGGGAGGTCGAGACCATGCGCGTTCAGTTCCTCTCACATCACCACCGCGTGTCGTTGGCTTTCTTGGACATTTTCGACCAGGACTTTGACGGCCCCATTGCAGATTTACGCATGTCTGGATCCTCGGTCTCCGCACTGGCGAACATGAAGCTGAAGCACGAGAACTACAGCGGCTGGTACAGCGCAGCTGCTACGAAGTTGGCGCCTGTCGCGGCGGACTGGATCGACGTTTCTGGGGTCGCGTCCAACGCGGTCGCTCTGGCGGGCGAGCTGATGACCTTCATCATGAATTCTTTCAACAAGCAGATGCAGAAGGTCGCCGATGACATCGCCAAGATCGCGCCTCCAGGTGCGCTCGTCAACAACGTCAAGCTCGTCGTCAACGCGACGTTTCAGAAGACTCTCGATAATCATCGGGCTACGCCTGGCCTGTTCCCCGCCTGCCTGCGAGGGTGCCTGGGTGGGGGGGGGGGGATGGCGAGACGGCCGATGGAGAAGGGGGCGAGGGGGTGTCAGGCGGGGCGGGGGATGATGAGGCGATGGGCGATGGGCGCAGCAAGGCGGGGGAGGTGGGAGAAGGGGCCCGAAGCATAAACGGAGGAGACATGGGGCAAGGGACGGGAGGGCTAAGGGAACAGCTGGGGGACGAACACAGGGGGAGACGGAGGCGGCGGGGGGGAGGTGAAGACGACTGCGAGGCGAAGGGCAAACGGGGACCTGGGGACAAGGAAAGGGATATAGGGTATAGGGTATAGGGTATAGGAGATAGGAGATAGGCTGCGTTCGATTCCGCCCCCAGGAATATGTTGTCCGACGCGATAGTTGTACCAGCGTGCGCATGCGTCGCGCTCACTAACCCCAAGCTTCTCGTCGTGGCAGGCTCCATGCTGGTCGACGCGAAGAAGCTCGACGAGCACTGGCCGACAGCCAAAAAAATGCAGGGCTGGCATCGGGCGAGATCAAATGGCGAGTGCCAACGCCACTCCCTCAAGTCAGAGCCCGGCCGTGGGCCATGGGCCATGGTCCATGGTGTCTCAGATGGCCCGGGCACCTCTGGGGCAAGAAACACATGAGACGTCTCTTGGAGGGATCCATGCTCTGTCCCTGTGTGGCTTTTTCTCATTGTCCCAAAACCTTTGCACAACCCAACCAGCCCATCCAGAAGCGCGGCTCAGACGAGTTGCCCTGATCAGGGATGCGGAGTAGATTGCAGTGGAATGCATGGTTGGGCAAGACGTCGCACCCCAAGAAGGGGCGGGGATAGATGAGGAGATGGGCGAGGAGGAAGGGGGGGGGAAGCGTGGGCAAGAACGAGGTGGAGAAGGAGGAGGAATAGGAGTTGTGAGAGGGGAGGGGGCAGGAGAAGAGAGGAGGGGGGGTGAGCGAATGAGGAGGAGGAGGAGGAGGAGGAGGAGGAGGAGGAGGGAGAGGAGGAGGAGGAGAAGGAGGAGGAGGAGGAGGAGGAGGAGGAGGAAGAGGAGACAAAGGGAAAACAGAGGAGTCAGACGACTCTTGAGTGCCTCTCGGGGTCTCCTCGGAAGTCTCTTGACTCTTCGAACCTTGTTGGAGGCTTCTCGGGGCGTCCGGGGGGCATCTTGGCGAGCGCAAGGCCGCCTTTGAGCGTCTTGGGCGCCTCGGGTATCCTCCTGGGGCGTCTTGGGGGCCTCTTGGAGACCCCTTGGGTCATCTTGATCGGGGCTTTCTTGGGTCTGGGGTTTCTCTCGGAACCCTCATGGGTCCCCTTGAAGTCGCCATGATGCCTTCGATGGCCGTCGGCATCGACAAGGCGAGAAAGCAAATCACGACGATCTGCCGTTGGTTTCCGAAAGATTTTAGCCTGTTGGCGGCCTCCTGGGGAGGCTCTTGGAAGCATCTTTTAGCCTCTTGGCGTCCACCTGGGGCCATCTTGAGGCGCCTTAGGCTACTATCTTGAGCCCTCTTGGGTGTCATCTCGGGCTTTCTGAGGTCCTCTTGGAGCCGTCTGGGGCAAACCCCTCCCCCAAGGGGTAAAATGGGGTTGGATGAGAAAGCTCTCTACGCCACCAACGCCCAGAGAGCTGGTGGGTTTGGGCATTTGAGCTCCTCCAGGCCGTGTCGCGTTGAATGCTTCGCGGCGCTCGGGCAAGCTGGCGATGGGCGTCAACTGGGCGACGCAGCAGCTCGCGGGCTTCGCCCCCAAGGCAGAGGGCGACATGAAGGCTCGCATCTGGGCAGGGCGCGAGGGGGACAAGGAGAATGATGGCAGCGAAAAGGCGGGGGCAGAAAGGGGAGAGCCACCACCCAGAGGATAATGACTACGAGGGGAAAGAGGAGGAGGAGGAGGAGGAGGAGGAGGAGGAGGAGGAGGAGGAGGAGGAGAGGGGGGGGCCTGGCGACGCCGGCGGCCAGCGGCCGTCGGGGGCCAGAGCGAGGATGGGAAGGAGGCGGCGGGGAGAAAGCCAGCCCTCGATGTCGTCGATCTGCCCCCGCACCCCCCTGTCCAGTCGCCCTTCCCCTCGGGCCCATCTCCTTCTCATCGCCCCCCTGCTCGTATTCGTCCCCTTCCTCCTCATTCTGTTTCATTGCGATCCTTGATCGCGCCCCCCCCCCCCGCCCTCGCCGCCTCGGCGCGCCCCTCCCGGAGGCTCTCGCCGAGAAGATCGAGAGGGATCTTGGTTCCAAGGGCATCGGCGGCAAGGACTCGCCCCGCCCCTCTCTCACCATCGCCACTTTTGCTGGTCCGTCCCATCCCGCTGATCCATCAATGCGTTTCGGTCCTGCTGCTGCGTTTCTCTCCGAGGTCCCCCCTCGCCCTTCCATTTCTCTCCGCGTCGTCATGTTGCGACGACTCTGCCTCCTCCCCCCGCCGCCTCCTCCCCTTTCTTCTTCCTCATCCTCCTCCTCCCGCCCCCCCCCCTCCCCTCCTCCTGCGCACTCCGTCCTCTCGCCTGCGCTTCCCCCCCCCCCCCCCTTGCCCCGCCCTCGCCCTCCGTCTCGCCCCGCCGCCTCCGCCGGCAGGAGGGCATCAAACTCCCAGACAACATTGGATTGGTGCTGCAGCGGTTCAAGACGGCGCAGATGCCGCCGAAGCCGAAGCCCCCGGATGCCGCGGCCGCCGCCGCCGCATCATGAGTGGCGAGGGGCACGGGGAGGCGCGGAGGAGGCGAGGAGGCGCGGAGGCGCGGAGGAGGCGAGGAGGCGCTCAGGCGCGGAGGCGAAGAGGCGCGGAAGAGACGAGAAGGCGCTGAGGCGCGGAGGAGGCGCGGCCTCTCGCGAGGAGGCGCGGCAGCGCGGCCTCTCGCGAGCTCGCGAGACGCCGATGCGCGAGGCAGGCTGCGCCTCGCGCAAGGACAGATCGAGCGAGACCATGATGATGGGGCTCGTGGTCTTGAGCAGAAATGAGTTGCTCTTGCGGTGATTTGTCCATGTCCATGTGATTCCAATTTCGCATGCCCGTTCTTTGCCCCCATCTGCCCAACGCTCCTCTTCTCTTTCAACTCGCCCGTCCCAATGCTCCTAATGCCTCGTGCGGGCTTACTCGTTCGGTTCGCTCTCTCCCCCTCCCTCTCTCATCAGTATAGAAGGTAGAAGTATTCGTGTTATTACTTATTTGTTTCTCTCTCTCTCTCTCTCTCTCTCTCTCTCTCTCTCGCTCTCTCTCTCTCTCTCTCTCTCTCTCTCTCTCTCTCTCTCTTCTCTCTCTCTCTCTCTCTCTCTCTCTCTCTCTCTCTCTCTCTCTCTCTCTCTCTCTCTCTCTCTCTCTCTCTCTCTCTCTCTCTATATATACATGTAGTTGTGTAGCTCCCCTTCTCTCTCTCTCTCTCTCTCTCTCTCTCTCTCTCTCTCTCTCTCTGTCTAGCGCTGCCTATGCCCTATGCCTGCCCACTGCCTATGTTGTCAAGTTGTTTTTTCTCCGCGTGGATTTCGATGCATCGCGCGCGATGCACTGTGGCGGTCAATTCCAGCGACCAGAATGCTGAGCTTAACATTGGGCGTTCACCATTGGGCTCCGATTAACATAGGAGGTATATACATACATATATATATGTATGTATACACACACCAAATACATAAATCTAACAATGCAGGGCGCATCGCGCGCGCAATGCACCTTGCGCGCCTGCTCATATATATACCACGTTGAGATGATCGCTTCTGGTGGTCAGGACATTGAATTCCACGGGGGGGGGGGGCATTTGTTGTCCGATACTACATGTGAGGTCATTTATAACACCCATGCAAGACGCATCGTGCGCGCGCACGATGCATCTTGCATGCGTTTCCGTGTATGCCACGTTGGGATGATCGTTTCGTGCGGCCGATGGGTTTCCCCCCGCGGGTTCCTTGATTTAACGTGGGCAGAATTATATGTAACCCATGCAGGCTGCAGCGCGGGCGCGCGCGATGCAGTTTGCATGCATCCTAGCGTATTCCACGTTGGGATGTGCGCTTCTGGTTGCCAGAGTCTTGACTTTGACGTTGGGTTTTCATTATGTGTTTTCCGATTCCGTTTGCGGGAAATGTGCATCAACAGCCATGCAGGACGCATCGCGCGCGCGAGCGATGCAATTTGCATGCATGTTTAGATATCCATAATTCAGATGGTCGGTTCTGGTGACCAAAAAATTAGGATTCACACCAGGTTTTCTCCATCGGGTTTTCGATTTAACATCGGAGGTGCGTGCGTCAAGCCATGCGCCATGCAAGATGCATCACGCGCGCTCGCACGATGCATCCTGCATGCGTTTTCATGTTTTGGCGTTGAGATGTTCGCGTCTTGCAAGCAGAAATCTGAATGCCACATCGTGTTTTCCTTACTGGACTCCCGCGGCTGAGAACTTAAACGTTTCGCAAAGTCCTAATGGGATCGTCTCGGCGTGCATCGCCAACATTAAAAAAAAAACACGGGTGCTCCCCATCGTCGTCTGAATGGTGAAATGCGCAGTGGCAGCGCGTTGCTCATGGCATTTCGTTAGGAAGCCCCTGCCCCGAGCTTCTTCGAATCCCACCCTCCCTGGAAACCGCTCCTGCGGAGTGTCCACGCGTGTCCTCAAGTCACCATACAGTGAGAATAAGCGCCAGTCCGTTCCAAAAACAGCTTCTCAGAAATCGCCATGTCGAAAACGTATTTATTGGATTTTCCGGCGCGCATCCCTCGTTACTACGTTCGGCGGGGACCAGGAAATGCAGGCTTCTGGAAGACCTAGTGGGAGGATTGTTTCATAGCTTCGGTGGCACTTACCTGCGCTTGCGGCGGCATTTGTGGGGCCTGTGTGGGCCTCTTAGGGGCCTCTAGGAGTCTCCTCGGAGCTTCTAGGGGGGGTTCTGGCAGTCACGGGTGCAATTTTTCGAGAGGCTCCAAATCTCGGTGCGGGTTCCCCTCCTGGTGTCCGTACTGGTGGTTCTGCAGTTTTTCTCATCGAAGGGGTATAGGCCTAGTGTTCCTTTCAGTTGGTCAATTGTTTTTGGTCCTCAAGTTGCGTAGGGCTGGCGATATCCCACTCGATGAAAACATCGTAAAGATCCATGTCGAATTCAAAAAATGCGTTTCGTGCGAGCCCGCTCCAAGAAAGCATGCCCCCCATGTCGGGCCATGTTAAAGAAGAGGGTGCAGAGCGTTTTGCGCAGAATTCTAGTGAGGGGTGCGTTGAAATGTGCAGATATGCTGTAATCACATGTAAGAGGTTTCATTGTGTGCGTGCTCGCACGAGGATGGCGCGTCCTGCGCGCAGAAGTTTCGAGGATGTGTCGAGCGAGCCGCTTTTTTTGAAGCAGCGCTTTAGGTCGCCCAGGCGGATGTCTAGCATGGGGATTTGTTGAGGATGGCTCCATCGACACATTTAGTTTCACATGCATTCTTGTCGCCAATCAGCTGGGATCATGTGTGTTTACATGGGTTCGTTTTGCCCGTGGGCCAAACACATGTGCGCTTACTTAGGTTTCTTTCGTCAGTAGGCCGAAACCATGTGTTTGCACGTGGGTTTATTTCGTTAGGCAGCTCAAACCATGTGGCTGTACATCGGATTTCTTCCGCCATTCAGATCAAATCACGTGTTTTTACATGTGTTCCTTTCGCCAGTGAGCCCAACCCATATGTTTTTACACAGGCCATGTGTGCCAATCAGCTCAACTCATGTGCTTCTACATGGGTTCGTCTCGCCCGTGGGCCACACACATGTGCGTTTACTTGGGTTCTTGCTAGTGGGCCGAAACCATGTGTTTTCACGTGGGTTCTTTTCGCTCAGTCAGTCAGTGAAGCCGTGCATCCAGAAGGACGCGTGGGCACAACGCAGCAGACACGCCAAACGCGTGCTTAAGCAAGCGAAGGCACGCCAAACGCGTAAGATGCAGCAGCGACGCGCCGACGACAGAAGGGAGAGGAGGAAGGGGATGACGATGAAGATGACCATGAGCATGCATTAAGCATATTGTGTCATTTCATATAATTCTTGGGCCCACTGTAGGCGCGGGCGGCCCCCCTTGCGACGTATGGCCCATGCAGCTCGATGTGGAGCTCGTGTTTCCCCACACCGACGTCGCCGATGCATCGCCGACGTCGCCGATGCATCGCCGATACATCGGCGATGCGGTGCGATCGTTCGACCCCCGTGTACTTGGACCCCATCTAGGAGGCCTTAGTAAATTGCATTGGGAACCCGAAGTTCCATACGGGCAGTTTGGGAGCCCAGCTGCCCACCGACATCGGTTGGCATTTCCGCCGAATTGTCCAGTGCAATCGTTGATAGGAGGGGAATCATGGAAATTAGGCTATCATGCATGTCCCAGCGGGATCACTCGAGAAGTGTATGAATGAGCCGTGAATGTCAGGAGCTTGTCAGTTCAGAGTGGGCAGGCTATGGGGAAATTGCAAAGTGGCTGCGAGTAGACACTGGGTATACCATCCGCGCGGGGCACAAGCAAGTGCACAGCGTACGCATATCGAATTGGGAACGGATGGAGCATCTGATTACGCGATGCGCTGATTTTATTGAAAAAGGATACGAACGACATTTCTGATTATATTGGGCAAGCTGCGAGTGTGCTGCGAAGGAGCCGCAATCAGTCTTGATGCTTCGCGTAGTCCCACCAGCCCCTCAAGAAGGTTTGCCCGTGCTGAGCTGTTAGGAGAAAGAAACTGTTGACGCTTCGCGAATCCCCACCCGCCCATCCAGAAGATGCCCAGAGGAATTGTCTCGATCAGTGCAGTGGGCAGCACACAGGGGAAGCCATCATGAGACATCCGTGGGTAGCTTGAGCCATCTTGGAGGCCAGGTTGGGCTCTCCCAGGTGCTCTTGGAGTCATCTGAATCAGTCCCCCTCAGGAGGCCAACATGTGGCTAAAACCTGTTGTAAAACCAATGCTTTGGTATTCTCGGCGGAGCCTCTTGGAGCATCTTGGGTGCCTCTAGGGGGTCTCTTGGGGTCTTTTGGGGATCTCTTGGGGGCCGCCTGGGGGGCCTCTTGGGGGCCTCGTGAGGCCATCTTGGGGCACTCTTGGGGCACTCTTGGGGCCTCCTGGGCGCTTCTCGGGGCCATCTTGCGATCGCAGGAGAGGGGTGTGGTACTAATTAGCGTCCCCCTTCATCAGGATGCCAACACTGGTGCGAAAACCATGGTACAAGCAATGATTGTGGCTTCCTCGCCGAGGCCGCTTTGCACGCCCTGGCACCTCGCGAAAACCCCCGTCCAGGTCCAGGGGTGGGGGTCGGGGGAGGGGTAAACCCCTCCCCGAAGAGGAAGAAGGATGGGGTGGAAGGGGAAACTCCCTAAACCACAGACGCCCAGAGGGCTGGTGTGATTGGCAGAAGATGGTGATACGTTTCTTGGTGGTGATGTTGATGATGGTGATGATGCACTGGATAAGGGACTGGGTGAGGGGAGGCTGATACTGAGAAGTGGGTGGCAGGCGGGAGGGAGGAAGGGAGGGATGTGGGATGGGATATAGGGTTGCAGAGCTGGTCGTGATGGTGGTGTGTGTGTGTGTGTTTGCGTGTGCGTGTGCGTGTGCGTGTGCGTGTGCGTGTGCGCGTGCGCGTGCGTGTGCGTGTGCGTGTGCGTGCGTGCGTGCGTGCGTGCGTGCGTGCGTGCGTGCGTGCGTGCGTGCGTGCGTGCGTGCGTGTGTGTGTGTGTGTGTGTGTGTGTGTGTGTGCGCGTGTGTGTGTGTGTGTGTGCGTGTGTGTGTGTGTGTGTGTGTTCGTGTTCGTGTGCGTGTGCGCGCGTGTGCGCGCACGCCGTTGGACCAGATGCGGCTGGTGTATTTTGTTTAGGCTAGGGGGGAGGCGGTGGAGGGCAGGCGGGACAGGGCAGGGTGCAAACGCGCGGTCGCGCAATGTGCCCTATAGGCAGCCCACAGCGAGTAATCAGACGACCCCGCAAGAAGGTGCGCAGCGAGTCACTGCCACAGTGCTGGGCTGCCTTGCAGCTGCCCGTACAAATCTCGTACGTTCTCCCCCCTTGCCGCTCCACACAGCCCCCCTTCTAGCTAGCAGTGCTTCTGGTTGCCCTTCCATCTCGCATCATATCTGTTTCGATGCTTAAACTTGCAGCCGTTGCACTTATCATTATGACTGTCGCTGGTTCATCATCCCGTTCTCCCTGTACTTGCCCCTCTGCCCCCCCTCCCTCCCCCGTCGTCGCCTTCGGCGTTTGCAAACAGGGGAAGGGGAGGGCAAGTTAAGGGAAACGTGGTTCCTAAGGCGCCTAACTTCGCGCATCGCTCCCCGCGGTGCGCGGCGCGCGGTCATCTTGGCGCCCTCGCGCAGCCCCCTTGGAAAGGAACGGCTCTCCAGCCCAGGCCGCGAGGCGCGAGGCATGGTTGAATGGTTATCTTCGCACCCCTGGGGGTGACTTAAGGGGTGACCTAGGTTTCGATGCCGAGGGGATTGCGAACTGAATGAAAGAGGGTGACAAAAAGGGCTAAGGCATTGAAGTGAGCCTTGTGGTTGGTAGACAAATGAACAATTCAATTGTATCACAACCCTGGCGAGTTTGTGACTGCCCACCCAAGGCCACACCTCGAGCCACACGTCGGAGTGGTCGGAGTCAGCCTCTCCCACCACACACCGCATAGGTTGGAAGACCATGACATACGGGCTCAAATTCACATGGGATGCGTGCACCACGTGTACACAGTGTCACGATTCATATCTGTGATGGCGTCGGCAATCTCAGGATCATCGTCACCAGAAAAATCTTGAAGAACCATGGCATCCATTGACGGCGCTACACAGTCTGCCTTGCGACGGCCACGCAGTCGCAGCACGTACCACCCATCAAGCATGAGCTGGCGTCTCTGCGACTTGTAGGGCGTGAAGAACTTGATCGCTCGCAGAACGCTGTTTCTCCACTTGAACAGCCTGCGTCCCCCCGCAGTCCGTAAACAGAAACCTGCCTTGTAGCAATCTCGGTGATCAGGATCCTGGTCTTCGTCGTCGACGCGGCAACCAGGCTCACTGGAGCACGGTTGGCAGACTACCGCATTCCGTGCATGCCAGTACGTGTCCAAAGCATTCGACAAAGAACGGTGATGGTAAGCTTGTCCGCGGGCGTATGCGGTACACATGGCAGCACCCACTGCTCCAGACACATCGGTACCGACCGTGACCCGCACTGCTGGGGCGCCCGCCGAAGCGCCGTTCATAGGGGCTGTCCGGAAGGCAACATGGCGTTCATCAACTTTCCCAGTGCTTTTGAATAGCGACTCCACCACCAAACTGCGTTGCTCCTTCGCGATCTCGGCAATCTTTGACTCAACCATCGCCTCCTCGTCTCTACGCTGGCGGTTGGCTGCTCTATCTGCGCGCTGAACTGTCTTGATAAGCTCCCGCAAGGCCCCGTCGGAGTGTTCAGACAAGGACATTTGAAGTGCATCCATCGGGGCTGCGAGAAAACTGGACTCAGAGAGCACATTCTGCCGATTGAACAAAGCAACGGCCTGCGATTGCACTTGTCGGTCCGCAATTGATTGACGAGGACCGAAACCAGGCAGACCAGGCCTGTGCAATCCGACCAGCCCTCTGGGCGTAGGTGGTATAAGGAGCTTCCTCTTCCAACCCATTTCTTCCCCTTCGGGGAGAGGTTTACCCCTCCCCCACACCACCTCCCCTGGACCTGGACGGGGAAGGCGGCGAGCGGTCAGAGCGTCCAAAACGGCCTTAGCGAGGAAGCCACAATCATTGGCGTTACTAAGGCGTTGGCCCCAGTTTGGCTTCTTGGGGGAGGCGCGAATATAGGACCCCCCTTCTTTGGTCGATCTCCTCCAAAGATGGCCCCACGAGCGCCCCCGAGGCTCCCAAGAGGGCCCCAATAGAGCCTCAAGAGGTGCCGAAGAGGCCCCAAGAGACCCCCAAGGGGCCCTCAAGATACATCCGCGAGACCCCCACAAGGCCCCCAAAGGCCTCCCGAGGCACCCAAGACGCTCCAGGAGAAGACGTCCCGAGAGGCGTCCAAGGAGCCCCCAAGAGACATCAGAAGAGACTCCGAGAGGCATCCAAGAGGCCTCTGACCTTTCTGCTCACCCGTTTCCTCCTCCTCCTCTTCCTCCTCCTTCCCTCTCATCCTCCTCCGATTCCTACTCCGTCCTCCCGTTCTTGGAGTAAGACTGTTTCACCAGCCCTTGGTTCCTCTGCATGCTCTTTCACTTCCCTGATCACCTCAACTCGCTTGGGCACCGTTTCTGGATGGGCTGGTGGGGGCACTTTTTTAACAGCCTCAGGCGGAAGCGCCGGCGGCGGCGGGTCACGGTCGGGCTGCGGCCGTGACAAATTCGCCGAGCGCGCGCGGGGGCCGCGGATCAGGCGGCGGTGCAAGCTGCAGCCCAGGGGGTCTGAAAGGAAACAGCCACCCAGGAAGCAGGGAGGACGCTGCCAAAATGGCGCGACGCACACCCCCAGTCAAGGATCGTGTCGGTCCGACGATCACAGGGTAGTGGGGTTCTGACTCCGTGCAAGAAGAGCGTCAGTAGCCCAGGGTGTGTGTCGGGTATGAGCGAGACCGTAGGCAAGAGAACTGACGTCGTCCAGCAGGGAGAAGGAACTCTGACAGCGCCAGCGAACCGTCGCAGCTTCAGAGTACGCATCCACGCGGCTGAAAAGGCACGCCTGAAGTCAATGACGACCGGAGCCAACCCTCAAACCAACTGCGGAAGAATGCGTTCGCACGCGAAAGATCAACGACATGATGTGACGCAGTGCAAATGTACACCTGCTCCGGACCTTGGCGAGAGACCCGGCGGCATCCGAGGTGACAGGGCGTGTACCAGGAAGCAACTAAGTGACATAACAAAGAGCGGCTCTCCAGGAAACTCTGAAAGACCAGACAGGAAATAACGCTCAGAGAAAGCTGTGCTGCCGCATACCCACTGCAGCACAAGCAATCGTAGTCGCGAAGACGCCCAGGAAGTTCCCGTGCAAGGAGTGCGTCGGTAGCCCAGGGTGTCTGTCGGGTATGAGCGAGACCGCAGGCAAGAGAGCTGACGTCGTCCAGCACCGTGCAAGAAGAGCGTCAGAGAGCCCAGGGTGTCTGCCGGGTATGAGCGAGACCGTAGTGGGGATCTGTCTCCGTGCACGAGGGGTGTCAGGGGCCCAGGGTGTCTGCCGGGTATGAGCGAGACCGTGGGCATGCGTTCGCACGCGAAAGGTCAACGACATGATGTGACGCAGTGCGGAAGGTACACCAGTTCCCGACCTCGGCGCGAGACACGAGGGCCAACTGAAGATGACAGGGCGTGTACCAGGAAACAACTGAATGACATACCAAAGAGCAGCTCTCCAGGATACCCTGGCGGACCAGAGAGCGTGGAAATAGCGCTCCGAGAAAGCTGCGCTGACGCATGCCCGCTGCAGCACAAGCAACCGTCCGTAGTCACGAAGAAGCCCAGGAAATGACCGCTCAACAAGGTTGAGCGTGGGAGCGACGATGGGGTGACGTCAGTGTGCACGGATCCTTGCGGCGAGCGGTGCACCACTAGCCGCAGGCGCGGGCGCGGCCTGAGCCAGCCGCTGCCAAACTGTGGCAAGTCATGCACGGGAGCGCACCTGCGACCCAGAGTCCGAGAACGGCCGCAGCGACCTCCGGGTGGGCAATCCAGCCAACGAAGCGGGGCGTACCACAACCACGGAGACCGCTTGAGCAACGTTGAGACCCACTGACGATAAGCCCAAGCCCAGGGTCGCTCCCAGGGAAGGCGGAGAAAGCGGCTGAAGGCCGTAGTATCTGGAGGAAACCCAGGGATAAGGCTGCCCGCTGGAGGGCCGGGTCACGGCCACACCAGGAGTAGCCAGAGTGAATTAGGGTGCGGTGCTGACAGTGACGAGGCGAAGCCATCTCTGCGTCGGTCACAGAGCCGCGAGGCCGGGGGGCGAAGTCCGCCGGGGCCAGAGGTGAAAACAACTACAGCGAGGCCAGGGGCCAACTATGGCCTGCACGCAACACGCCCCAGCGCTGCCATGCAGACGGTATTGCTGGTAAACACACTTGGGTCCAAAGGCAGGAAGTGCGTGTACCAGGGAGGGCGGCAGAAGGCCGCCACGCGAGTAACGTAACCCAGGGAGGCAGCTGAAGGCTGCACGGAGTGTGGAAAGCGGACGCTGCCCTGCTCCTCTCTGTCTTGACGCGTCCAAGGGAGGGTGGTCGGCGGAGTGTGGGCGTGAGCCAATGGGATGTGGATCGGGGACGTGGGCGGACAGCGGTCGGTCCACCCACCCATCATCACCGCCGCCCTTTCACTGGGCAGCCTCAAGCACAGGCCATCCACCCTCGTCGGACAAGCTCCTGAGCCGATCTTCGAGAATGCCGCCGCCACTCATGGCCACAGTCTCTGCGGCGCTCTCGGCATCCATGGGCGTCGTCTCTGGTTCTCGAGTTGAAGGTTGTCCCTTCTGTAACTGTCAGATACACCTTGGAGACTCGAGCTGAAGGCTCGTCCCGCCTGTGACTCCCGAGCTGAAGGCTCGCCCCGTCTGCGGCTGTCAGCTTGGGGGGCGGATGATAGACGGGAGTCATCGGGATTGCAGGGATGGCCAGGGGGCTGATTGGCAGCCGTGCCGCCGTCAACGTCCATCTGTCCATTGAAGGAATCCCGAGTACAGGCTCGTCCACTCCTGCTGTCTCGCACGGCGCCCCCCGGGCTGAAGGCCCGTCTTTGTCGGGGGGGGGCTGGTCTCCGACCGCGGGCGCCCCCTCAGCAACCCTCCCGCCTGTCGCCGCGATACTGTTGCCAGGGGGGGGCAAAGGGATATGAGGTGGTGGCCGACAGCCCTGGCGACTGGCAATGTGATGGCTTGAGCTCGTGCCACACGCCGATAGGAATGAGGAGCTGTAGGAACGCCTGTCTGCCTGTCTCTGACAGAAGGAACACCTTGCCAGGAGCGCTCAGGCCCCTCGGAAGCCTCGAAACGCACCTTGGGCCCCTGGCGGCCGTTCGGGGCGATCTGGGCAGCTCCGGACTGTCCTCGGCGAGGCGCCGCTGCTGGAAAGCATCCGAGGCCGAAGACCTGCCCGGCTCGGACAGGCTCGTCCACTCTTGCTGCTTCGCGCGGCGCTCCCCGGGCTGAAGGCCCGCCTTCAGAGTGTGCAATATTGTCGTGCCCGAGGGAGGCGGCGGGCGGAAGGCGGGAGCGGTTTGGGCGTCGGCTCAAGTCAGTTGGAGGGGTCGGTTGCGCGACCAGGACGGAAGCCTCCGAGGATCGACCCCCTCGCAGCTGAAGGCTGCCCCTCTCTGTCTTGACGCGTCCAAGGGAGGGTGGTCGGCGGAGTGTGGGTGTGAGCCAATGGGATGTGGATCGGGGACGTGGGCGGACAGCGGTCGGTCCACCCATCCATCATCACCGCCGCCACTTCACTGGGCAGCCTCAAGCACAGGCCACCCACCCTCGTTGGACAAGCTCCTGAGCCGATCTTCGAGTATGCCGCCGCCACTCATGGCCACAGTCTCTGCGGCGCTCTCGGCATCCATGGGCATCGTCTCTGGTTATCGAGCTGAAGGCTCGCCCCTTCTGTAACTGTCAGATACGCCTTGGAGACTCGAGCTGAAGGCTCGCCCCGCCTGTGACCCCCGAGGGCTCGCCCCGCCTGTGGCTGTCAGCTTGGGGGGCGGATGAAAGACGGGAGTCATCGGGATTACAGGGATGACCAGGGGGCTGATTGGCAGCTGTGCCGCCGTCAACGCCCATCTGTCCATTTAAGGAATCCCGAGCTACAGGCTCGTCCACGCCTGCTGTCTCGCACGGCGCTCCCCGGGCTGAAGGCCCGTCTTCGTCGGGCTCAGGCGCAGGCCACCCACCCTCGCTGGACGAGCTCCAGAACCGATCTTCGAGTATGCCGCCGCCACTCATGGCCACAGTCTCTGCGGCGCTCTCGGCATCCATGGGCATCGTCTCTGGTTATCGAGTTGAAGGCTCGCCCCTTCTGTAACTGTCAGATACGCCTTGGAGACTCGAGCTGAAGGCCCATCCCGCCTGTGACTCCCGAGCTGAAGGCTCATCCCGTCTGTGACTGTCAGCTGGGGGGGCGGATGAAAGACGGGAGTCGTCGGGATTACAGGGATGACCAGGGGGCTGATTGGCAGCCGTGCCGCCGTCAACGTCCATCTGTCCATCTAAGGAATCCCGAGCTACAGGCTCGTCCACTCCTGCTGTCTCGCACGGCGCCCCCCGGGCTGAAGGCCCGTCTTGGTCGGGGGGGGGCTGGTCTCCGACCGCGGGCGCTCCCTCAGCAGCCCTCCCACCTGTCGCCGCGATACTGTTGCCGGGGGGGGAGCAATGGGATATGAGGTGGGGGCCGACAGCCCCGGCGACTGGCAATGTGATAGCTTGAGCTCGAGCCACGCGCTGATAGGAATGAGGAACTCCTGCTGCTTCGCGCGGCGCTCCCCGGGCTGAAGGCCCGCCTTCTGCGTGCGCAATATTGTCGCGCCCGGGGGAGGCGGCGGGCGGAAGGCGGGGGCCGTTTGGACGTCGGCTCAAGTCAGTTGGAGGGGTCAGTTGCGCGACCAGGACGGAGGCCTCCACAGACCAAGGATCGACCCCCTCGCAGCTGGAGGCTGCTCCTCTCTGTCTTGACGCGTCCAAGGGAGGGTGGTCGGCGGAGTGCGGGCGTGAGCCAGTGGGATGTGGATCGGGGACGTGGGCGGACAGCGGTCGGTCCACCCACCCATCATCACCGCCGCCACCCCACTGGGCAGCCTCAGGCGCAGGCCATCCACCCTCGTTGGACAAGCTCCTGAGCCGATCTTCGAGAATGCCGCCGCCACTCATGGCCACGGTCAACCCAGGGATAAGGCTGCCCGCTGGAGGGCCGTGTCACGGCCACACCAGGAGAAGCCAGAGTGAATTAGGGTGCGGTTCTGGACAGTGACGAGGCGAAGCCATCCTTGCGTCGGTCACAGAGCCGCGAGGCCGGGGGGCGAAGTCCGACAGGGCCAGAGGTGAAAACAACTACAGCGGGGCCAGGGGCCAACTATGGCCTGCACGCAACACGCCCCAGCGCTGCCATGCAGACGGTATTGTTGGTAAACATACTTGGGTCCAAAGGCAGGAAGTGCGTGTACCAGGGGGGGCGGCAGAAGGCCGCCACACGAGTAACGTTACCCAGGGAGGCAGCTGAAGGCTGCACAGAGTGTGGAAAATTGACGCTGCCCCTGAAACTTAGGTGACAACCTTCCATTGTTTCTGGTCCTTCCTGGGTGCGCGGCGATCAGCGTGGCCCTTCGCCGCCTGGCGCCCCCTGCCCGCGCCGTCGCTTCCACCCAGGTACTGAAGCCGCAACTGCGCCCAGTCAACGCCGAGGTCCAGCGCGTCGCCCATGGCCCGCGCGTCGCAGTTATGGCTGCGGAAGGAGGACAGGAAATTGACGCACGTTTGCTGGTCGTGCCGCCGCTGGTCGAGCGCGCCTTTGCTGCCAGGCATGGCGTGCTGCTGGGCGAACGCGTGCCAGGCGCCTGTGAACCTCGCCCCCAGGGTGACCTGAAGCCGCCTTATCGTCTCGCCAGGTGTCTCCCCGGGGGGGTCCCACTGGATGCCGCCGATCTTAGCTTTATATAGCTGCTGTCCCGTGTCTGGGTCTAAAGGTTCTGGACAGTGACGCGCGGCGGGACCCGCTACCAGGGGCGGGGTGGTCAGCGGCTGGTCCTCGGCGCGGCGCCTGCTGCTGCTTCTGCGGCTGCTGCTGCTGCGCCCGCCGCCTGCCGTCTGCCGCCCGCCAGGCCCGCCAGCGCGGTCGGCGTCGCTACGGGCCAGGTTTGGGCCCAGGGGCGGCGGGGAGGCTGGAGGGTCGCCAGTCGCAGAGGCTAGGCAGGGCGTCCACCCGCTGCCACGAGGCCGCTCTGGGGGAACGTTCCAGCCGCGCTGCCGTTGTTCCTCGGCGCTCGAGCTCGCGCCATTGCCAGGGAGGAAACGGCCAGGGCAAGTAGTGTCAGCCAGGTGAGTGTGGCGGTGGGTGGTGGCCTGTTCCTGTTCTTGCCCATGCTCCCATTCCTGTGCTGGCGCCACTTCCGCGCCCTCCCCGTGGGCGGCCGGCAGCTCCTGATCCTCGGTCTCTCCCGGCTCTTGCTCCGCATGCTGCTCGCGTTCGCTGCTCTGCGACTGTTCCGACTGGTTGGGCCCGCCGCCGGCGTCGTCTATGGCTTCGCGAGGCGCGGCGGCTACTGGGGCACGGAAGCCTGGCGGGGACTTGCGGGCCGGCGCGGGCCGCGCGGTTGGCCGCCAGGTAAAGGCCGAGTCGCCTCCAGCAGCTGGGGCGGAGAGGAGCGCTGCACTGTGGTAAGCGGGGGCAGGCCCCTCCCGTTGGCGCTCGCCTTCAGACCCGCGCCCGCCCTCGTCCACGAGCGCGCCCCCATTTGTCGCAGCGTGACTTTCGCCATGTGTGGGAGTGCTGCGGGTCGCACCTGGCCCCGGCACGTTGTCAGACACCGTTTCTTTAGCCAGGGCGGGAGTCGCCTTCCTCGGCGCGGCCCGGCCTTCGGGAGGGAGCGGCTGCGGTTCGCTGTCCGTTCGGGCGGATTCGCTGACAGGGGAACGAGGGCGAATGGGCGCGAAGGGACTTCTCTCGACAAGCTGGCGGATGGCCTCGACGTCCTGTCTACGCAAGGCACGTTCGTGGTTCCCCAGCGAGGGGTCCTCGAGAGTGCCAGGGACGGCGGCGGGCGGAGTCGCAGCGAGGCGTTGTTGGGTCTCGCCGCCAACCAGATGCATCGACAGCCCCAGGCTTTGCAAGTAATGGGCTCCGTTTCGGCCGTCGGCCACGGGGATGGCCTCGGAGGCGCTGGCTGGAGGGTCGGTGCCGATCGCAAACACGCGCCCGTCTGTGGCCCGCGCGCACCTCCAGTAGTCGAGCGAAACCTCCAGTCGTGAGCGCCCAGGGCCGCTGTCAGTCACACTTTCGCGCAATCCCACGACGCGAGAACTGTGACAACTGACGGCCGCGCTTGGATTTAGGATCTCCTGGCTGTTTGCAGCGCGCGGAATGTCTCCGATTTCCGCAGTGCCGTCCGCGGCGTTCCGAACTGTCGTCGCGATGCTGTTGCCAGGAGAGTGCGCCATTTCGGGCGCATAGTCGGCGTCCGCCAAGACTCTGCTCCCAGGGCGCTGGTAGGAGTGAGGGGGCGCAATTTCGGCCGCATCTTCCGCCTCAACAACGAGACCGCCCCCGGGACGCTGATAGGAGTGAGGGGTTGCAGGAACGTCTGCGTGGTTGCCTCCTGGAGGGGAAGGCACCGGCGCGCTGCGGCTGACGACCGCCTGTTCGGTCTGTAGCACTCCCAGGGGGCTACCGCAGCTGAGGGCCGCGCGCTCCAGCGTGAACTCCGGACTCTCCATGCTGCGAAGAGGCTCGAGATATCCTCCACCATCCGCTCGGAGAAACGTCGTGGACCTCCTCTCGTGAGGAGGCTGGTCTCCGAGCGCAGGCGCGCCTTCTACGGCATTCCCGACAGTCGCCACGATGCTGTTGCCAGGGGGGCACGCAGCTTCGGCCGCACATTCCGCCTCAACAACGAGACCGCCCCCGGGACGCTGATAGGAGTGAGGGTTTGTAGGAACGCCTGCTTGGTTGTCTCCTGGAGGGGGAGGCGCCGGCGCGCCATGGCCGACGACCGCCTGTTCGGTCTGTAGCTCTCCCAGGGGACTACTGCAGCTGAAGGCCGCGCGCTCCAGCGTGAACTCCTGACTCTCTATGCTGCGAGGAAGCTCGAGATATCCTCCATCATCCGCTCGGGGAGGCGTCGTGGACCTCCATTCGTGAGGAGGCCGGTCTCCGAGCGCACGCGCGCCCTCTGCGGCGTTCCCGACTGTCGCCACGATACTGTTGCCAGGGGGGGCGCAATTTCGACCACATCTTCCGCCTCAACAACGAGACCGCCCCCGGGACGCTGACAGGAGTGAGGGTTTGTAGGAACGCCTGCTTGGTTGTCTCTTGGAGGGGAAGGCACCGGCGCGCCATGGCTGACGACCGCCTGTTCGGTCTGTAGCTCTCCCAGGGGACTACTGCAGCTGAAGGCCGCGCGCTCCAGTGTGAACTCCTGACTCTCTATGCTGCGAGGAAGCTCGAGATATCCTCCATCATCCGCTCGGGGAGGCGTCGTGAACCTCCATTCGTGAGGAGGCCGGTCTCCGAGCGCACGCGCGCCCTCTGCGGCGTTCCCGACTGTCGCCGCGATATTGTTGCCAGGGGGGGCGCAATTTCGACCACATCTTCCGCCTCAACAACGAGACCGCCCCCAGGACGCTGATAGGATTGAGGGGCTGTGGGAACGCCTGCATGGTTGTCTCCTTGACGGGAAGGCACCAGCGCGCTGTGGCTGACGACCGCCCGTTCGGTTTGTGGCTCTCCCAGGGGACTACTGCAGCTGAAGGCCGCACGTTCCTGCGTGAACTCCTGATTCTCTATGCTGAAAGGAGGCTCGAGATATCCCCCCTCCCGGGCTACAGGCTCGCCCACTCTTGCTGCTTCGCGCGGTGCTCCCCGGGCTGAAGGCCCGCCTTCTGAGTGTGCAATATTGTCGTGCCCGAGGGAGGCGGCGGGCGGAAGGCGGGAGCCGTTTGTGCGTCGGCTCAAGTCAGCTGGAGGGGTCGGTTGCGCGACCAGGACGGAGGCCTCCACAGTCAAGGGATCGACCCCCTCGCCGCTGAAGGCTGCTCCTCTCTGTCTCGACGCGTCCAAGGGAGGGTGGTCGGCGGAGTGCGGGCGTGAGCCAATGGGATGTGGATCGGGGGCGTGGGCGGACACCGCCGCCACCCCACTGGGCAGCCTCAAGCACAGGCCCTCCGCCCTCGCTGGACAAGCTCCTGAGCCGATCTTCGAGAATGCCGCCGCCACTCATGGCCGCAGCCTCTGCGGCGCTCTCGGAATCCATGGGCGTCGTCTCTGGTTATCGAGCTGAAGGCTCGTCCCTTCTGTAACTGTCAGATACGCCCTGGAGACTCGAGCTGAAGGCTCGTCCCGCCTGTGACTCCCGAGCTGAAGGCTCGACCCGTCTGCGGCTGTCAGCTTGGGGGGCGGATGAAAGACGGGGGTCCTCGGTTGCAGGGGTGGCCAGGGAGCTGATTGGCAGCCGTGCCGCCGTCAACGTCCATCTGTCCATTTAAAGAATCCCGAACTACAGTCGTCCACTCCTGCAGTCTCGCACGGCTCTCCCCGGGCTGAAGGCCCGTCTTTGTCGGGGGGAGGCTGGTCTCCGACCGCGGGCGCTCCCTCGGCAGCCCCCCCGCCTGTCGCCGCGATGCTGTTGCCAGGGGAGGAGCAATGGGATATGAGGTGGTGGCCGACAGCCCCGGCGACTGGCAATGTGATAGCTTGAGCTCGTGCCGCACGCTGATAGGAATGAGGAGCTGTAAGAACGCCTGTCTGCCTGTCTCCGCATCCGAGGCTGAAGACCTGCCCGGCTCGGACAGGCTCGTCCACTCTTGCTGCTTCGCGCGGCTCTCCCCGGGCTGAAGGCCCGCCTTCCGAGTGTACAATATTGTCGTGCCCGAGGGAGGCGGCGGGCGGAAGGCGGGGGTCGTTTGGACGTCGGCTCAAGTCAGCTGGAGGGGTCGGTTGCGCGACCAAGACGGAGGCCTCCACAGTCAAAGGAACGACCCCCTCGCAGCTGAAGGCTGCCCCTCTCTGCCTTGACGCGTCCAAGGGACGGTGGTCGGCGGAGCGTGGGCGTGAGCCATGGCCAGGGAGCTGATTGACAGCCGTGCCGCCGTCAACGTCCATCTGCCCATTGAAAGAATCACGAGCTACAGGCTCGTCCACTCCTTCTGTCTCGCACGGCGCTCCCCGGGCTGAAGGCCCGTCTTTGTCGGGGGGAGGCTGGTCTCCAACCGCGGGCGCCCCCTCAGCAGCCCTCCCACCTGTCGCCGCGATATTGCTGTCAGGGGGGGAGCAATGGGATATGAGGTGGTGGCCGACAGCCCCGGCGACCGGCAATGTGATAGCTTGAGCTCGTGCCACACGCTGATAGGAATGAGGAGCTGTAGGAACGCCTGTCTGCTTGTCTCTGACAGAGTCGTTGTCGGCGTCTAAGTCGTCGACGTCGGCGTCGTCGGCGTCGGCGTCGGCGTCGTCGTCGGCTTCGGCGTCGGCCTCAATCGTTAGGTGGTCGCCGTCATGGTCGTCGTTGTCGGCGTCTCTGTCGTCGTCGAGGTCGTCGACGTCGTCGGCGTCGGCGTCGGCGTCGGCGCCGGCGCCGGCGTCGGCCTCGGCTTCGGCATCGGCCTCGACGACGTCGTCGGCCGCGGCGGCGCAAGCCGCGGCGGGCCCAAGCGCGGCCGCGCGAGCCACGGCGGCCGCGGCGCCGGCCGCGTGGCCCGCTGCCGCGGCGGCGGCCGCTTCCGCCACGGCCGCTGCGGCGGCGGCGGCGGCGGCCGCCGCGGCGCCGGCAGCCGCAGGGGCGGCGGCGGCGGGAGACGGCCGCGGCGGCCGCCGCCGCGGCCACGGCGGCGGCGCCGCGGCGGCGGCGCCCGCGGCTCCCCCCGGCGGCGGCGGCGCCCGCGGCGCCGGCGGCGCCGGCAGCGCAGGCGGCGCCAGCGGCGCCCGCCTGACTGGTCCACCACGGGCTGCCCATCACATTAAGGTTTCTTGTTGTGGTGGGTAGTTCTGCTGCAACTCAACCAGGACAACTAGCTAGAGCAAGTTGCCCCGTTGTGTCTTTGTTATGCTACGCTAAGCGATGCTGTGCGGTGCTGTGCAATGCAATATTAGGCAATATTATGATATGATACGCAATGCTGTGCTATGATATGCTGTGCGATCATGTGCAATAGTGTGCTGCACCATGCCATGTATGCTATGCGATGCGACCCGATAATGTGCGATGCTATGCCACGGTATGCTATGCGAAGCTATGCTGTTCTATGCAATGCCTCGCAATCCTGTGCTCTGTTTTGATATGCTGCGCGATGCTCTGCTATGATGTATCACGCCATGGTGCGACATGAAATGCCCTTTTGTGCTGTGTTGTGCTATTTGATCCCACACGATGATATGTTATGCAATGCAATGGTATGCTATGTTATGTTTTGTCATGCTACGCGATGCTAAACGATGCGACGCTACGCGATGGTGCGATATAGTTCCAGTCTGTCCCTCCCGCAACCTCCCTATCACCCGAAGTGTGGTCGTGTAGGTAGGCCGCTCCCCGGAAATTCAAACCGCCCTTATCCCCCGTTTCACGCGTTTTTCTGGCTCGAATTTCGCGCGAGTCGCCGTTTGGCTCAAAAAGGGCGGTTCAACGCACCTGGCGAAAGCAGTGTCAGGGGGATCTACTGCACGGGATGGTGTTGCCTGCGCCGCCTCTTCGTTTTGGGCACCGCCCTTGGCGGGAAAGCGGGCGAAACCCGCGCGCGCTGAGGGGGGGCAGAAACCGACTGCCGCGAGGGCGACTCGGAGGAGGACCGAGGCACAGAATACATCGCATTCGATCATGCCAAGCTACAGGAGGCACACATTTCAAAGTGTTGGGCGCTCCTCGCTGCGAAAGCTGAGTCCATTGAGGAAGTCGTCGCAGCCTCTGGCGCGGAGGCCACGGTCATGCGCGGCGGTCAAAGCGGCGAAGAGGTCACAAGCTCCGGCTCTGATTTCCCCGCCGTTGGCACGGAAGGTTCCCAAAAGTGGAAAGGGTTCGCAGACTCTGTCGCGAAAGCGCCCCCTTTCGGATGACATGCTCCAGGTGTTTGACGGGTCCCTTTCCGAGGCGCAGCATCTGGAACGCCATGCGGCATGCAGGGGATTCTGCATTCGGTGCGATTTGCAGAAGCGCCCCAAGGTTTACGAGGCGTGTACCCTCTACGAGGGCCGTTCTTGGTTGTCGCGAGGCGTTAACCGTGGCATATGGGGCCTCGGGTGCAGGATGCGCGCTGAGTTTGCGGCTTCTGGCAACGAGTGTGACGGCGCCAGGTTTTCAAAGTTTGCCAAGTTCCAGATTCGCCCGAAGACGCGTTTTCACGCCAGGATGCTTTTAGAACGACATAGCACTTCCGATTCGCACCGCGTGGCCTGTGGGATAAAGAGAAAGGGCTCAGCCGACTGTACCACAGCCTCTGGCGTGCCCGACCGTTTGGCCAACTGAGAAGCCATGCGAGCTTCTGGCGACCGAGTCTGATGCTGGCTTGATCAAGGGAAACGCACCGTCCCCATCGGAGTGGAAAGACGCGTGGGCGGTGCTATCAGAAGGAGTCTCGCTCCGGAAGGACGCTCGCATCTGCGATAAGAAAAGGCACGCGCCTGGCTCGGTGGCGAACAGAAGACGGAAACGCCATCGCCGACAACTCCTAGTGATGGCGGAGGTCTTGAGGAAGAATATCCGCAAAGTGCTGCACCAGGCGACTTCCATATCTTTGGCTATCGATGAGTCGAAGTATCGGAAAGCCGCCCGGTTTCGCGCCGACCTTCCTGCTGTACAACATAGCGGTCAGGGCTTCCACTTGGGCAACGTTGGTGCGTCAGGATATTGCCTCTCGGGCGTGTTAGTCCTTCTCGACTGCTCGAAGAAACACGCGTCCGACTTCGAGGAGGACCACGCTGTCACTGCGGTTAAGCAGCTTGATGCATTTCTGACAAAATTTTGCACGCCGCTCGGCAGAATTAAGGGCCGCAGGGGGGCGCAGCCTCTGGCGTGCGATGAGGAACTGAAAGCACACGTGCTGCGAACAGTCACAAGTTTCTCTGCTGATGGCGCGTCCAAGGAGCGGCGTTCAGTCTTCCTCGCTGCTCGCGAATGTTCCCCAACTTGTTAATCGTGATTCGCGATCCAGCACGCGCCATACGCATTGCCGTCAAGTCGATGCATTGCGACGACGTGTTTGGGGAGGTCTGGAGGGAGCTGTTCAATGATCGGCATGCGTTGGTTCCTGACCTAATGCGCTCTAACAAGCTGCACAACCTTCTGGTGGCAATCCAGGAGGACAACGTGCACGCAGTGGCAGTGCCTGGGTTGCCTGGAGGACCCCAGCCCCTGGCGGGAATCGTGCGGAATTTGGCGTTCGCCAAGCAACGCTTCGACTCGACGGCGGCCCCAGTGTTGAAAATCGCCCTCTTGCTCGTGCCGGTTGCAACTTTGCTAGCGCACATCGCGTCGGGCCGTCGCCACGACTGGGAGCAGCGCGATCGGGCGGGCGCCTTGTTGCGGAAATTCGATACTAAGTTCTGTATGGCCGTTGGTGTGGCCGCGGACTGGGGGATCATATGCAATTGGTTCTTGCGACTCTTCGACGTCGCCAGCCACGACATTGCAAAGTCGCGTTCCGAGATCGATTGCATGGTCGAGACGCTGGATGCTGTCTTCATGGAAGGGCGGGTCTTCCAGTCGGTCCTCCAGGTACCTCCCGTCGCAGCCGCAGCCTCTGGCGCGACCGCCCCAGCTTCCGAGGAGCCGCTACCGCGGCTCCGTGTCCGAGCGGAAGGACACGAGGCTGGCTTCATCACAGAGACGGTCATGCGCGATCTTCGCCGCAGGTATGTGTTCTACGCAGACGGAGACCCCGTGATGCCATGGGGGGAACCAGCAGCAGCGCACAAGGAGGAGCTCCTCCACCGATTGCAGAACGTGGCGAGCTTGACAAAAGAGCGCTTGCTCGCGGACTTCCCGCAGACTGACGTCCGCTCGGCGCTGGCCATGTTTGACCGGCGTCTCGTGCAGAAAGGCTTCGGCCCAGTGCCCGATGTGGAAGTGCGGCGTTTCCTTCTGCGGGGCGTTCGCCAGCTGGCGGGCCTCCTCGGCTGCGACGAGCAGGCGGCGGTATTGCAGTGCAACGGCGTGCTTCCCTACACGATGCAACAGATGGAGCCATCCCAGCCACTGGCGGGGGCAACTAACCAGCAAGCGTGGGCTCGCATTCTCGACGATGTTTTCTGGGAGGCGGCTTGCCCGAACCGGCTCCGTGGGGCCTCTCGCATGCTCTGCCGCCTCGTGCGTTTCTACATTTCGATTGAAGACGGGGAGTGCACCGTCGAGCGCGACTTAGCCCGATATCGGGATCAACGGGTAGAGCACCGCACTGATGATATTGCCTTTCACGACGACTGCTTGATCCTGAAGTTGAACGGGCCGAAGACGGCGTCAGAATTCGACGAAGGCGCGGCTCGCCCTGGACTACGCTTGACGTCCTTCTCCAGGGAATGCGCCAGCCTCTGGCGGGAACTGCTCGGCCAACGGCGTGGGCATTACAACCCTCAAGCTATTGCGGCGGCTACGTTAAAAAGGAAGAGCGCGCCCGGGCTGGTTCGCGGACGTTCTCGGGCCGTCCTTGGGGCCGCCCGCCTGGCCGTGACTCTTGCCCGTATTCGACGGGCGCGGGGCCCGTCGACCGCGGTGCATTCCGGCGCTGGCACTGAGGGGGGCGCTTTGTGGAACGACGACATGGGTAAGTTCCAGGCGCGCAGCCGCAACAATATACCAGGCGCCCAGCAGACGCGGGCGCGTCCAGGGGCGCCTGGCGTCAACCTGGCCCTGAGACTAGGTTCGACGACGCAGCTTCTGGCGCGGCCCTCGCCGCACAGCAAGGTAGCAAGCCTCGGCGGTGCGACCGACATGTGCCCTGCGAGAGGTTGCGCTACTGCCACTGGCAGACACCGTTGCTTAGAAGCAGACCTCGTCGTCGTTCCAGACTTGGCGTTTCTCCTCGACGTGGGCGCGCCGGCAGCAAGTGTGGATCTGGCCGTCTCTTTCTTTTACATCGCCTCGCTTGGCCTGGGCGTCGTTACGAAGACGCACCTGGTCGCAGCCCAGGGCCACCCAGACATAATTCCACTCGACCATCGCACGCGCCACGTCCCAGCAAACGAGCGCCAGGAGGTTATTCATCTCGGGCCAGGCCTCGTCACGGTGCTTCCAGATGTGCGGGCGGCGGTGCGGCGCGTGGCCCGCAGAGCGGGGTCGAACCTCGCAGTG
>CAUYUJ010022344.1:40000-124840 GCA_963575745.1 Prorocentrum cordatum
TAAGACATCCACCCAGCGCAGCTGATCGGTTCAAGGGCCAAGTGCTGGCAACGAGGCGCGCGCCCGACTCTTCTCGCGTCTCTTCGTGTGCTCGCGCCGCCCATGGCACCTCATCAGGAAGCTCTTCCCGCGCCGAAGAGGCCGCGAACAGCACGGCAGCCTCCAGCGCCGCCTGCACCGGCGCCTGCGGCGCCGTCTGCAGCGTCGCCCTCACCGCCTGCGCCATTGGCCGTCGCGGAGCTGCTCGAGATGGAATCGGTGCAGAGCCAGGCGGGGCATCTGATCAATTGGGCAAAGGGGGCCAAGGAGTACGTCGACCATGCTCTCCTGAAGTTCCTGTCTGAGAAGCAAGCACTGGTGTCCTTCAAAGTGCCCGCCTCCGTCGTGCTTCTCCCTCCTCTGAAAATTTCTGCCGCAGCCTCTGGCGCGCACCTGACATCGTTTCGGGAGGTCATGCAGCACGACAACTTGCAGTTGAGTTTCTCTAAGACGGGGCAGTACGAGGCTGCAGGGACGGCGTGGATGCTTGACCCGCTCGCCGCCGACACGTCCGACACCGTCTCTATCAGCCAGCTCGATGCCGCCATGGCGAACTGGACTGAGGAGAGGCTCTTGCTGTCTTCCGACCACCCGCCGTCGCGGCGCTACTCGTTCGACGTGCCGCTCCCAGCGCGAGTTGTCAACACCAGGGTTGCCCAGCGCATGACCGAGGGCGAATCCACTGTTCTCATGGCAACGGGAGTGCCCATGCTGGCAGGGCACCCGCTTGTGATGGCGTGGCATGGCGCCATGGCAGAGGCATTGTCCGCCGGCAACAGTGATCGCACATTCAAGCTGTTTGAGGCAGCTTTGTCCGTGCCAATCAGGCTGCGTCTCAGCCCTGACCCTGGCGCCTGCCTGCCAGCGTCGCTGCTGTTCTCTGAGACCGCGTTCTCTACTTCCGTAGCCTCTGGCGCGGATTCCTTTTGGACGCTGGCTGAAAAGGTGAGTCGCCTGACTAAGTGCCAGAAGGCTGTGGCCGAGAACATTTCTCTTCCGAAATTGACCAAAGTCCTCGCGACCTACGGGATCACGTTCAAGGGCAACGCGCTCACCGAGTCACGCGCCAAGGCTTTGAAAAGCTTGACGCCTTTCGTCGGGAATCACGCTTGCGCCGTGGCCTACTCTTTGGCGGGGGCTTGCTGCCCCGAGCTCCGCGAACCCACGCTGTTGATGCGGCTGGCGCAGCTCTGCAAAGCAAGGACGGCGCCCCCCCAGGCAGACAAGGACGCGGCCGCCTGCGACTCGATGGCGTTCGTCCTGGACTGCTTGCGCGTTGCCCGGCTGACAGGCGAGGCCCCCAGGGGGGAGGGGCTTTCTTTGAGACAGGTCACGGGGCAAGAGAAAAAGACCCCCGCGCTGACGCACGTGCCATTCAAGAAACATGATGTCATCGAGTACATTATGCACGAGGCGGCGATGATCGACAAAGACATGGCGCCTACAGTATCCATGTTTCGCTCGCCGCTTGCCATCGTGAAGCACTTCTCAGCCTCTGGCGAGAAAGGCTTAGCTGCTGCATTTCGGCGAGGGGAGAGCTCCGATAACACAGGGTTGGAAAACATGTTCGCTGTCCCTGTGGCCGAATACCGCGACCAGCAAGGCCGAGAAGCGAGGGCGCAGGCGTTGATCGACTTCGCGTGGGCCGTTTGGGCTGGCCACTTCGACGAGGAGCTCCAGGAGCTGGCCGCCCAAGACCTGCAGGGAGGTGCAGCCGCCTTCCTGTGGCACCGGTATTTCACCGACAGCGCCAAGGAGATGGGCGTCAAGTACCGCGCGCTGACCGCTGCTTGCGCGGCGGGTCCTATTTCGACTGGCACTGCCGAGGGCGGGGCCTCTGGCGTGGCCACGGGGGCGCCCGAGCTCGCGGAGGCCGACCAGGAGGACCTCAAGAAAACCAAGGACTTGCTCCTCTCTCTTCGCAGGAAGTCCGTTTCGTTCGCGGCGCTGCCGTCAGTTGGCGGAGCCACTGGCGCGGAACACAGCGCCGCCCAGTTGCAGAAACTCTGGGAAGAGATGCGTCTCGGACATAGGTACGCCAGGAAAAAAGCAAGACGTTCGAGCGTTCGTTGCGTCGGCCGACCTGTTCGCCCCGAACGTGAGCAAGAGCGGGGCGGCGGCGAGCTTGGGCGACCGCGTCGCTGTGGATGCGGAGCGTTTCGGGCGCGTGCTTGATTTCGTTTCGCAGAAGCGTTCGGTTCACGATATCGTCATTTTCCTCGACGGGCGGAGCCGGTTGCGCCGCAAACTGCTCGAGGAGAAAGAGGAGGGTCTCGCAGCCTCTGGCGCGCACGCTGTGACTGAGTGTTGGTGTGTGTATGTGCAGCCGAGCAAGGCACAGGGCCCCAGAGTCCCGGGAAGAGTGACCTGTTTTGCGCGCAACAACAAGGAAGTCGTCATCTGCTCCATCCCGAAAAGAGGCGCCATGAAGGTAGTGCAGCGCGCGGAGTTCAACTTGTGCGGCGAGACCACGAGTTCGCACACGACGTACACGGGCGTGCCTATGCGGCAGTACGGCGAGCTGCCGCGGATGACTTACGACACGAAGGCCTCGATCCTGGGAAACGCAGCCGCTGGCCCGGTGAGAGGGGGGCGCGCGCAGAAAGACATCGAGGCGAACGGGCACCCCTTCTCGCACTTGGAGGTCAAGCCATTGAGCTTTTGGCAGCGGATTTGCGAGCACCATCACATCACGCACGTCGTTGACTTCACGGCGGGGTCTGGCGCGTTGGCAATCGCAGCCTCTGGCGCGATGGAGTACGAGGGCGTGGCGGTCAACGAGGTTCACCGGGAGTGGCTCGACGCGACCTTGGACCGATGCGCACTGTGCATGGCGGGCCATGACAAGAATTTCGCCCAGAAGCTCGGCGGCGACGACGGTTTCGCTGAGAAAGTGGAGAAGTATTTCGCGGGAGCGATGATGGAGGTGCGGCGCTTGCTCGAGCCGATCGCGGACGAGGTGGACGGGGATGGGGGGGGCTCGGACTCAGCGGAGGAGTAGATCGCAGGCGCGCGATCGCGGGTGGGAAAACGACGCAGCCTCTGGCGCGCCGCTGCCGCGGCCTGGCTCTGAAACGGTGTCGAAATTTTGTGCGCGTCGCGACTCCAGTGCGTGAGCAGTTCCGGGGTGACGCCTCTGGCGCGCGAGGAAGCGTGCAAGACCTTCCAGCGCGGCGAAGTTTTGATGGGTAGACCAGTCTCTTGCCCGGGGGTGCAGCTTCATACGCGCCCTTGGACGCGCGCGGCGCTGTTACGCAACAGAGGAAATGTTCCGACCCCGCACAGACGCAAGCCAATCCATTCAGCGCAGAAGGCCAGGCCGCCCGTCAAACCAGGCCAAACCACCCATAAGTAGACCAGACCCTGTCCACAAGTAGAGCAAAACCCGCCCAAAAGTAGACCAGACCACCCATAAGTAGACCAGACCCCGCCCAAAAGTAGATCAGACCACGCCCAAAAGTAGATCAGACCACACACAAGGAGACCAGACCCCGCCCAAAAGGAGATCACACCCCGCCCAAAAGTAGATCAGACCACCCGCAAGGAGACCAGACCCCGTCCAAAAGTAGATCAGACTCGCCCAACAGTAGATCAGACCACCCAGACCCCGCCCAAAAGTAGATCAGACCCCGCCCAAAAGTAGATCAGACCACCGACAAGGAGACCAGGCCCCGTCCAAAAGTAGACCAGACCCGCCCAACAGTAGACCAGACCACCCATGAGTAGACCAGACCCCGCCTTCAAGTAGATCAGACCACGCCCAGAAGTGCATCAGACCACCCACAAGGACGCCAGACCCCGCCCAAAAGTAGATCAGACCCCGCCCAATAGTAGATCAGACCACACACGAGGAGACCAGACACCGTCCAAAAAGTAGACCAGGTCCGCCCACCAGTAGACCAAACCACCCATACGTAGACCAGACCCCGCCCAAAAGTATATCAGACCCCGCCCAAAAGTATATCGGACCACCCGCAAGGAGACCAGACCCCTCCCAACAGTAGATCAGACTCCGCCCAAAAGTAGATCAGATCACCGACATGGAGACCAGATCCCGTGTCCACAAGTTGATCAGACCCCGCCCAAAAGTAGATCATACCACCCACAATGAGACCACACCCCGTCCACAAGTAGATCGGACCCCGCCCAAAAGTAGATCAGACCCCGCCCAAAAGTATATCAGACCACGCCCAAAAGTAGATCAGACCACCCGCAAGGAGACCAGACCCCGCGCCAAAGTAGGCCAGACCCCGTCCAAAAAAAAATCCGACCACCCATACGTAGACCAGACCCTGCTCACAAGTACAGCAAACCCGCCCAAAAGTAGATCAGACCACCCGCTAATAGATCAGACCCCGCCGAAAAGTAGATCAGACCCCGCCCGAAAGTAGATCAGACCTCCCACTCGGAGACCAGACCCCGCCCAAAAGTAGATCAGACCACCCACAAGGATACCGGACCCCGTCCACAAGTAGAGCAGACCCGCCCAATTGTAGATCACACCACCCACAAGGAGATCAGACCCCACCCAAAAGTAGATCAGACCCCGCCCAAAAGTACATCAGACCACCCACAAGGAGACCAGATCCCGCCCTAAAGTAGACCAGACCCGCCCAACAGTAGACCCGACCACCCATAAGTAGACCAGACCCCCCAAAAAAAAAAGTAGATCAGTCCCCGCCCAAAAGTAGATCAGACCACCCACAAGGAGACGAGATCCCGCCCGCAAGTAGATCAGACACCGCCCAAAACTAGATCAGACCACCCGCAAGGAGACCAGAACCCGCCCAAAAGTAGACCAGACCTGCCCAAAAGTAAATCAGACCACCCAAAAGTATACCAGACCTGGTCCACAAATAGGGCAGACCCGTCCAGACGCATATCAGACCACCCACAAGTAGACCAGACCCCGCCCAAAAGTGGATCAGACCCCGCCCAAAAGTAGATCGGACCACCCGCAAGGAGATCAGACCCCACCCAAAAGTAGATCAGACCCCGCCCAAGAAGCGGATCAGACCGCCCACTAGTAGACCAGACCTCGTCCACAAGTAGAGCAGGCCCGCCCAAAAGTAGACCAGACCACACATAAGTAGACCAGACCCCGTCCAAAAGTATATCAGACCCCGACCATAAAGTAAACCGGGCCGCTTCTGGAAACGGGGAAAGAAAACCGGGCCGCTGCTGGAAACGAGGAAAGAAAACCGGGCCGTTTCTGGAAACGAGGAAGGAAAAAGGACGGTTTCTGAAACCGAGGGAAGAAAACCGGGCCGTTTCTGGAAACGAGGAATGAAAACCGGGCCGTTTCTGGAAACGAGGAAAGACAATCGGCCGTTTCTGAAACCGAGAGAAGAAAACCGGGCCGCTTCTGGAAACGAGGGAAGAAAACCGAGCCGTTTCTGGAAACGAGAAAAGAAAACCGCGACGCTTCTGGAAACGAGGAAAGAAAAAGGGCCGTTTCTGAAACCGAGCGAAGAAAACCATGCCGTTTCTGGAAACGAGGAATGAAAACCGGGCCGTTTCTGGAAACGAGGAACGAAAAGCGGCCGTTTCTGAAACCGAGGGAAGAAAACCATACCGTTGCTGGAAACGACAGAAGAAAACTTGTGGTACCCCCCCCCCCCCCCTCAGAAAGAAAGAAAACATGTCGGAAATCCGAACATGTTTTCTTCCCTCGGTTGCACAACCGAGCGAAGAAAACATGTTCGGTTCTAGCATGTTGGCGAGAATGTTGTGGGCTCTATAGTACATGTCATATAGGGCCCACAAAATTCTCGCCAACATGCCAAATCCGAACATGTTTTCTTCGCTCGGTTGCGCAACCGAGATGAGAAAATGAAAGCATGCCTAGTGGCCTGCATTCCTCCTTCGTTTCCAGAAGCGGTCTGGTTTTCTTCCTTCGGTTTCAGAAACGGGCCGGTTTTCTTGCTTCGTTTCCAGAAACGGCCCGGTTTTCTTCCCTCGGTTTCAGAAACGGCTCTTTTTCTTTTTTCGTTTCCAGAAGCGGCCCTTTTTCTTTCCTCGTTTCCAGAAACGGCCCGGTTTTCTTCCCTCGGTTTCAGAAACGGCCCTTTTTCTTTCCTCGTTTCCAGAAACGGCCCGGTTTTCTTTTCTCGTTTCCAGAAACGGCCCGGTTTGCTTCCCTCGGTTTCGGAAACGTCCCTTTTTCTTTTCTCGCTTCCAGTTGCGGCCCGGTTTTCCTTTCTGGTTTCCAGAAACGGCCTGGTGTTCTTTTCTCGCTTCCAGAAACGGCCCGGGCTGTCTTCCCTGGTTTCCAGAAGCGGCCCCGTTTTCTTTCTGGGCGGGGTCTGACACACTTTGGGCGGGTCTGCTCTACTTGCGTGTGGTCTGGTATACTTTTGGGCGGGCCTGCTCTACTTGTGCACAGGGTTTGGTCTACCAGTGGCTGGTCTGATCTACTTTTGGGCGGGGTCTGCCCTACTTGCGAACGGGGTCTGGTCTCTTTGTCGGTGGTCTGATCTACTTTTGGGCGGGGTCTGATTTACTTTTGGGCGGGGTCTGGCATCCCAGTGGGTGGTTTGATCTACTGTTGGGCGGGGTCTGATCCACTTTTGGGCGGGGTCTGGTCTACTTATGGGTGGTCTGGTCTACTGTTCGGCGGGTCGGGGCTACTTTTGGACAGGGTCTGGTCTCCTTGTGGGTGGTCGGATCTGATTTTTGGCGGGGTCTGATCAACTTTTGGGCGGGGTCTGGTCTCCTTATGGGTGGTCTGATCTACTTTTGGGCGGGTCTGGTCTACTTTTGGATGGGGTCTGGTCTCTTTATGGGTGGTCTGATCTACTTGGGCGGGGTCTGGTCTACTTTTGGACGGGGTCTGGTCTCCTGGTGGGTGGTCTGATCTACTTTTGGGCGGGGACTGATCTGGGCGGGGTCTGGTCTCCTTGTGGGTAGTCTGTTCTACTTTTGGGCGGGGTCTGATCTACTTTTGGACCGGGTCTGGTCTACTTTTGGGAGATCTGGTCTACTGTTGGGCGGGTATGGTCTACTTTTTGGACGGGGTCTGGTCTCCCTGTGGGTAGTCTGTTCTACTTTTGGGCGGGGTCTGATTTACTTTTTGAGCGGGGTCTGGTCTATTTGTGGGTGGTCTGATATACTTTGGGGCGGGTCTGGTCTACTGTTGGGAGGGGTCTGGTCTCCTGGTGGGTTGTCTGATCTACTTTTGGGCGGGGTCTGGTATACTTTGGGGCAGGGCCTGGCCTCCTGGTGGGTTGTCTGATATGCGTGTGGGCGGGGTCTGATCTACTTTTGGGCGGGGTATTTTCTTCTTATGGGTTGCCCGGTTTAGTTTTGAGCGGCTTTGGTCTACTTGTGGACAGGTTCTGGTCTACTTTTGGGTGGTCATTTTTTTTGTTGGCGGGGGCTGGTCTTCTTTTGGGCGGTGACTTGTGTTCCCATTCTTTAGTATGCGATGCCATGCTATGCGTTGGTGTACTAGACTATGTCGCTCTGTGCTATGCTATGGTGCCCTGTGCTATGCTGTGGTCGTCGTGTCAGGCTGCCCTGTGCTATGACATGGTCGGTGGGCCATGATGGCGATATGAAGTGCCGTGCTATGCAATGCTACACGATGCTATGCTGTAGCTCTGGTCCCCCCCCCCCCCCTAAAAAAACAAAAAAAAATCCCTATCGCCCGAAGGGGTGTCGTGTAGGTACTCTGCACATTGCATGGCCCCGCCCGTCCTTGCATACAGTCACCAACGTTTACCCGACGTACCCATTCCCCTGGCCCCTGGAAGCTGGAGTGGATCTTGTTTGCCTTCTGGGGGACACCCTGCATCCCAAGGGGAGGCGCGTGTTCTCCCGCCTTTTCGCGAACGTGTGCAAGAACGGAGAGTCAGGACTTGATTGGAGGTGAGAGGGGAATGAGGACTAGAGGAAAAGAGGGGAGGAGGAGGGGGATTAGTAGGAGGTGGGGGAGGTTGTGGACCAGGCGGAGGAGGGAGGAGGAGGAGGAGGACGAGGAGGAGTGCCAGGAGGAAGAGGAGGGGGGAATAGGAGGATGATGACGAGGAGGAGGAGGAGGCGGAAGAGGACATGGTACGCGGTGCAAAGCCATGCTATGCAATGCAAAGCCTTCCGAAGCCATGGCGCGCTATGCGATGCGAGGCGATGCGATTTTCGGCTACGCTATGCCGACGCGCTGCAATGCTGTAGCTCCACTTGTTCCCTCTCCCCCACAACCTCCGCATCGCCCGAAGGGCGGTCGCGTGGTTTTTTGGGGGCACGATGTCGTGGACTTCAGAGAGCGGCTCGCGCCAGTCATGCAAGTTTGCGCGCGCTTGGCACGCGAGGGGAGGGAGGAAGTGGGGGGGGGGGCGAAAAGGAGGAGGAGGGAGGAGAAGGCGACGGAACAAGGAGTAGGGGAGCGAGGAGGATGAGGAGGAAAAGGACGATGAGGAGGAAGAGGAGGAGGAGGGAGAGGAGGAAGAGGAGGAGGAGTAGGATGAGGACGTGGAAGCGGATGAGAATTTGGAGGATGAGGCGTGGGGGGAATATGAGGGGGGCGCGGAGGAGGAGGAGGAGCAGCAGCAACAGGGGAGAGACGAGGGGGAGGAGGAGCCGAGGGGGCGGCTTGGCTCTTCCACTGGCGCGCCCACCCTGCTGGCCACCGCCCATCCTCGTCCCCCGCCCCCCTCCTCGTCCCCCCCTCTCCTTCTCGTCCCCCCTTCGCCTCGCCCCGAAGCCTCTTCGGCTGAACCCGCTCGCGCGGGCAGATTCGCGCAAACCGCGCGCCCGGTCGTGCGGCACCGGCCGCACCGCGTCCATGGCCGCCCCACCCTCTGCCGGGTCTTGGCAGCAGCCCCAGCCTCTGGCGGGATCTGCGCAGCAGCTCACGCCTTTGTGGGAAGTCCTGCAGGAGCGCAGGGCGAGCACAGCAAGTTGGACATGTATGTCTGCTGATTGCTTCTCGTCGCCACAGTTGGATCCATGTCGGAATTGTCGTCGGAATGTGTCCCCAACAAATGCGTGGGGGCCGCGCTGTTCGCAGTCTTCCGCCCCCCCAGGAGTGGCGCGCGGAACATCCCGTCCGAGCCCTGCAGGCCACGGAGCACACCAGCCCGCAGAGTAGCAAACCCGAACAGCGCCCGCGGCACCGGTGCACACAGGGGAAGCAGGGCGGCGGAAAGCAGCAGCGGCACTACGTGCCGTTTTTGGTGCCAGTCCCAGCCTCTGGCGGGCCACAGCTTCCGACCGGAGCTTGCGAAGAAACGCGACTGCAGGTGCTCGAGTTTCACGGGCGCCAGATGCAGCACTACACCAACATTAGGCGCGTCGAGGCACTGGCCCGGGGGCACCCGCTAGTGAGTAACGTGCGTCAGCACAAAGTGTCGAAATCGCTTGAGAAGTGTCAGAGGGATTTCTGCGGCCGGGTCGTCAAGGGCGACGGACATCAGTCGCCGTGGGATCTGAAGGTGACGCTCGCAGCCTCTGGCGCGGAGGTGTGCGTGGGCGTCAGCGTGTCTGGAACCGCGGGCGTCCCCGAGAGCACGCGGGGGTTGTGCGCTCTCCCGTGGTCCCTGGCCGGCCTGAGCGCCGCGGAGGACGACCTTGCCGAGGCGATGGTCGTGTTCCAGGACATCTTCGAGCTGGAGCACGTCTGGCCGCCTGGCTTAGCGCCGCCGCCGGCGTCCGCGCCTCGCGCGAGCGCCTCGGCGAGCGATTCTGGCAGCGCGCCCCTGCCCCAGCCTCTGGCCCAGCCTCTGGCGGGCGCGCCTTTGCGCCCCGAGCCCTTGCCCACGCTTGTGCCAACGCCAGCGACCCAGCCTCAGGCAGGAGCTCCTGCGCGCGCTTCCGCCCAGGCGCCAGCGGTCGCCCCCGCGGCCGCGCCTGTCGCGAGCGCCCGTGGCAGCGCGCCCTTGCCCCAGCCTGTGCCCCGAGTTCTGGCGGGCCCGCCCCTGCCCGAGCCTCTGGCGCGCGCGCCTCCGCGCCCCCAGGCCGTGCCCACGCTCGTGCCAACGCCAGCGACTCAGCCCCAGGCAGGAGCTCCTGCCCGCGCCCCCGCCTGGTCGCCAGCGGCCGTCCCTGGGGCCGCGCCTGTCGCGAGCGCCCCTGGCAGCGCGCCCCTGCCCAAGCCTTTGCCCAACGTTCTGGCGGGCCCGCCCCTGCCCGAGCTTCTGGCGCGCGCGCCTCCGCGCCCCAAGCCCGCGCCCACGCTCGTGCCCGCGCCGGCGACCCAGCCCCAGGCAAGAGCTCCTGCCCGCGCCTCCGCCCAGGCGCCAGCGGTCGTTCCTGCGGTCGCGCCAGCGGTCGTTCGTGCGGCCGCGCTTGTCGCGAGCGCCTCCACGGGCGTCTCCAGCAGCGCGCCCCTGCCTCAATCTCTGGCGGGCGCGCTTCCGCGCTCCGAACCCCGGCCCGAGCCTCCGGCGGCGCCGGCGCCGCAGCCTCAGGGAGAAAATCTGGCGCGTGCCCCCGCCGAGACGCCACGGGTCGTTCCCGCGGCCGAGCGAGCGGACGCTGCCCCGACCGCGTCCGGAGCCGAGCCCGCGGGTGCCCAGGCCGCAGGAGAATCAGCGACAGATCCCATGGCTTCCCAGCTTGCAGAGGATCCTGATGCCGATTGGCGTCCACAGTCGGACTCGGACACGTCCGACGGAGGCTCTTCCTCCGAAGACGCAGGCTCCGGCGGCGGGGGCGACCCGCCGCGCGCGCCCCCCAGCGCGCCCGTGCGCAGGGCGCGCCGCCGCTCGACGTCGCCACCCGGGCCCGCGCGCGAGACGTCAGCCTCTGGCGAGATCGACCTGACGGCCCGCGTGCCTGCGAGGAAACTGAAGAAGCTGACCGAGACTCAGAAGGGGCAGTTGCGCCAGGTGGTGCGCAACTTTTACGCGCAGTGGCACTTCGGCGACTACCGGGGGGGGCGCGCCGCCTGGCGCCAGCGCTTCCCGCAGGAAGCCGTGGAGGAGGCAGAGCGGCGCGATCGCGATCGATCGACCCTGCGCCGCGCTCTGGCTCAGTGGGCGGACCCCGCCCCGCAAGCCCCCGAGTACATCGCCGGGATCCCAATGATGAACCTCAAGCACGCCGGCCAACTGAAGGACGTCGCGACAGCAGTCGCTTCGAGGAATCTGCAGTACCTGCCCAAGTTGCAGGCAGCAATGCGGGACGGCACGGCTGCGCACTTCCCCACGGAGTTGCCCGACCTGTCCCCAGCCTCTGGCGGGAACTGGGTCCTCCTGGAGGACGAGTGGGAGCGGCTGAAACAGGAGCGGCGGGACATCTCTCGAGCGGCGCCGAAGCCTCCACCCCCCCTGCCGAGTGCCTCCAGGACGTGGACACGGAGGGGGTGGATGGGGAAGGAGGAGGAGAGGGGACAAGAGGAGGAGGGGGAGGAGGATTGACGCGAGGAGTTGGCAGACGAAAAGGAGGAGGAGCAGGAGGGGAAGGAGGAGGAGGAGGAGGAAGAGGGGGCGCTGGAGGAGGAGGAGGAGGAGGAGGAGGAGTCTGAACTCGTTCTGAGTTCGCCCCGGTCGGGCGCCCACGCGCCGCGCGCAGGGCTGCAGAGGCAAAAAAAGGGAGGCGGGGGAGGAGATCCCCAATCGCACTCGGCAGGGGGCGTGCTCGGGGCCGCCGGGGGCATTTCTCGCTTCTGAGGACTGGTCTCTGCAGGACAAGGCCGACTTCGTCAAGCACATTGTGCAGAAACACGATGGCGAGGCCAGGCTGCTGCGTTCCGAGTGGTTGCCCTTCCCAGCCTCTGGCGGGAGCCATCTGCAGGCGCGCTTCTGGCACCGCCAGTTCGCCGTGGGGGAAGAGACGCGCAACTGGCTGCGCTCGCGCGAGGAATGGTGGGGCGGCGTGGACTTGCGCGACCGCGACGCGCAGTGGGTCCTGACGGAGAACGGACAGACAGGCGCGTTGAGGATCGACCCAGCCTCTGGCGGGAGCTGGCAAATTAGGGGCGGGAATTACGTGACGCTCTCTGAGCTGTTCTTCTACGGGAAGGACAGCTGCACGTGTTACGATATATATCGCCTCTACCTAACCCTGGAGATCTGGATCCAGAAGCGCGTGCACTCGGTCTCTACCACTGAGCCAGGGACGTTCAGGCGGAACGCAAAGGCTCTCCGCGCGCATGAGGCCGGGAAATGGGGCCTGCCCCCGAAGCGCGGCAGGTCCTGAGCGCAAGGGCGCTGGCAAATCCAGCCTCTGGCGGGACACAGGCACTCCGAAAATTATGTCCTTCCCTTTCCTGTGGGGGGCCTCGCCCTCCCTGACTCACGCGTCCTGTCCCCTTCCAGTGGTGCATTCCCCCGCCCTCTCCCGTTCCCTTCTCTGTCGCTCCCCGCCCCATCCTACTCGCGGTCGTCGTCGTCCTCCTGGATGTCGACCGGGTCCTGAGCGGGAGTCGTCTGGTCCGGAAGCACTCTCTCCGTCCTGCGCCACCGGCCGCTCGCCGCACTGAGGTGTCTTGTTGCGGCGGGTATATGTGCTGCCAATCCACCGGGACCTGTAGGTGGGGCAACTTCTCCCGTGGAGTGTATGCTACGTTACGGTATGCGATGCTACATGGTGCGGTGCTATGCCATTCAATGCTATGCCATCTGGGGTCTGGTTTACTTGCGTCGGCGTCGTCGCCCTCGTCGTCGTCGTCGTCGTCGTCGTAATCGCGGTCGCAGTCGTCTCGTAGTCGCACTCGCACTCGCACTCGCTTTCGTCGCTTGGAGCCTCTTGGGGCCTCCTGGGGCCTCCTGAGGCTTCCCAGGATTTCCAGGGGCCTCCTGCGGCCTCATGGGGGGGGCCGCCCGGGACCTCCTGCGGCCTCCTGCTGCCTCCTGCGGCCTCCAGGGCTCTCCTGGTAAGAACAACACGGAAAATGTGTCAAAAAACGGTATACCGAACCCCAACAACAAACTAAAAGTAGATCACACCCGCCCAAAAGTAGATCAGACCCCGCCCAAAAGTAGGTCATGCCACCCACAAGGAGACCAGACCCCGTGGAAAAGTAGATCAGACCCCGCCCAAAAGTAGATCAAACCACCCGCAAGGAGACCACACCCCGTCCAAAAGTAGACCAGACCCGCCCAAAAGTAGACCAGACCACCCAAACGTAGACCAGACCCCGTGGAAAAGTAGATCAGACCCCGCCCAAAAGTAGACCAGACCCCGCCCAAGAGTAGATCAGACCCCGCCCAAAAGTATATCAGACCGCCCGCAAGGAGACGTGACCCCGCCCACAAGTAGATCAGACCCCGCCCAGAAGTAGATCAGACCTCCCACAAGGAGACCAGACCCCGCCCAAAAGTAGATCAACCCCCACCCAAAAGTAGATCGGACCCTGTCCCCAAGTAGCGCAGACACGCCCAAAAGTAGACCAGACCCCGGCCCAATGTAGATCCGGCCCCGCCCACAAGTAGATAGACCAGCCGCAAGGAGACGTGACCCCGCCCCAAAGGATACCAGACCCCGCCCAAAAATAAATCAGACCTCCTAACAGTACACCAGACGCCGCCCAGAAGTAGACCAGGCCCACCCCAGAGGAAATCATACCGCCCATCATTAGGCCAGATATCGTCCAAAAGTAGACCAGACCCCGCCCAGTAGGGCATATTAAATACCCCCAAAGAAAGCACATACCCCCACCCATAATTGCACAACACTGCTCTTCGCAGCATGCAAGAAACGCTCGACGTCCTTCTCACTATCCGATTGTGCGTAGCTGCGTGGGCTCGAGCGCGCACTGGTCCAGTCCGCGCTCTTCGCGCGGGCGTTCGGCCGCGCGGGGTGACGGAGCGCTCCGCGCGCTCTCGCAGCATCTGGCGCGATGGGGCTCCGTTGCAAGAGGTGCCTCGAGCGCGCCAGAGATGATGGGAGCTGCAGAAACCCGGAATGCACAGCATACCGCGCTCCAGTGCCGAGAGGGCAGCACTGGAAAGTTGCCCGGTTGAGTGCTGTCTTGGGCAAAGCGGCCGACAAAATAGGCGCATGCGTCGCCGGCGGTTTCATCCTCACTTTGCTTCACAGACATGACATACGTGTCGGCGTAGCGAGCGGCGAGTATCTTCGGGCCGCAGCCCCTGGCGCGACTGCAGTGCGCTTGGAGCTTTTAGCGGTGGTCTATCTGTGCTACTGGCGGCGGTCGACGAGCTCACTTCTTGGACACTTGTCATGAAGGCATTATCCCGTTTTCATCGCGCGGAGTCCGCAGAGCGAGCTGAAATGTTACAGGTCGCGTGGGCTTCGATGGAAGCGGACATGAAGGGGCGCCAGGTTCTTGGATACCGCGACGAGCACAAGGTAGAGTTAGTACGCCGCGATGAGAGGAGCAAGCTCGGGAGCGCAGCCTCTGGCGCGACTTTTGCGTATCATCCATTCATGAACCCGGCAAGTCGCCGCGCTGGTGGACGGGAGTTCGCGGTGTTGCCGCCTGATGTGCGGGATGGCAACCTCCGGGCAGCTTGCGAGGACCTCGCCAAGGTGTTCCACGCGAAACCCACGTTCAGGGACGCGGAGAGCGCCCCGAGGAAGCGCGAGATAAAGCTTTGGGCCGGGGCCCACGCCAAATGCAATCAAATCAGGTGGCACGGGTGCTGCAAGTGCACCCCGCCAGCGGGCTCCCGACCGCGCGTCGGGCCCAAGTGGGGCCTCGCAAGGGTTTCCTTTGTCCCTCTTCTGTGTCGTGCCTCCCCCCGCCCCACGTGGCCCCTCTCCCTCCCCCTCGCGTGTCCTCTTCCTCCTCGTTCGCTGCCCGCGTTGACCCTCCCCCCTCCTTCCTCTCCCTCGGCCAAAGGGATCGCGCAGGGCCGCCGCCCGCCCGCGCGCGGCACCTGCAGCTGCTTCCGGAACAGGGCTTCGTTTTTCATTCTCTTCTGGGAACCGTAGCGGAACATAGCCGCCCGAACGTATGCCCCCGCGGCCCCGCGTCAAACGCGGGCCGCGCGGGCTGGTCGGCCCAATCCTTAGGGGGGGCGCCAGATATGAGATATTTGGGCGCGCTTGGCCCCGTCTTCCGTCTGCTGCGTGTCCCCGACGCAGTAATCCGGTTATCCTGTAGCCCCCCCCCTTCGCCCTCCCCCGCAAAGCGGATTGTTGTATTCGTGTCGTGTTCCCAAGGTTCATGCGGTGGTTGTTCAAGGCGGAGGGCCTGGGCGTGCCTGTCGACGAGGAAGATTGGCCCCTGCTCGCTGGCATGGGGTCCGGGGCCGAAGAGGGTTTGGACGACGCGGGAATTGATTCCTACGAATCGGCTGAGGTGGCCCGCGCAGCCTTGGCCACTGTACTCGCAGCCCCTGGCGCGACGTCTCCGCAAGGTGGCGTTGGTGCACTTCCTGAGTATATTTACGGACTCGACGACTTGGTTTGCTTTCTGTGCTTGTCCACAAACAAAGAAGCTGTTGCCCGCAAGGTTTTGCCGCCGCCAGCGCTCCCGGCGTCCGTCGTGGAGGATTTGGGGATGGCTTCCCCCGTCGCAGCCCCTGGCGCGACAGCGTGCCCTGGCGAGACTCGTTGTTATGCGAGAATCACAACGAAAGCCACCGCGAAGCCAGCCATCGTCTCCATCTTGGCGCGGGTGTTCCAAGACATTTTGCGATGGGCGCGCGCCCCCGCCGCGGGGGCACTGTGTCAATGTTGCCGAGCTTGGCACGCTGGAGGCTTATTTCTGGCCTGCGCGCTGTCCGAGAGGAGGCGGTGCGTCGCAGACTCTGTCGCGAGCATCCTGTCCTTCGATGCGAAGCCCGCCCAGGCATTGCTTCAAGCAGGGGCTTCGAGGAGTGATATTCTCCGCGCCTGGGCGCGCGCGTGGGACTTGCTCGACGGGCCCCCCCCGCCTGCCTGTTTGGGCTTCGACGAGCGATTGTTGTCCATGGCTCTAGCCCGCATGGGCGTCAAGGAACACCTTCGGGGTGACGCGAAGGACGCGGTTGCCCAGATGTTCTTGGACGCAGGCGGGGAGCATTCGCCTGCGAAGGAAGCGTCGTTTGCAGAGGTGGCGAAAGGTCAGCTTGCAGAGATCGAGTGCCATGTGTTGATGTTGGCGCCCAGCGATTCTGGCCTCTGGCGATAATCCGCAGCCTCTGGCGCGAACCAGCATGGGGGGCGGCCGTTGGGGCGGCTGCTTGGGGCGATCAGCATTGCCTGATCATGTCTGCTGCAATTGCGCGGGCTCGGGCAGCGGCGGCATTTGTAGGGCCGCTTTCAAGAGCTGGGCGTCGGCAAACGCAGCGCATGCTTGAACCTGCCAGGGAAAACTGAACCCGGTCAGTTTCTCACAGTGCTTGTTTCTTGCGTCGTACTTCTGCTGGATACGTTTATCGGAGACGGTGCGAGAAGCCATTTCTGCTATTATTACTACAACTAGCACCACCACCATTACTACTAGTAGTACAATTGTTTACGCTTCGCGAATCCCCGCCAGTCCATTCAGAAACCCTTCCCATGAGAGCTGACGGGCAATGGAAAGAAGAGACGCATATAGTGAAACAGAGCGGGCAAGGAGAGGAGGGGGAGGAGGGTGTCGAGCCATCTTGGAGGCTATCTTGGAGCACCGGAGGCTTTCTTGGAGCTATGGGGCACTTTTGGGGGTCTCAGGGCCCTATCGGCCCTCTTTTGGGGCATCTTGGGGCCCTCTTGGGGCTCTTTGGGGCGTCTTGGGGTCCTCTCGGGGCTCTTTTGGGGCCCTCTTGGGGCCCTCTTGGGGCTTTTTTTTTGAGGGGGGGGGGGGGCTCCTGGGGTCCTTGGGGCTCTTTTGGGGCATATTGGGGCCTTCTTGGGGCTCTGTGGGGGTCTTGGGGCCCTCTTGGGGCTCTTTTTGGGCGTATTGGGGCGCTCCTGGGGCCTTCTTCGGGCTCTCTTGGGCCTCTCTTGGGGCTTTCTTGGGGGCTATGGAGCGCCTCCTGGAGCCATCTTGGAGGCCATCGATCAAAAAGAAGGGGGGTCCCCGATTTGCTTCCCCCCTTGGGGGCCATCGGAATCGCCTCTTCGGGCGCTCTTGGGGCCCTCTTGGGCCGCTCTTGGGCGCTCTTGGGGGCGTCTTGGGGGCCTCTTGTGCCGCTCTTGGAGCTCTCTTGGGCCGCATTGGCGCCATCTTGAGGCCTCAAAAGCGCATCGGGGGCGACAGGGCGAGAAGGCAAACATCATTGATTCTCTTAAGGTTTTTGAAGGAATTTGCTTTCTCGGGGAGGTCCCGACGGGTCTCCAAAAGCACTTGGGACAGTATTGTGGTCCTCTTGGGGCCTCTTGGAGGCATGTTGTTAGCTATCTTGAGCCATGTTGGGCTGTCTCGAGCGATATTGAAGGCCATCTTGGGCTCTCTGAGGCCCTCGGGGCCGTCTTGGGCCAAAAAGGACCCCCTGAAACATCGCGACCGCCCCCGTCCAGGTCCAGGGGGGGGGGGGTAGGGGGAGGGGTAAACCCCTCCCGAAGGGGAAGAGGAAGTTTTGGAATAGGGAATAAAGATCTCGTTAGACCGCCTGTCGCCCAAAGGGATGGTGGGATTTCGAGTCCCAGCATTACTACCATGATTGTTGTTTGTGCTATCAAATTTCACTGATCAAATGGTGGCGCTATTGGCTTTTATGCGATCACAAATGCATCCCATGCACCTCTATCATCCGCGCCGCTACTGCGATTGCAGCTACTACAATTATTACGACGACGGCGGCGACGGCGGCGGTGACGGCGACGACGACGGCGGCGCCGATGCTTATTGTGATGCTTTTGGCCTTGGTAGACCGGTCAGCCGCGGCGCCCGCGGCGCCGACGCAGGCGGCGGCAGCAGCGGGGCCAGCGGCCAGGGCGGCCGCAGAGCGCAGAGGCCGCCTGGGCCGCGGCCGCGCAAGCGGCAGCAGCGTCGGCGGCCGCGGCGGCGGCGCGCGCGCCCGCGGCCGCGGCGGCGGCCGCGGCGGCGGCCGCGCGGCGGCGCGCCGCCGTCGCCGGCAGCCGGGGGCGGCAGCGCCGGCGGCGCCGGCCCGCAGCAGCAGCCGCGGAGGCGGAAGCGTCGGAGGCGGCCGCGGCGGCCGCGGCAGCCGCGCCAGCAGCGCGGCGGCGCCCGCGGCGCCGCCAGCGCCAGGGCCTCCAGCCGTCGGAGGCCGAAGGCCGGGGGCCGGGGCGGCGCCGACGAAGCGGGCGGCGGCCGCGCGCCGTTGCCGACGCCGGCGAGCCGCCGGCGAGGGCGCAGCGGCGGCGACGGGGCCGCGGCCAGGCGCGCGGCCGGCCGCCAGGTCAGCGGGCGCCGCCACTGAGATGCATCCTGGGTTTGTTAAGGCTCATGAGGTTTAGCTAAAGCTTAGCGCACTTATGCAGTTTACCATGCGTTTACCAACAGCGGACTTATAAATTTTATAAACGTTTAGCCGTCGCGATATGCAAGCTATGAAACTACCATTTTCTTTAGCAAAACATACGCTGCACCACGCCACGTAGGATGCATTATAGGTTGCGCAGAATAGGATGCACCGCATACGTTGCACCACAGGTTTCCCCACATAGGTTTCCCCACACAGGTTGCGCCACATAGGTTCCCCCACGTGGGTTGCACCACGTGGATGCACCACATAGTTTGCATCGCGGCATGTAGCACAACATTGGTCGCACCACTTGATATGAGCTGAACTTCAGTTTTCGACGCCTTCGGCGCGGCGCCGCCGCCCACGCCGCCTTCGGCCTCGGTTTCGGCATGCCGCTTTGATCGTTTTAAACGCGAGGAGGGATGGGGGAGGAGGGTGGACGAGGAAACAGCTGGCGGAGGAGCAGGAGGAGGGGCGGGGGGAAGGGAAGGAGCAGCAAGAGCAGGACAGGCATGAGGAAAAGCAGGAGGAGGAGGAGGAGGAGGAGGAGAAGCGGAGCAGCTGGAAGACCTGTAGCCTCCTCGTTTCTCATCCTCCTCTGGTTCGTTGCCTTCAGCCGAAATGGCTTGAACGTGCGATGATGGGCTGTGCGGCGGTGCGCGCAGCGTATGCGAATGGTTTCTCCCCGGGGTCGACGCGCCAGCAAATCCTATCATGAAAACTCTAATGGCAGGATGGTGCCGACGGTGCCGTCGGCGCATACGCAGTGCTCTACTGCAGCCAAGATGGCTTTAGTCTCCCAACATTGCACTGGAGACTCTGACAGTTTCCACACCGCCTTCGCAGTGCCACGGATGCGTTGAGAAAACTCCATCACCTCCATCATAGAAACAGGTTCTCCACTGACCTCGAAATACAATTTCACGCGGGCGGCCAGTATGCCATCGGGGCCATCTAGAAGCACAACGTCACCTCGAGTGCATAAGCCGAGCTGGCTGAAGCGAGAATCTTTGCCCACGTTGACTGGGATATCATCGCCTTCCAATCCCAATGCGCCCATTATCAGCTGTCTGCTTTTCTTGGGGGCCTTGCGAACCTGCACCAAGCCAACGTCGCAATCAAAACTATGGCTTGCTATTGCAGAAAGGTGGTGGGCAACGCACTCGCTCAGCAACGACTTGCTGGCTGATCCAGAGATGTTCGCCAATTCGGTGGCGTATCGCTTCGGCATTCTACGTTTCCTCTCAAGGACAAAACAATGTAAGAGCCGCCCGTTTTTCTCAAGTATCTCAGGGAGGTGGAGAAGCCAGTGGCATTTGGGCGTCAAGCACTCATACCCGAAAGCAGCAGTAAACGACTCTAAAAACTTATGAACACAACCTAAAAGCCTCGCTGGGCCCACGTCGATCCGACTGGTTGCAACCCCAAGCTCCGACAACTGAACGCAAGACATCATAGCGTCGCAAGCCGCATTGGCTGCCCCCATGGGTCGCAGGACCGACTGACAGAACAGCATCAGCGCGCCAAGGATAGACAATACATCAGATGCCTGGCATTTTACGTGCTGCGCCTTTCTATGTTTGCCTTTCCGATCAGCATAAAAAATGCTATCTAAATGCGTCGCATGACATCGCCCAGGGAACACCCAATGTGCCAAGAACTCCGAGAATGACTCCCACACGCCGTTGAACCCAGCAGATATGAAGGCGAACGCAAGGTAAATCACCAGATTCACGACACCGTCGACGAAGGGCGCGTGCATATAGTCATGCATACACACTTCTGTCGGGTTGACCAGCCTGTCCAAGGCTCTATCGAGCAGCCAGCCCCGCTTAGCAAACGTCAAACCCAACGCTTGCTGCAACATCACAAACTCATCATTTGACAAAGTCCGCGACATGCGTTCCAGATACCTGGCATTCGTGCGAAGCTCATGGTCCGTGGACGCCACGAGCTCATCGAGATGTATTTGGTTGCAGCGCAACATGGCTGAACCGTCCTCTCCAACAACCTTTGAATCAGGTGTGAATATATTCTTGCAAAGCATACAAAACTTGGACGCGCTGTCGCCCCTTGCTTGCCAGGCAGTTTCATGAGCGCCGCCGTCTTGCAACACCGCGCCCACTTTCACAAACAGCCTGAAGCTATCCCCGTCCAGATCAAGGGCCATGCCACCGTCTTGGACATGAAAGCCATCAGGCTTGAACAAGCATTTGGTAGCCTCAGCGAATGCTTGGCTTAACCCAGCAGAGAGAGAAGAAACTGATTTGGATAACCCAGTCATCATCACAAACCAGCTCTCTTCGTGACTGAGCGCGCTCACGCCAAATTCCAAGAAGCTCCCATATATAGATCGGAATGTCCTTTGGTTCGCTGGTGACAAGGGGTTCCCTGGGGTAACTTCATCGGAATGCAAAACCAAGTTCCATGGCTGTTCTGGCGTCGGCGGGTGAAGCATCAGCTGGCGCTTCAAGAACTTCCGAAAGGTTGCGCTCTCTTCGGCAGCTGCCGCTAAGGATGCGAACGGGCAGGCGATTGGTATGCTAGCTGGCTCTTCCTCTGCACTAATACACGTGAAGGGTTGCAAAATAAGGCCGCATTGGCCGACAGTTGTGGTAACAGCATCTCTCGCGGCCCGCATAGAGTTTCGATATATGACCTCTGGGGCCCCATTGTGTCTCACGTCCTCCAGCATTGCAGCCAACGCAGAAGCTGTGCAGTGAGGCTTGGTACGACGGAACTCATTCAGCCTGCGCAGCTTAGCAGCCCGCGTCGGCTCCATCCGAAACGGCCCCAGACGCTGAACGGCCCGACTGCATGCTGAGCGAAACGGGCTACGGACGGAACGCAAGCACTTGCTGCACAACAAGGGCGCCCAACTGACAACGCGACGAGCAGACATGCTTTTCTCGAGACTGGCCTCACGACTCATAACGCGCTCTCGAGAACCAAGTGCGTTAACTAACGCAGCACGGAGTGCTTGTATGTTCGGCGAAAGGCCTGGTTATATGGTAGGGGCACCATGTGCGTCTCATGGCTTAGCCTGAGCGTCGTCGATTGCCTTCGCTGCTGCAGCCCACGCCTCAGAGGTCGGCTTAGGGCCCCCCCAAGCTTTGGAGCTCTCGGAGTAGTTGTCCGACCAGCCCATGCGAGGCTCTAGGCGCATGGTGCGAGATATTCCGCCCCGCCCGCCCATGGCCATCAGCACCAAGAGACGGCCCGATCCCAAGACGACCGAAGTGAAGGTGTGGAACACGCAAGCAGCGGTGAAGGGCAGGAGGGGAGGGCGGACTGATTGGACTGATTGGACACAGCAGCCTTCGAGGGGGGGCTGATTGGATTGATTGGGCCGATTGGGCCTGCGATTGGGCACGGGGGGAGGGGGGGGGGGGGGGCTGATTGGACGCAGCGGCGTCCGAGGACTTCTATCGCGCGGAGGGGGGCTGGCGTTTTAGAGGAGGGCGTGGGGGGGGGGCGGGGGCGGGAGGGGGGCTGTTGAGTGGGTGGTCCAAGAGGTTTACGTCGCGGCCATCGGGCCACGTGATCTCAAAACAAACCTGCCAACACCACCCCGAAAGCTCACGCGGGCAAGCTAAAACATACAGCCCCACCCCCTTCCCAGCATGACCAACAACGGCGTCGCGACATGGCTGGGCGGAGGCAACGTGACTCGACGTACCCAAGACACCGACCGCATCGCCGTAGCTGAATCAAGCTTTTCAGGAGGGGGAGGGGCGTCGGGGCGCCACTCGCAATCAATCCAGACGCAGCGGTGCGTTGGCTGGCGGTGATTCGCTAAGCGTCATGCATCGCCACGCTTCCTGAGGGCACGGAAGCGCCTGGCCTTGAGGCTCGTGTGGATGATCCCCTGCTTGTAGGCCAGTGGCGGGGGGTTCGAACCATCCTTTGGCAACGACGGCATAGCGCCCATGATTTTAAACTCCGGGATCGGCTTCAAGTCGGCATCCTTGTGCTTACCCTTGCCCTTTGCAGCCTCGGCAAGCTCGACCTTCGCAGCCTTCATCGGCTCGACGGCAGCAGCGGCTGCTGCTGGGCGCTCCCGTGGTGGAGCCTCGGCCTTGTCCTCAGGTGCAGCGTCGTCCTCTGCGGCTTTAGCGGCATCCTTCTTAGCTAAGGCTTTCGCCTTCGCTTCGTCCTTCGCCTTGACCTTGCGCTTCTTGAGGGCGAGGATCGCAGCGCGGGTGTGGGGGTCCAAGGCCTCTTCGCGCGGCCCGTCGTCATCATCGGCGGCGCCGTGCTTCGCATCATCATCGGAGTCGTGCTCACCCTTTACAGCGTCTTGCTCCTCACGCTTCGCTTCTGGCTCATGCTTGACAGATGGCTCATGCTTGGCGGCCGGTTGCACCTCCAGCGTCCCATCAGCAGCGCGGTGGATAGCCAAGCTGCTTCGCTGTTCGAATTTCACGTCAGGAGCCGAAGGGCTCTGCGCAGCCGCCTGGCTTTTCCCTTTGCGGTACTCGAGCAATTTCTGCTGGTATACGTAAAACGATCCCATCTCGATCGGGTCGTTCGGTGATGCAACGAGCGCACCTGCTGGCGATGCGTCGCGTGCGTCGGCTGCGGGCGCTGCGGCGTCGCGGCCGCGAGCGCAGCCAAGCTCGTCCTTTGCTTCTTGAAACTTTAGCTTAGCATCTGAATCAACAGATGCTTTCAGCAAGCCTCTGTTGGAGCGTAGCGAGATCTTGTCCGCGATTGCGTTTATGCCCTTAAGCTCGATCTTGGTCTGCTGTCTCGCACGGCGCCCCCCGGGCTGAAGGCCCGCCTTTGTCGGGGGGGGGCTGGTCTCCAACCGCGGGCGCTCCCTCAGCAGCCCCCCCACCTGTCGCCGCGATACTGTTGTCAGGGGGGGGGCAATGGGATATGAGGTGGTGGCCGACAGCCCCGGCGACTGGCAATGTGATAGCTTGAGCTCGTGCCACACGCTGATAGGAATGAGGAGCTGTAGGAACGCCTGTCTGCCTGTCTCTGACAGAGTCGTTGTCGGCGTCTAGTTAAGTCGTCGACGTCGGCGTCGTCGGCGTCGGCGTCGGCGTCGTCGTCGGCTTCGGCGTCGGCCCGGCCTCAATCGTTAGGTGGTCGCCGTCATGGTCGTCGTTGTCGGCGTCTCTGTCGTCGTCGAGGTCGTCGACGTCGTCGGCGTCGGCCTCGGCCTCGGCCTCGGCCTCGGCCTCGGCTTCGGCAGCGGCATCGGCCTCGACGACGTCGTCGGCCGTGGCCGCCGCGGCCGCCGCCGCCGCGCCGGCGGCCGCCGGCGGGCCGCGCGCGGCCGCGGCGGCGGCAGCCGCGGCGGGCCCAAGCGCGGCCGCGCGCCACGGCCGGCCGCGGGCCCGCAGCCGCGTGGCCCGTGCCGCGCGGCGGCCGCTTCCCCACGGCCGCTGCGGCGGCGGCGGCGGCGGCCGCCGCGGCGCCGGCAGCCGCAGGGCGGCGGCGGCGGGGGGCGCGGCGGCCGCCGCCACGGCCGCGGCGGCGGCGCCGCGGCGGCGGCGCCCGTGGCTCCCCCCGGCGGCGGCGGCGCCGCGGCGCGGGCTGGCGCCGGCAGCGCAGGCGGCGCCAGCGGCGCCCGCGGCGCCCGCGGCGCCGACGCAGGCGGCGGCGGCAGCGGGGCCAGCCGGCCAGGGCGGCCGCAGAGCGCAGAGGCCGCCTGGGCCGCGGCAGCGCAAGCGGCCAAGCAGCGTCGGCGGCCGCGGCGGGCGGCGCGCGCGCCCGGGCAGCGGCGGCGGCCGCTGCGGCGGCGCCGTCGCCGGCAAGCCGCGGGGGCGGCAGCGCCGCGGCGCCGGCCGCAGCAGCAGCCGCGGGCGGCGGAAGCGCCAGAGGCGGCCGCGGCGGGCCGCGGCAGCCGCGGCAGCAGCCGCGGCGGCGCCCGCGGCGCCGCCAGCGCCAGCAGGGCCTCCAGCCGTCGGAGGCCGAAGGCCGGGGGCCGGGGCGGCGCCGACGAAGCGGGCGGCGGCCGCGCGCCGTTGCCGACGCCGGCGAGCCGCCGGCGAGGGCGCAGCGGCGGCGGCGGGGCCGCGGCCAGGCGCGCGGCCGGCCGCCAGGCCAGCGGGCGCCGCCACTGAGATGCATCCTGGGTTTGTTAAGGTTTATGAGGTCTAGCTAAAGCTTAGCGCACTTATACAGTTTACCATGCGTTTACCAACAACGGACTTATAAACTTTATAAACGTTTAGCCGTCGCGATATGCAAGCTATGAAACTACCATCTTCTTTTGCAAAACATACGCTGCACCACGCCGCGTAGGATGCATCATAGGTTGCGCAAAATAGGATGCACCACAAACGTTGCACCACAGGTTTCCCCACAGGTTTCCCCACACAGGTTGCGCCACATAGGTTCCCCCGCGTGGGTTGCACCACATGGATGCGCCACATAGTTTGCGTCACGGCATGTAGCACAACATTGGTTGCACCACTTGATGTGAGCTGAACTTCAGTTTTCGACGCCTTCGGCGCGGCGCCGCCGCCCACGCCGCCTTCGGCCTCGGTTTCGGCATGCCGCTTTGATCGTTTAAAACGCGAGGAGGGATGGGGGGGGAGGGGGGGCGAGGAAACAGCTGGCGGAGGAGCAGGAGGAGAGACGGGAGGAAGGGAAGGAGCAGCAAGAGCAGGACAGGCATGAGGAAAAGCAGAAGGAGGAGGAGGAGAAGCGGAGCAGCTGGAAGACCTATAGCCGCCTCATTTCTCATCCTCCTCTGGTTCGTTGCCTTCAGCCGCAATGGCTTGAACGTGCGATGATGGGCTGCGCGGCGGCGCGCGCAGCGTGTGCGAATGGTTTCTCCTCTGGGCGCGACGCGCCAGCAAATCCTATCATGAAAACTCTAATGGCAGGATGGTGCCGACGGTGCCGTCGGCGTATACGCAGTGCTCTACTGCAGCCAAGATGGCTTTGGTCTCTCAACATTGCGCTGGAGACTCTGACAGTTTCCACACCGCCTTTGCAGTACCACGGATGCGTTGAGAAAGCTCCATCACCTCCATCATAGAAACAGCTTCTCCACTGACCTCGAAATGCAATTTCACGCGGGCGGCCAGTATGCCATCGGGGCCATTTAGAAGCACAACGTCACCTCGAGTGCAAAGCCGAGCTGGCTGAAGCGAGAATCTTTGCCCACGCTGACTGGGATATCATCGCCTTCCAATCCCAATGCGCCCATTATCAGCTGTCTGCTTTGCTTGGGGGCCTTGCGTCCCTGCGCCGAGCCAGCGCCGCAATCAAAACTGTGGCTTGCTATTGCAGAAAGGTGGTGGGCAACGCACTCGCTCAGCAACGACTTGCTGGCTGATCCAGAGATGTTCGCCAATTCGGTGGCGTATCGCTTCGGCATTCTACGTTTCCTCTCAAGGACAAAACAATGTAAGAGCCGCCCGTTTTTCTCAAGTATCTCAGGGAGGTGGAGAAGCCAGTGGCATTCGGGCGTCAAGCACTCATACCCGAAAGCAGCAGTAAACGACTCTAAAAACTTATGAACACAACCTAAAAGCCTCGCTGGGCTCACGTCGACCCGACTGGTTGCAACTACAAGCTCCGACAACTGAACGCAAGAAATCATAGCGTCGCAAGCCGCATTGACTGCCCCCATGGGTCGCAGGACCGTCTGACAGAACAGCATCAGCACGCCAAGGATAGACAATAAATCAGATGCCTGGCATTTTACGTGTTGCGCCTTTCTATGTTTGTCTTTCCGATCAGCATTAAACATGTTATCTAAATGCGTCGCATGAAATCGCCCAGGGAACACCCAATGTGCCAAGAACTCCGAGAATGACTCCCACACGCCGTTGAACCCAGCAGATATGAAGGCTTCGAACGTAAGGTAAATCACCAGATTCACGACACCGTCGACGAAGAGTGCGTGCATATAGTCATGCATAAACACTTCTGTCGGGTTGACCAGCCTGTCCAAGGCTCTATCGATCAGCAAGCCCCGCTTAGCAAACGTCAAACCCAACGCTTGCTGCAACATCACAAACTCATCATTTGACAAAGTCCGCGACATGCGTTCCAGATACCTGGCATTCGTGCGAAGCTCATGGTCCGTGGACGCCACGAGCTCATCGAGGTGTATTTGGTTACAGCGCAACATGGCTGAACCGTCCTCTTCAACAACCTTTGAATCAGGTGTGAATATATTCTTGCAAGGCATACAAAACTTGGACGCGCTGTCGCCCCTTGCTTGCCAGGCAGTTTTATGAGCGCCGCCGTCTTGCAACACCACGCCCACTTTCGCAAACAGCCTGAAGCCCGCCCAGATCAAGGGCCATGCCACCGCCTTGGAAATGAAAGCCATCAGGCTTGAAAAAGCATTTTATAGCCTCAGCGAATGCTTGGCTTAACCCAGCAGAGAGAGAAGACACTGATTTGGAGAACTCAGCCATCAGCACAAGCCAGCTCTCTTCGTGACTGAGCGCGCTCACGGCACATTCCAAGACGCTCCAATATATAGATTGGAAGTTTCTTTGGTTCGCTGGTGACAAGGGGTTCCCTGGGGTAACTTCATCGGAACAGTTTCAAGTTCCATGGCTGTTCTGGCGTCGGCGGGTGAAGCATCAGCTGGCGCTTCAAGAACTTCCGAAAGGTTGCGCTCTCTTCGACAGCTGCCGCTAAGGATGCGAACGGGCAGGCGATTGGTATGCTAGCTGGCTCTTCCTCTGCATTAATACACGTGAATGATTCCAATACGGCAGTATTGGCCGACAGCTGTGGTAAGAGCATCTCTCGCGGCCCGCATAGAGTTTCGATCTATGACCTCTGGGGCCCCATTGTGTCTCACGTCCTCCAGAATTGCAGCCAGCGCAGAAGCTGTACAGTCAGGCTTGGTACGACGGAACTCATTCAGCCTGCGCAGCTTAGCAGCCCGCGTCGGCTTCATCCGAAACGGCCCCAGACGCTGAACGGCCCGACTGCATGCTGAGCGAAACGGGCTACGGACGGAACGCAAGCACTTGCTTCACAACAAGGGCGCCCAACTGACAACGCGACGAGCAGACATGCTTTTCTCGGGATTGGCCTCACGACTCATAACGCGCTCTCGAGAACCAAGTGCGTTAACTAACGCAGCACGGAGTGCTTGTACGTTCGGCGAAAAGCCTGGTTATATGGTAGGGGCACCATGTGCGTCTCATGGCTTAGCCTGAGCGTCGTCGATCGCCTTCACTGCTGCAGCCCACGCCTCAGATGTCGGCTTAGGGCACCCCCAAGCTTTGGAGCTCTCGGGGTAGTTGTCCGACCAGCCCATGCGAAGCTTTAGGCGCATGGTGTGAGATATTCCGCCCCGCCCGCCCATGGCCATCAGTACCAAGAGACGGCCCGATCCCAAGACGAACGAAGCGAAGGTGTGGAACACGCAAGCAGCGGTGAAGGGCAGGGGGGGAGGGCGGACTGATTGGACTGATTGGACACAGCAGCCTTCGAGGGGGGGCTGATTGGATTGATTGGGCCGATTGGGCCTGCGATTGGGCATGGTGGGAAGGGGGGGGGGGGCTGATTGGGCGCATCGGCGTCCGAGGACTTCTATCGCGCGGAGGGGGGGCTGGTGTTTTAGAGGAGGGCGTGGGGGGGGGAGGCCGGAGGGTGGCGGTTGAGCGGGTGACCCAAGAGGTTTACGTCGCGGCCATCGGGCCACGTGATCTCAAAACAAACCTGCCAAAACCACCCCGAAAGCTCACGAGGGCGAGCTAAAACATACAGCCCCACCCCCTTCCCAGCATGACCAACAACGGCGTCGCGACATGGCTGGGCGGAGGCAACGTGACTCGACGTACCCAAAACACCGACCGCATCGCCGTAGCTGAATCAAGCTTTTTCAGGAGGGGGAGGGGCATCGGGGTGCCACTCGCAATCAATCCAGACGCAGCGGTGCGTTGGCTGGCGGTGTTCGCTAAGCGTCATGCATCGCCACGCTTCCTGAGGGCACGGAAGCGCCTGGCCTTGAGGCTCGTGTAGATGATCCCCTGCTTGTAGGCCACTGGCGGGGGGTTCGAACCATCCTTTGGCAACGACGGCATAGCGCCCATGATTTTAGACTTCGGGGTCGGCTTCAAGTCGGCATCCTTGGGCTTACCCTTGCCCTTTGCAGCCTCGGCAAGCTCGACCTTCGCAGCCTTCATCGGCTTGGCGGCAGCAGCGGCTGCTGCTGGGCGCTTCCGTGGTGGAGCCTCGGCCTTGGCCTCAGGTGCAGCGTCTTCCTCTGCGGCTTTAGCGGCATCCTTCTTAGCTAAGGCTTTCGCCTTCGCTTCGTCCTTCGCCTTGACCTTGCGTTTCTTGAGGGCGAGGATCGCAGCGCGGGCGTGGGGGCCCAAGTCCTCTTCGCGCGGCCCGTCGTCATCATCGGCGGCGCCGTGCTTCGCATCATCGTCGGAGTCGTGCTCACCCTTTACAGCGTCTTGCTCCTCACGCTTCGCTTCTGGCTCATGCTTGACATATGGCTCACGCTTGGCGGCTGGTTGCACCTTCAGCGTCCCAACAGCAGCGCGGTGTATAGCCAAGCTGCTTCGCTGTTCGGATTTCACGTCAGGAGCCGAAGGGCGCTGCACAGCCGCCTGGCTTTTCCCTTTGTGGTGCTCGAGCAATTTCTGCTGGTATTCGTAAAACAACCCCATCTCGATCGGGTCGTTCGGTGATGCGTGCGTCGGCTGCGGGCGCTGCGGCGTCACGGCCGCGAGCGCAGCCAAGCTCGCCCTTTGCTTCTTGAAACTTTAGCATCTGAATCAACGGATGCTTTCAGCAAGCCTCTGTTGGAGCGTAGCGAGATCTTGTCCGCGATTGCGTTTATGCCCTTAAGCTCGATCTTGGTCGGCTGGTCATCCCCAGGGTAGGCGGCATTGAAGATGTCGGGTGGGAGCTCGGATGGCGAAGCTGGATATTCCATGATGCGACCAAAGCCGAAGTCCTTTTTCTCTGCCTTGAACGACACCTTCAAATCCCCTGAGATGCTGTGCACCTTCCTCGGCTCGGGTGGGGCGTCGTAGTGCGTCACAAGCAACGTTGCTAAGGCCCACTTGTATGTCTGCTCACTAGGCTCAGTGCAACCGACCACCATGCCGCGTTCGACCAAGGTCGTCATCTTGCGATTCAGCGAAATCTTGGGGTCATTGATTGCAACCCAGTCAGACGACGTCAAGTACGACCACCACTCTTTAAGCAACTGCTTGTTCGCGGAGCCTTCGGGCTTGACGGGGCCACTGCCCTTCGCGACCTTGCTGTCGACGATTGGCATTATCCGCTTGGTCTGATCTTCGCCGTATGGCTCACCCCTCAAAGCGTCGACAATCTGCGTGGCTTCGGCTGGCCCGAAGCATTTCATGTTGTTCAGCATGCCGATCAGAGTGTCGGCAAAGCTCTTCTGGAGCGCAGGGTCGGAGCTGCTGCTGATTTCGCCACGAGCCGTGAAACAAAACATGCTTTCACGCTAGATATCTAATTCACGAGCGAGCTGCAGCTGCAGCTTGCCATTCGGCAGGCGTGTACGTAAACCAACGGGCTCGTGCGTCAGCCGTCAGGCTTGTGAGGGGGGCAGCCGTCAAGCTCGTGAGCCAAGCGGCTATGGAAAAAACGATGGGCGGGAGGACACCATGTGCAATCGCACAATCATGCTCGAAGTCTGCAGAGTCATGTTTTGACGCGCACGACATGCAGCATGTGCGACGCGATATGGAGGGGGCGGGGTGGGGGGGCACCCCATGAGATGAGCGAGAGAGGCCACGGAGCCAGGAGAAGAAGGTGGGAAACGGTGGTGAGGAGAACGACGACATATACGAAGTGAAACGGCACCGTATGTGGCTCCTCCCCCCCATCCCTCCCCCCTCCTTCCCCCCCCCCCCCCTTCCGTCTCATCCTCCGCCTCATCCTCGTCCTCCAGCTCTTGGAAAGTGCAATATTATGCATTGCCCTCATCCTCCACAGCATCGTAGTCCTCCTCCTTATCCTCATAATCTTCCTCCTCCTCCTGGCTGGTGATTGCGCAGGGTGCGTCATGTGATTTCTGAGCCCCTCAGAAATCACATGCGCCAATGGTTCCCCGTCCTTCTCCTCTTCTTACCTCCCTCCCTACCCCCTCCTCCTCGCATCCCTCCCTCCTCCTCCCCCGCCTCCTCCTCCTCCTCCTTCTACGACCAGTACTACTGCTTCTGCTACTGCTACTGCCGACTACTACTACTACTACTGCTACCACTGTTGCTTCTACTACTGCAAGCACTACTACTACTACTACCACTACTACAACTACGACTACGACTACGACTACGACTACTACTACTACTACTACTACTACTACTACTACTACTACGTACAGTATACTACTACTCCTCACTACCCACGTGTTCCACTACTACTACTACTAATACTACTACTACTACTACTACTACGACTACTACTCTACTACTACTACTAATACGACATACGAACCACGACTACGACTACGACTACTACTACTCCCCTCCACTACTACCTCCTCACATTTACTGTACTACTACTACTACTACTACCACTACGACTACGACTACGACTACTACTACTACGACTACGGATACAACTATTATTATTGCTACAACTGGTACAGCCCTGGTGATCACCAGGCAACCTCGCGTCGAGATGGGCGCCGTGACAACCTGGCGCAGGACATCCGTCAGGAGGAGGAGGAGGTATAGAGGAAGAAGAGGAGACAGGGGGGAAGTAAGAGCGAGGATGATAATAATGACGACCGAGGAGGGGGGGGGGGAGGGGGGGGGGGGGGGGGGGAGGAGAAGGAGAGAAAGAAGGAGGAGGAGGAGGAGGAAAGAGCAGGAGGATGAAGGCGGAGAGGATGCGGAAGTGGAGGGGGGGGGCTACGCCCACTACAACCTGGGCAATCTTTACTCCGACAGGAAGAGTTGGGCGGACGGAGGGGGCAGGGGGATAAGGATAATGATAAGGAGGAGACGAGGGCAAGGAGAAGGAGCGGATCATGAGGGGCCAGGAGAAGGATGAGGACGATGACTGAGGGAGGGGGTGGGGTGGGGGGGGGGGGGGGGGGGCGCACCGGTTTTTGCCCATTTGAAGAGGGCGTATCGACCATGCTTATTATTATCATTATTTCGGTGGGTGGGGGGGGGGGGGGGGGGGGCGCCCGCAACGGGGGCCATCTCGGAGCCCCCGAGGTTCCGAAGCGGGGCCCAGCAAGGCCCACGAACGGCCCGAAGATCACCCCACCCCCATCCCATGTCCACAAAAAATGCAGCGTCAGCGCCCCCGCCCTACCGCCACCACCACCCCCCCCCCCCCCCCCCCCCCCCCAAAGTCCCCCCCGCCCGTTCCTGGGAGAGAAGCCACGGACGCGGCAAACCGCGGACACGGTAACCATTCACGAATTCACGACCACGGGCCGTGAATTCGCGAATGGTCTCCGCGCCCGCTGATGACGGGCGACGGATGACGCAGTCGGTGGACGGAGGGGGAGGAGGAGGAGGAGGAGGACGGGGACGGGGGGGGAGGGGGGGGGGGGGAGGAGTAGGAGGAGGAGGAGGAGGAGGGAGGGGGAGGGAGGAGGAGGAGGAGGAGGAGGGTTTGCAGTCACCTGCGACGCAGCCCGCGTCGTACACGCCGGCGGCGTGCTGGCGGGCGTCGATCTCCGCGCCGACGCCTGATCTGATGTCGGCGTCGGTGCGCAGAGCATTTGTGCTCTTGATAGTGCCGACGCCGAGCCACGCAACAATTGAAACCAAACAAAACTCAATAACACAACTTTCACATTGAATGTCCCATGGGTCCGAGTTTACCAACCGCGCATCTCCCTGTGGCTCGGCGCTTAAAGGCAAAGCGCGGACTTAACCGCGAGCACGTTCAAAGATGGGTGCACGCAGAGACCGTCTGAGCGGGGGGGGTGGGGGTGGTCGGGTGGGGGCCCAATTGGACCGACCGAGTGGCAAACCAATCAGCTTCCCCACTCTCCTCATCCTCATTATCCTCATCATCCTCATCCATTCCATCCTCCTCATCATCCCTCCTCACCCCCCCCCCCCCTGGGTTGATGTCTCCTGGGGGGGCGATGGGCGTATGAACGGAAGTTGGACCAGGGCCCGAACGCCACCCCATCGGGCGAACATCCACCGCTAGATGATCGGTCTCTGAAGGCACGCCAGATGCCCCGACATGCGCCCAGAGGCGGCGCCACGGCGCGCGGGGACATGTGCGCCCGAAAACGTTCGACTATCAAGTCTTAGGAGTCAAACGCAGCGATCTTGCGTTTGACCACCAAGTTTCGGTAGTCAAACGGATGCGATCATGCGTTTGACTACCAAGACTTGGTAGTCAAACGGCGGCGGTCCTACGTTTGACTACCAAGTTTCGGGAGTCAAACGCGATATCGCCTCCATTTGACTACCAAGTCTCGGTAGTCAAACGCTGAACCGCATGAAGGCCTACAGACGGCCTACTCGAGGCCGAGGAGCTGGCGCAGCGTCGCGCTGCTGGCCTTGTACTCCTCGACCCTGGCCTCGAAGCCGTTCCAGTTGCGCGCCTCGTAGTCCAGGATGAGGCTCGCGCAGCGCGGCATCCAGCCGCCATGGCCACCCTTGCCACGCGGCGCCCAGCCCGCGTCGGAGCCAGTGCCGCCCTTGTCGGAGCCAGTGCCGCCCTTGTCGGAGCCGCCCTTGCCCGTGTCGGAGCCGCCGCCCTTGCCCTTGTCGGAGCCGCCGCCGCCCTTGCCCTTGTCGGAGCCGCCGCCGCCCTTGCCCTTGTCGGAGCCAGCGCCCTTGCCCTTGTCGGAGCCAGCGCCCTTGCCCTTGTCGGAGCTAGCGCCCTTGTCGGAGCAGCCGCCGCCCGTGTCGAAGCCGCCGCCGCTCTTGTCGGAGCCAGCGCCCTTGTTGAGCAGCTGCTCGAACGCGTGATGGCCCGACATCACCGACACCCCGTCCGATTCTGACGTCGCCCACCACGGGTAGTGCAGGGGCTGCAAGGGCGCGTCCTCGAAATCGCCGCTCGCCGCGGACCAGAACAGGATCTTCCCGTCGGTGGCAGCCTGCTTCCGACCCTGCACTGTAGTCCACAGCGTGTCCGCAGCGCACCACCCGTCCTCGGCACGGAAGATATAGAAGGTGGTGGGCTCCCCGTCGTCGACGACTTTGTCGATCGTCTTCCATATCCACCCTCCCGAGAGCTCAACACCTGTGTTGAAATACATGCCAGCCGACATCTCGGCCATGCGCAGCGTGCTCTCCTCGCAATTCTGGAGGAACGTGCTGCGCTTATCATAGTCGTCCACAACGACGGCCAACGTGGTGTGCCGAAAGGCGTTGTACTCCAGCACTCCAACCTGCTCGGCGATCTCGGCGAGGAATGCCGTGTCGCCGTCGAGGTTGGGATGAGGAAAACAAGACATGTCGGTTCTCTCGGCCCTCCTCCGCGCCTCATCGTCCTTTAGAAAAACCGAGGAAGGAGACGGGGAGAGAAGGGCCAAGAGAACCGGATCTGTATATACTGGGTTCCTCATCCCAGCTGGCCTCGCCCGCTGGCGTCAGCCTCAGCCTCGTCGGCGGCGGCGTCGACGGCTGCGTCGGGCCGCGCCTGAGGTTGCACTCAGCGACGAGGTCCCTGCCGCGGAGCCTGTCCATCTGTGCAGCGATGTGGCTGCTGCAGCTGTGCAGCGATGTGGCTGCTGCAGCTGTGCAGCGATGCAGCGATGTGGCTGCTGCAGCGATGCAGCGATGTGGCTGCTGCAGCTGTGCGGCGATGCCAGGGGGCTGCTGCAGCTACGCAGCGACGTGGCTGCTGCAGGGGGGGCCCGCGCGGGCCCGCGCACGAAGCAGCGCGGCGCGCGCCCTCGCGGCGCCTCCAGCCAAAACGGCTGATGCGGAGGAGGTGCATGGAAGATGTGCGGATGAGGTCTGTAAGTCGTTTCTGGATGGGCGAACCTTCTGGACACGCAACGCCGAAGACAGATCCTTTCATATGAGGATCTGTCTTCGGCGTTGCGTATCTGACCTCTGAGGCCCCCGTGTGACATGCCAACCCCCAGCTAGGTCGCGAGAAACTGCGGGGCCACATCGGGGGCTCTAACGGAGGTCGGGGCCCATGACATTCCCAGCTTGATGCGCGACGACTTTATAAGAATGGGGCGAAGTGGAGGGCCAACCTACGAGATGAGCGAGGCGGGCCGCGGGGCAATGGCAAGGACGAGCGAGGGGGCAGAGAGTGCGACTGCACATGCGACACACGCCAATGACCAATGATACCACGACCCGCTGCTACCCTACATCCCTTCCCAGCTCGAACTGCATGTGCTGTTGTTGTTGATGATTCTACGCGGAGGGGGGTGAGGCTAGGGGGCCACCCCATGAGATGAGAGAGAGAGAGCCACGGAGCCAGGAGAAGGAGGAGGGAAGGGGGCGAGGATAACGACGGCACATACGAAATGAGACGGCGCCGCAGATGGCGAATCCTCCCCCTCATCCTCCTCCTCCCTCCCCCCATCCCTCCTTGTACTTATCCTCCTTCTCCTCCTCATCGTCCCCTGCCTCGTCCTCATCCTGGCAACTGCTTGTGTTGCATAAGACTTATCCCCCTCATCATCCTCTTCCTCCGTCTTCTGCATCGTCGCCCTCCTCCTCCTCCTGGCAAGTGCGCGCGCAGGCTTGGTCATGTGATTTCTGAGCCCCTCAGAAATCACATGTGCCATTGGTGCCTCCGCCTTCTTCTCCTCCCCCCTCCCTCCCCCCTCCCTCCCGCCCTCCCTCCCCCCCTCCCTCCCTCCTCCTCCTCATCCTCCTCCTCCTCCTCATTCTACTGCTACTATACTTCCACTAACAGTTGGACATGCAATGCGGCCTGGACATGGGATCGGAAGCGCGTTCACTACATGGCGCAACGACGCATGGGGATGACAGCCAAAGCAACTGCAGGACACACGATGACGACGACATGCAAGAGTTAAGTTCAGCGTGGGGCTGGAACTTCCACGCTCAAGAGATCAGCGTCAACGCTGGGGCCGATAACTGGAAGCGCACGGACGCTCATGGAAGCGCATGCGCTACGCGATATGGATATGGCGTGTCACTCACGCGCTCTGGCGAATGACAGCTCCCGGCTAGCAAAAGCCGTGCTCAAGCGCTGGGCAAGACCTCGGGCAACCCCGTGATGCGCTGCAGCCTGCCGAGCTGCGTCGATTTGGTCTGCGAGCCCACGGCGTAGGCGCCGACCCAGAGGCGCCTGACATCGATGAACACCTTCCTCGCGTGCTTGTTCTGCTCCGACTTGTTTGCCACGACAGCGACGAATCACTCGAGCCCGAGGGCTTTTTCCTTCCAAAAAACACGGTCCTTCTTCAAGGCACTGATCTTCTCCTTCAAGCGGTCGGCCTCGGTGCCCCCGCTGGCAGCGACAACGACGCCAGCTGGAGCGCGCCTCTTCGGAGCCATATCGGGCCTCGGGGCCTCGAAAGTCAGTGCGCGAGCAAGCGAGAAGCTATCGAGCGCACGCGTGCGCTGAATCCTGAGCCTGATGGGCTACGGACACGCGCCCATGCAGCCACGCGGCTTGACGTGCCCAGATGCAGTCCGATGACTTTTTCAAACGACACAGCACGGATCCATGTAGAACTGCGAAGCCCGCAGACCCCAATCATGCGGGCATGTTTAGCCACGTGGCTCACAACTAATTCAGCCATGTCCTGGCTCTGAGCCCGCAGGCGCGCCGTCGTCGGGAAGCTCGCTCGGGGAAACCTCTTCACCCTTACAAGCATCACCGACATGTTCTGAGGGATCGGTAGATAGGAACGTAACCGCATCTTCGATTGTCTTACACTTCTTGTAGCCGTTCGTACCATCCCCCTTATCAAACTTGGCGAGGAAAAAAACCGTTCCTCTTGTGGACATTCTTGGGCATCGGCTCTCGCTTCTGCGGTTCATCGAACCCCTTTTCCCTCATGATGTGTATCACCGCGGCCAAAGCATCGGGCTTATACACTACAGAGAGGTTGTCACACGGATGGATAGGCCTCAGAACATCAACTTGAACAGAACGTCCTTTATTTTCCACGTCCAAGCACATGACCTCAGGATCCCGCCTCATGTCAGCCTTATGGGCATGGGACTTGACGATTTTTGGTTGTTTCGGTGGCGTTTTAAACAAGCTGCACACGCGCTGCTCCTGCTCCTGAGTGAAGTCATCCGACGGCTGCTGATTCCGCTGGGCTAGCAACGCCTTCAGCCCCCTGCTCAAGATTACGGCCTGTTGTTCCAGTCCCGATGGGACCCCATCATTAGCATAAGCCACAAGGCTGTTCAATGTATACTGCGCTGGTGAGATTCGGACAAACGTATCGTCACCCACTGTAGTCGCATCATGCGGCTTGAAAATCAGCCAAACTGGCTTGAGTCCATCCACCTTGACAGTTCGAGAAAGTTCAAGCGTAGCTGCCTGCATATTGCTAAGAGCAAATCGTGATGCTAGACGCTCGGTTGCCCCTGAGCCTGCGCGGCTACGGTTACTTCGCAGAAGCGCGACACGCAGGGGGCAACGTCATGCGGGGCCAGGAGACGAATGAGAGGGGGCATGGGGGTGCACGGGGGGTATTTAGCGCGCTGGGCACGAGAGGGGGTGCACGGGGTGCACGGGAAGATTTGGGAGGGGGTGGTGCACGGTATGTATTACCCCCCATATACACCGCCCGCATACCCCCATGCCCACTTCCCGCGCCCCTTGTACCCCATGCCCCACCTCCCGTGTACCCCCCGCTTCCCGTGTACTTCCTACCTTGTATACCTTCTTCATTCCCTCCTTCATCCTGCCCGGCCCCCCTGCGTGCATTCCGCGTTTCCTTCTCGTTATCCCCCGCTTGGTCGTTCCAGCCTAAGCATTGCTGAGGGGGTGGGTGGGTGGGTGGGGGGGTGGGGCGGGGTGGGGTGGGGGGCAACGATACAGGGTGCATCAGGCAGATGGTTGCACGACAAAGGTCGGCAGGCTATACCCCTCAAGCCCGATGCAAAGTCAGAAGCGTGCTTCGCTGCACCCGGGCAAATGAGAAAACGCAATCGTATCTACACCTTGCTAAATCTCGCCATCCCCCCCCCCCCTCCTCCCACATGGCCATTGCTACCCCCTGGAGCTCCAGAATGGGGCGGCATCGGGTGCAGCCGATTCGAACGGAGTTTGTTTCTGACGTCGCTGGCGTGATGGCTACTCGCAAGAACACCACGTCAATTGCCGAATAAGCGCCTGGCTGATCTGCATGCCCGTTAGCACGTATCAATGTAGAAAGCTTCGTGCTGGCCGACGGGGACAGCTCGCCCAGCCCCCAATCCTCGTCTCACGTCATCCCCCCCCCCCTCCCCCCATCCACGGCGCGGCAACATATTGACTGTAGCACTGCAGAGTGCTGGACTGGTTCAATCGTAGAGCTTAGGATAACACAACGCGTGCGATACAAAACGCACCCCTGATGTAGCATCCGCGCTGAATGCGATGCTTACGACCTCTTCTGCTTCTTGGCGCTCTCCTCGTGGATCGGCGCAGCCTTGGCCTTGGGCTTGACGAATACCTGGGGCTTTACGTTCGGCCCGATGTCGGTAATGTTGGTCAGCACTGGCAGCATGATGCCACCGTGGGACACGTGGCTCGTAGCCATGTTGGCTTGCTTCTTATCGTATGTTGTCGCGACCCACCAGTACGCAGCCACGAACGCGGCTTCATCGAGCTTGCTGGCGCCGTTGTCGCTCGGCTTCGGCACAGGCAAAACAAAAAAATGAAGCGGCGTGCCGCTGCCAATCGTGTGGTCGCCAAGCGGCGCGCCCGACCCATTAGACGCGTTCTTCGAGCTTATGTTGACCAACGGTGCCACTGGGACCAGTGTAAGCTGCCCCTGCTTGATCGCACACGTGGTCCGAACCTCATCTGGCTTCCGCCAGAAGATTAGCGTTTGCTTTCCCATGTGCTTGGCGTCTAGCTCGAGAAGAGCCCGGTACAATATAGCCTTTTGCTTGTCGATGTACAACTGACGGGGCCGCTGCTGATCACCCCCCATCTGCTTTGGCGGCTCAGCTTTTGAGAGCGACCACTTATCAAGGAGATCTTCCAATGCAATTTCAGCAGCGTGTGGCTCTCCGCCGTGGTTGACCACCTCGTGAAGCTTGACCATATGGCCGATGCTGAAGACAGCGTAAAGCCTCTGGGCTGGAACATCCTTCTGAACTACGAAGGACCCGACCGAGTAACCAGCCTTCTTGGCAATCCACGCAGGGTCCTTATGGTCGTTGAGCGTCGCCGTGGCAGACGCTGCAGGCATTGCCTTGGCAGTTGCAGCTGCGCCGCTCGAGACCGAATACTTATTCCACTCATCGAACGTGACGGTCTGTCCCTTGATGGAGCTGACACCGCTCCAGAATGATTTGCACATGTCGCCCCACGCGTACGCGACCCCCTCCCGACCCGACTTCTCTTTCCCCACAAGCTTCAAAGCAACCCTCACGAATAGCTGCCCTAACGGCTCCAAGGCCGCCTCGATGCCGTCGAGCCCCTTTGCGATACCCGTGGCCTCTCCAAGTATGCGTTCAGCAATCAGTGCTTCAGCCTGCTTAGGCTTGCCTGCAACCTTCGAGACGTCAGCCGTCATCAGCAAACGCGCCACGCCGTCCTCAACCTTGTCGCCAGTGAGGTTTGCGATAGCAAGCGACACCCGCACCAACGGATGCCAATTGGTTTCGGACGCAAGCGTTGCGTGAGTCAGCGATTCCCAAAACTTTGGCCAAGCGTAACATTGCAACCAAATTGCTTCGCAACCGAATCCATGAACGCCACGAGTGGAGCACCGTCGCCACCGCCGAAATTCTCGACAAACTCAAGCAATATCTTGCTGTACTTGGCGCTCGGCGCGTTAAGCGAAACAACGCTCTCGATTGCCAACTCTTTCCAGCTCTCGAGCTCACGCATCCCTGGGTCATTGGCACTCGCCGCTAACGTCATGCAAGTCTCAAGCTCCCCAACCTCAGTGCCGACGTGATTCTGCGTGTTCAAAGCCCTCTGGGCAATAACAGCGAAGCGTGGGAATAGCTCGTCGATCACATTGGGGACCACCTCCCACTTCCAGCCCTTCTCAATCATGATTTTGAATTGCTCGTTTTGGAACAGCTTTTGCAAATCTATCATGTCTGAGTCAATGCATTGCAATGACTTTTGAGACGTCTTGCCTTGGACCCCTGCCTGCTTACAGAAAGCCGTGGCGTGCCCACACCCGACTGTCACGTAGCGCTCTGACCCATTCACAGGCGCTAGAAGCCCTTGGGCTCGATCCACCAGCTGCTTATTTTTATTGATGTGCGTCCAGCGGAGGTGGGAAGTGACCCCAAGCTCGATGCACAGAGCATTGGATAGCTGGCGAATGTCAGCTCCGCACGCGTGGATCCTAGCAGCATTGCGGTGCACGTCATGCGGGCTCAGCAGAAGCCCCCCCCCCCCCCCCCCTATTGACCGCATGCGCGAGGAAAAACTTCGGGGGAATGCGGTCCACTGTGTAAGCCAGCTTGTGCCCGCGAAGGCATTGCATAAGCTTATCCAAATGCTCATTCGCCTTCATTTTCTTCATGTCCAAAATCTGCTGGAACTCCTGTTTGAAAGCTTGGCTAAGCTCGGCCATTGCACACGCGGTAGCTGAGCTCGTAAGTGAGCAGCTCTGGAAAAGCACAGCTGATGCTATGAGCCGAGGCGGCTGCAAACGACGGGAGGCAAATGCAAGTGCAATGGTGAACGTATACATCGCAAGTAAAGCGTTCCAGGCCCCTCATCTATAGTGGATTGCAGGCCACCCCCCCCCCCCGGTCTTATCCACAAATTCGGAGCCCACGCTTGTTAAAACAGTGATGATGGCATGCGCCATGGCGGTTGCTATTGAATCCGCCGAACGGGCCCTGGAGCGATTCGCGCGGTGATCCCGAAGCTGCAATATGGATTAGCAAACATACGAATTACGCGGGACACAATTCGATTGCCCGAATGATGGGACGTGCAAACAAGGTTGGTCCAATCTCGATGCTCAAATCCTGACAGGTGTGCGACGCTGATTCGTGTTTTTGCGTTTGTGGCCCAGCATGGGTTCCATGCTTGCAACGCTTCGGAAGCTACATGTTATTGTGTGTGGAAGCTACATGTTAAACACGAAAACGCACATATTGAATATGTGAAAAATGTTAGGTCGAATGTCGATGTTAAACCAAATAATCTATTATGTTAACCTACGATGGCCATTTATGTGTGGCATTCGATAAACAGTTTAGCACATACACCATGACAAGCTATGTTGAACCAATAACCTACTTAACAATAGGTGAACCTCTACTACTGTTCATGTTGGCTTATTAAAGTCCACCTGGACTTTTTAGCTAACTATGACAAACAAACTACGTAGCTATAGCATCATGCTGCTGGCTTACAAGTGGGTTGGGCGTAGCCTACAACCACCTTATCATATCCTTATAAAGCTCATAAGCTGTAACAAAGCCGACATTCATCTCAGCATGGCGCAGGGGAGGGGCATGTCAGGAGGAGGGCGCCCCCATCCCGACCTGCCCCGGGCAGCGCGCCGGGGGGGCGCAGGCGAGGCCGGCTCGGCTCGGTCTCGAGCCAGAACGGCCTTGAGCCGGGGGGGGCTACGGGGCTGGTTGGGGACACGCGAAGCGTCAAGAATTCTGTTGCATGTTTGCCGTCAACGGCGTCTTGGAGCTTCTCCGCATCAGTGCGATTCAACCATGCCTCTTTGACGGCTACAGGGTCGGTGATTTTCTGCCTCCACATTCTGGACACATGGCTCCTCCAAGCGCCGCCACCCCCAGTCCGTCTAGGTTGTTTCCGTGTTGGTGGCTGCTCCGCTTCATCTCCCGCGTCGTCGGCAGCAGTGTCGTGCGTGTCGGGCGGACGTGCTTGAGGGGGGCGCCATGGATTAACCTCTGCACTGCGTCGTTTGTGTTGCTGCTGTACTGCCCGAGCAGACACGTCGAAGAAGTTCGGGCGATGCGTCTGCGTTCCGAGCCTCGTGATAATGCGCCTGGCCCACGCGTGCATGCATTCCACTGATGCTGTATCTGTATACCTTAAAGCAAAATCAGCAGCAACACCATCTTTGCATCTTCTGATTCGATGTCCCAAGTCGTGAGGAACTCGCGGGTCCATGGATCTAACAACCACGGCGTGCGCGCATACATCGTTTTCAATTCGGAGCAAAGGTTGGGATCCAACAAAGTCACGAAAATCTTGAAATGAGGCCGAGCGTGATCGACGCCAAGGACACGAGCGTATTCGGCTGCTTGTTTGGATGTTGTCCTGAAGGCGAGGCATCTGAACGACATCGTGCACTCTTCGATGGGTACCAACCTCCATATCGCAGGCTTTTCCATGAGCATTCTCACATGACGGTCATACTCCATGTCCAACTGGCCGCGCGCAGAAACGAGGATGCGATAATCACGAGCGCTGATGCCCTTGAACTTATCAATGTTGGACAACAGGTTTTGTTTCCGATCCCACCGTGCACTGCCAATGACAAGTTGTTTGCGGAGCACTGCCATCGCTGGCTCTATGATACAACGGATGAGGATGAGGTCGGCCAGTGCTTTCCCAGGTCGTTGCTTAAGAAGCCACGCTTCTGCCATTCTCCTCGTTTTAGCATTCTGCTCAGCGAACTGGTCATCTGCAGGGGCTGGCTTGCCACCGAGGCCGCTCGACGAGGCGGCGCCGCATTGATCGTCTGCGTCAGCAGTGTCATCCATGGCGTCACAAATCGCACCTCCAACGCCACTCACATCCTCGCCTTGGTTATCCGAAATTGGTAGCATCGGCATCGGAGCAGCGGCGTCTCGCCCGTCGCCCGCTGCAGCAGGGCGGCGAGCACCAGCCTTCACAAGCCACAGCGCAAACGTTCTCGATAACAACCGATGGCAACACTCAAGCAGCCCTGAATCTGAGATGGCCTTGTCGTTACCAGTCCACTTCTTCCTATTGTATATGTGACATTGGCGGCACAAGGCGAGGCATATGCCACGCGACGCCACCTTGGCAAGTGTCTCTTTCGGCGTCGTGCACCCGAACGGGACGAATCCCACCAGCCATCTTGGTGTGAGTGGCTTGAGGCGTGTCATCTTCCACTCTTCCCTCTTCCCCTTCGGGGAGGGCTTTACCCCTCCCCTATTACCCCCCTCCCCTGGACCTAGGGGGGGGGGGGGGGTCGCTGCTTGGAGCGCCCAAGATGACCCAAGACTGCTCCAAGAGCGCCTCGGAGAGCCCACGATGAGCCTCACCATGACCCAAGGTAGCCCAAGATGGCCCACGATAACTCCGAAGACGCTCTAAGGGGCCCCAAGGCCGCCCCAAAACGGCTCCAAGGGGCCTCGGAGCGATCCAATGATGCTTCCAATAAGCCAGGTTCCTTCAACATCCGAAAGAACATCGATGAGGTGCGCCTTCTTGCCATTCCGATTTCGATAGTCTTCCGAGGCTTCAAGATGGCCCCAAGATGGCCCAAGCGGGCCCCTAGATGGTCCTCGGAGAGCCCCAGGACGGCCTCAACCGCGCCCACTAGAGCTCTCCAATGGGGGACACCAGAAGCGAACTTTAGGGCCACCGAGGGGCGAGGCTAGTTGGTGACCCCCCCCCCTCTTTGGGCGATCTTCTCCAGGATTGCCCCACGCGCCCCCCTGAAGCTCCCAATAGCACCCAGGGGGGGCTCAGATGCGCCCAGGCCCCAAGAAGCGACCAAAAGGCCTCCAAGATGCACCCGAGAAACCCCCCAAAAGCCCCACGAGGCTCCCTGATGCACCCAAGACGCTCCAAGAGGCCCCCAGGACCACCGCGAGGCTCCCAAGACGTCCCAAGAGGCGTCCCAAGAGATACCCGACGAAACTCCAAGAGGCATACAAGGGGCCTCTGGCCGATCTGCGTCCTTATTCTTCCTCCTCCTCCTCCTCCTCCTCCTCCTCCTCCTCCTCCTCCTCCTCCTCCTCCTCCCTCTCCCCCTCCCCCTCCCCCTCCCCCTCCCCCTCCTCATCGTTCTCTGCATCCTCCCCCTCCTCCGATTCCTTCTCCATCCTCCCCCTCCTGGGCCAAGATGGTTCCCCAGCCCATTGTTACTCTGTATGCTCCTGATCACCTCAATTCGCTTGGGCATCGTTTATAGGTGGACTGGTGGGGATACGCGAAGCGTCAAGAATACCTGCACGCAGTCGGGGAGCTCCCAATCGCCATTCGGCAAGCACGACAAAAGAATGTGCGTCAGCCGTCGCCTGTGCCTACCTGGAACGAACATCGCAACTGCAAGTTTGCGGAACCTCTTGGCATCTTCACTGGATTGTCTTTCTCGGACGTCGATGCTACCCTCGACGACGGAAACCAAACACTTCCTGAACACACGCATCCAGCCGCCGAGGTTTGTGCTCAACGCCACGCGTATAGCTCCTGTCACCGTCGCCCCCAGTAGGCCGACCGACTTGGTCAGGCAACCTGTCGATTTGTGGACCTCGTAGCCGAAATGCAGAAGCACCCAGTCCTTACGTGATGCAGTGACTAATCGTTCAGCACTGAGCTGGGCAGCGTACCGATCTGAACAAATGAGACGTGTCTTAAACAAGAACCGCTGCACCGCCTGCCACCGACAGCCAGATGAACTCCGAAGCGCCTCAGCTATGTTGTTCGTGGTTGTGTTTTCCAGAACCTGGGCTGCTGTGATCACGTCCTCGCTTGTCACGACAGTAAGTGGCATGTCCGTTCTCATTCTGGATCTTGAGGAGAGCCCCCCACGATATTTTGGTCTGGAACACTTTTGCGGGCGCCCTCTCCACGATCAGATCTATTGACAAGGCCTCTTGGATGCGGCGCAAGGCATCTGCAACGGTCGGGTTCCCGATATTGTCATCAGAGGGCTGCGTGACGTTCAACAACATCCTGGCCTCGTCGTACCGAGCCGACTCAACGAACGCCAAGCACTGCACGTGGCCAGGCATTGATGATAGTGCAACCTTTGTGCAGGGGCGAAGAAGTTGCGCCCCCCTCTGCGCCAACGCCCCCCCCCCCCGACTGCCACGCCGGAAACTGGGGGGTAGGTGGGCGGGCGCGGCGATCGAGGGGTCGGGGCGATGGTGCGATGGGTGGGGGGGGGGGAAGAAGGGTGGGCAGGCGATACAGAGCACGCTGAAAAGTTAATCGTGCGATCGATGTTGTACTGCAGCGCGTTCAGAGTAAGCCCTACATCGCTAGCCCACACCTCCTGCCCCCCTGTCAACGCACAACTTCGCACCTGTGCTGCCACATTGCGTTCTCGATCGACCAGCTCGGCCGCTGCAGCTGCTCTGCGAGTCGCCTCTTTGATCCACCGCGGGTACGTGTGCAGATCCAGTGCTCTCACAATCAACGAAGACGCTTGCCATGCATTTACCCCTGGGTTGAAAAATTCAGCACAGAAATCAGCAACTGCCGCATCTGTCGTCTCATCAGAGGGGTGCGATGCGAACTTCAATACATAGTGGGACAACTGATTGGGGCAGCTCGGCAGACCAGGCCGAAATAGAGGCATAAGCACATCTTGAGGTATCTCGCGCTCCACCCGTGGCAATCTCCTGTTCGCGACGGCGACGACTTGGCCAGCTCCAGCCGCCACGGGTGGAGGCGATGCGTCATGTCGTAGAGCTTGCAACCCCTCTGCTCCACGCACCGCCTGTCGACTGGGCCTGCCGCGGCCGCGTCGTCCAGGATCGGGACCGCACTCCATTCCATGCAGCGCACCCTCGTGCACATCATATGGTGAAACTGTGGGGCAAGGTGGTGAAACAGCAGTTGGTTGGTTTGAGGCAAAATGGGTACGGAAGCGTTCGAACCCCATGGGGCTAAACAAATCGGGTGCGTTGCTCATCCCACCAGCCTTCTGGGCGTAGGTGGTTCAAGGAGCTTCCTCTTCCAACCTCCTTCTTCCCCTTCGGGGAGGGGTTTACCCCTCCCCCTACCCCTTCCCCTGGACCTGGACGGGGGGGGGCGCGAGCGGCCAGAGCGTCCAAGATGTTACATTACGGCTCCAAGAGGGGCTCAGAGAGCCCAAGATGATTTCCAAGATGGTTCAAGATAGCTTACGGTGCCTCAACATGGTTCCGAAGCTGCCCCAAGAGACCCCACGACCGCTCCAAGACGGCTCCAAGAGGCCTCCGAGCTCGCCACGGAGATCCCGAAGACGCCAACATCCTTCAAACACCGAAGGAACGTCAATGTGTGTTTGCTTTCTCGCCTGTTCGCTTCCGATTGCCATCCGAGGCCTCAAGGTGGTTCCAAGATGGCCCAAGAGGGCCCCGATAGAGGCCCACGAGAGCCCCAAGACGGCCCCAAGAGCGCCCAAGAGCGTTCCAAGAGCGCCCCGAGAGGGGCAAAATAGGTGATGTTGGGCGCTCCCAAGGGGACGCGAATTTAGGAACCCGCCTTTTTTGACAGATCTCCTCCAAGATGGCCCCAAGAGGCGCCCAGGAGGCCCCACGAGGCTTCCAAGATGGCCCCAAGAGGCCCCCAAGAGGCCCCAAGAGGCCGCCAAGAGGCCCCCAAGAGCCCCCCAAGAGGACCCCAAGCGGCCCCAGGAGCACCCCCCCCCCGAAGCACCCAATACGCCCAAGAGCCCCCCTTGACCGCCAAGAGACCCCCAAGACGCCCGAAGAGGCTTCCAAAAGGCTTCCAAGAGACATCCGAGAGACATTCAAGATGCTTCTGGCTATTCTGCTGGTCCTCGTCCTCCTTCTCCTCCCCCTCCTCCTCCTCCTCCTTCTCCTCCTCCCCCTCCTCCTCCCCCTCCTCGTTCTTCTCATCCTTCCCCTCCTTTCCCTCCTTCTCCTCATTATCCTCCTTCTCTTCCTTCTCCTCCTTGCTCGCCCTCCTCGTCCTCGCCCTTCCGACGACGACGATTCCTCCTCCATCTTCCCCCTCTTGGGGTATGTGACAGCTTCTTCCGCACTGTGTTGCTGCATGCCCCCCCCCCGCTTCCCTGATGGCCTCAACTCTCCTGGACATCGTTTCTGGATGGGCTGGTGTTGGACGCGAAGCGTCGACAATGTGACAAACCCAGAAACGCCACCATTGACCACCAAACACAACGCAACCGCCATGCAATCGCAATTCAACCGCAATGCAACTGCAACGCAATCGCAACGCAACGACCATTGATGGACAAGTCACGTGGCTTGTGGGCAGCGTTGGTACATGTGACCAAACGCAACGCAATCGCAATGCAGCCGCTCGTGGCAGTTCAAAGGATAAACAGGGCTGTGATAATGTTGCCCTCGTTTGCAATACACATACGCGTAGACATCACAAGCGACACCTGTACGCGTACGCCTGTCCATACGAAAGGAAGTACGAACGTGGACATGATTCGTATACGCAGTCTCTTCGTGGACACTCTCTACACGTACTCTCCGCACGTACCCTTTAACCTACTATCATCACGTTTACGGCTTCTGCGCGTGCAACCTTATCGTACATACATCGATAACGACGTATAGCTAATGACACTGCTGTCACAACCCATGCCACCTGGAAGATGCCAAGCGGCTGCCCGCGCTCCCAATCAAAACACAAACTCGAGTCGCAAACTTGCGTTTGCACAGGGAAATATCCGTAAGGGCTTCGCACCCTGCCGCCGGCCCCCTCTCTCGGAGAATGGGCCATGGAAGAGCTAAGTCATGAGGCCTTGGCGCTGTCGTGAAGCAGTATCGAAACTTCATGCGAAGCCGATTCGCAATCAGCAAAACCAACTGATCACAAGAGGGGTTACCACACCTGGCGATTGGTAAGACGTGTATGGTTTACGGGCTTGGTTACCACACCTTGCGATTAAAGGGCCGAGGGAGTTCTCGCAGTTTGGGTTACCACGCCTTGCGATGGATGTGCGTGAAGGGTGGCACCGAATTTCAGAAATGTGGCAAATCCCCTGTGTTTTTGGACCCTGACCCCGCGGATCTGCGTAAGGGGTGGCCCAATGTCAGAAAGGTGGCAAATCCCTGTGTTTTTGGACCCTGACCCCGCGGATCTGCGTGAGGGGTGGCACCGAATTTCAGAAATGTGGCAAATCCCTTGTGTTTTTGGACCCTGACCCCGCGGATCTGCGTGAGGGGTGGCACCGAATTTCAGAAATGTGGCAAATCCCATGTGTTTTTGGACCCTGACCCCGCGGATCTGCGTGAGGGGTGGCACCGAATTTCAGAAATGTAGCAAATCCCATGTGTTTTTGGACCCTGACCCCGCGGATCTGCGTGAGGGGTGGCACCGAATTTCAGAAATGTGGCAAATCCCCTGTGTTTTTGGACCCGGACCCCGCGGATCTGCGTGAGGGGTGGCACCGAATTTCAGAAATGTGGCAAATCCCTGTGTTTTGGACCCTGACCCCGCGGATCTGCGTGAGGGGTGGCACCGAATTTCAGAAATGTGGCAAATCCCTTGTGTTTTTGGACCCTGACCCCGCGGATCTGCGTGAGGGGTGGCACCGAATTTCAGAAATGTGGCAAATCACATGTGTTTTTGGACCCTGACCCCGCCGATCTGTGTGAGGGCTTTGATTTCGAGCCCCCCCCAGCAATTCAGACAACGCGCCCAGGAGGTGCTAAATATCTGGTTTGGGCCTCCCCCCCCTCGCGCGGTCAACCAACTAGTTACAGTGACCAGCAAGAAGCAGAATTGTAACACTGGAAACTACAAGCTACAACTGGTACAGGAAACTGCGAATCCCGCGCCTACAGCCTGGTGGCCCCACAAGGGGGCCGGCGGATTTCTGGAAACAACAACACATTGAAAACAACATCCTTTTGACAAACAACGACATCTTTTTGAAAAACGACGACATCGAAACGATCACTTTTGCCATATATGGGGCAACATCTGCGCGAGCTGTTGTCGATAACTTTTCAGCTCGGAATATTAAACTCCAACATCCCTCGCTGTCCACGCTCGTACTTTGTTAACGATGAACCCTTCGCGAAGGTTGTTCTCAGTAGTGGCGACTCTGACGAGCTTGCTGCTGGGGCTCGCCAGCATTGCGGCAATCGCAAGGGCCGGTGGCCGCACGCGGCCAACGCTACCCGCCGAGGCTGCGCCAGCAGGCGCTGCGCCGGCCGCCGTCGTGGCCCAGTCGGATGTGCCGCCCCACGGGCGGATCCAGGACGCCGCGGATGTCGGTTCCGTCGAAGCTATCGAATACGAGGTCCACGCCCTCGGCAGCGCCAGCCTCCCGGGAGCTGCCGTCGCGCGGGGCGGCGCCCCTGCGGAAGCTGCCAGGGCCTCGCCGCCGCCCGCGGCCGGCGGGCCCCGCCGCGCGAGCGGCGCCGGCGCGGGAGGCTCCGAGGCAGCCGCGGGCGCCGACGCCGAGGTGCAGCCCCCGGCGGCGCAGCAGCCCCGGCGGCAGCTGGCAGGCGCCCAGGCTCGCCAGGCCACGGCAACCGAGTCCACAACAACCGAGTCCACTACAAGACCGACCAATTACGTACTGTTGGGACTTGGCGAGACGTGTGCTTCCGAGGGTTACGAGGAGATTTCCGACCCCGAAGAGTGTTTTCATGTGGCAACTTTGAGCATCGCCGAGATTTCGGGCAGGGAGACTTCTGAAGTAAGCGGCCCTTTCTCTTGCGTGTTCCAGTACGGGGTTCTTTTCTTCGGCGATGGAGTCACACAAACACTGTCCTCCACCACGTCTTTGAGTACGACATCCGAGACGTCGAGCACGACACTGTCATCGACAACGCAGTCCTCCCGAACCACTGCGAGTACAACTACGTCAGACAGCTCTACCACGACAGTGTCATCGACAACAGCGACTTCGGACACCACGAGCGTGTCTTCTAGTACGACCGTCTCCTCCACATCTGGAACCTCGACCGCCTCTTTAAGCTCGACGTCTCAGACTTCCTCTACGACTTTGAGTACGGCATCCGAGACGTCGAGCACGTCACTGTCATCGACAACAGGGACCTCCACTACGAGTTAGTGTACGACAACCGGGACTTCTAGCACGACGATGTCTTCCAGTACGAGCATCTCCTCTGGCACGACAGGGACAACTGCTTCTGACACTTCTACTACGACCCTGTCTTCGACAACGGATACATCCGATACAACGACCATGTCTTCTAGCACGACCGTCTCCTCCACGTCTGGAACGTCGGCTACGGACACCTCTACCAGGACACTGTCATCGACAACAGGGACATCCGTTACCACGACCATGTCTTCTAGCACGTCTCTCTCTTCCACTTCCCCGACCTCGACTACGACGTTGAGCATGACTTCGTCCAAGACTTCTAGCACGACTCGGTCTTCCAGTTCGACACGAACAACTGCTTCGATCTCCTCCACCACAACCGCAACCGTGACCCCGAATTACGTCTTGCTGATTGCTGGCGAGACGTGCGAGTCGCAGGGCTATGAAGAGATCCCGGATTCTCAGACGTGCTTCGTGGATGCGCAGAGCAGAGTCGCTGACCTCTCTACGGTGATCCAGACTTTTTCAGTTCCTGCCGAATTCTTTTCCTGCGCGTTTCAGTACGGCTTTCTTTTCTTTGGCAACGGAGCCGCTGGAGCCGCTGATGACAATAGACGTTACGTCTGCCAAGGAGTGCCACCAGAGACTTCGACTTCTACCGGGACGACCGCAAGCACGTCCGTGTCAACTAGCACCCAAAGATACGATCCCACCAACGTGACATATCCAGACATTTGCCAGATCTGGTATTATCATGTCGTGACTGGTAGCACGCCTGCTCTGCGACAAGAGGCTTGCTTCACCACAGCTCAGGTAATGACGAGCGTCGTAGCCTGGCCACAGAGCACAGTCAACCTGGAGGAGGGGTCAAATCTCGGAGGCTGTATCTTCAACCTTGGAGGCGAACCATCAATTACTACGACCTGAGGGCGCAATATGCCTACGAGCTCTGGCTCGACATTTGCGATGGCCTGACCACATCGACAGAGTCGTCCACCACTAGCTTGACTCATAGCTCGACGGGTAGCTCCAGCACGACCCTCTCTTCAACCACACGGACATCTTCCTCGACAGTGTCATCGACATCTGATACCTCCACCACGACTACGAGCACGATATCGCAGACTTCCACTTCGACTTTGAGTACGACATCCGAATCGTCGAGCACGACACGGTCATCGTCAACACAGAGTTCTAGCACGACGTGACAACTACGTCGGACACCTCTTCCACGACAGAGTCATCGACAACGGGGACCTCCTCTACGACATTGAGTTCAACATCCGAGACTTCTAGCAGACGATGTCCTCGAGCACGACGCTGACAACTACGTCAGACAGCTCTACCACGACAGTGTCATCGACAACAGCGACTTCGAACACCACGAGCGTGTCTTCTAGTACGACCGTCTCCTCCACATCTGGAACCTCGACCGCCTCTTTAAGCTCGACGTCTCAGACTTCCTCTACGACTTTGAGTACGGCATCCGAGACGTCGAGCACGTCACTGTCATCGACAACAGGAACCTCCACTTCTACTACGACCCTGTCGTCGACAACGGAGACCTCCGACACAACGACCATGTCTTCTAGCACGACCGTCTCCTCCACGTCCGGAACGTCGGCTACGGACACCTCTACCAGGACACTGTCATCGACAACAGGGACATCCGTTACCACGACCATGTCTTCTAGCACGTCTCTCTCTTCCACTTCCCCGACCTCGACTACGACGTTGAGCACGACTTCGTCCAAGACTTCTAGCACGACTCGGTCTTCCAGTTCGACACGAACAACTGCTTCGATCTCCTCCACCACAACCGCAACCGTGACCCCGAATTACGTCTTGCTGATTGCTGGCGAGACGTGCGAGTCGCAGGGCTATGAAGAGATCCCGGATTCTCAGACGTGCTTCGTGGATGCGCAGAGCAGAGTCGCAGACCTCTCTACGGTGATCCAGACTTTTTCAGTTCCTGCCGAATTCTTTTCCTGCGCGTTTCAGTACGGCTTTCTTTTCTTTCTTTGGCAACGGAGCCGCTGGAGCCGCTGAAGACGGAAGACGCTACGTTTGCCAAGGAGTGCAACGAGAGACTTCGACTTCTACCAGGACGACCGCAAGCACGTCCGTGTCAACTAGCACCCAAAGATACGATCCCACCAACGTGACATATCCAGACATTTGCCAGATCTGGTATTATCATGTCGTGACTGGTAGCACGCCTGCTCTGCGACAAGAGGCTTGCTTCACCACAGCTCAGGTAATGACGAGCGTCGTAGCCTGGCCACAGAGCACAGTCAACCTGGAGGAGGGGTCAAATCTCGGAGGCTGTATCTTCAACCTTGGAGGCGAAACCATCAATTACTACGACCTGAAGGCGCAATATGCCTACGAGCTCTGGCTCGACATTTGCGATGGCCTGACCACATCGACAGAGTCGTCCACCACTAGCTTGACTCATAGCTCGACGGGTAGCTCCAGCACGACCCTCTCTTCAACCACACGGACATCTTCCTCGACAGTGTCATCGACATCTGATACCTCCACCACGACTAAGAGCACGACATCGCAGACTTCCACTTCGACTTTGAGTACGACATCCGAATCGTCGAGCACGACACGGTCATCGTCAACACAGAGTTCTAGCACGACGTTGACAACTACGTCGGACACCTCTTCCACGACAGAGTCATCGACAACGGGGACCTCCTCTACGACATTGAGTTCGACATCCGAGACTTCTAGCACGACGATGTCCTCGAGCACGACGCTGACAACTACGTCAGACAGCTCTACCACGACAGTGTCATCGACAACAGCGACTTCGGACACCACGAGCGTGTCTTCTAGTACGACCGTCTCCTCCACATCTGGAACCTCGACCGCCTCTTTAAGCTCGACGTCTCAGACTTCCTCTACGACTTTGAGTACGGCATCCGAGACGTCGAGCACGTCACTGTCATCGACAACAGGGACCTCCACTACGAGTTTGTGTACGACAACCGGGACTTCTAGCACGACGATGTCTTCCAGTACGAGCATCTCCTCTAGCACGACAGGGACAACTGCTTCTGACACTTCTACTACGACCCTGTCGTCGACAACGGATACATCCGATACAACGACCATGTCTTCTAGCACGACCGTCTCCTCCACGTCTGGAACGTCGGCTACGGACACCTCTACCAGGACACTGTCATCGACAACAGGGACATCCGTTACCACGACCATGTCTTCTAGCACGTCTCTCTCTTCCACTTCCCCGACCTCGACTACGACGTTGAGCACGACTTCGTCCAAGACTTCTAGCACGACTCGGTCTTCCAGTTCGACACGAACAACTGCTTCGATCTCCTCCACCACAACCGCAACCGTGACCCCGAATTACGTCTTGCTGATTGCTGGCGAGACGTGCGAGTCGCAGGGCTATGAAGAGATCCCGGATTCTCAGACGTGCTTCGTGGATGCGCAGAGCAGAGTCGCAGACCTCTCTACGGTGATCCAGACTTTTTCAGTTCCTGCCGAATTCTTTTCCTGCGCGTTTCAGTACGGCTTTCTTTTCTTTGGCAACGGAGCCGCTGGAGCCGCTGACGACGGAAGACGCTTACGTCTGCCAAGGAGTGCCACGAGAGACTTCGACTTCTACCGGACGACCGCAAGCACGTCCGTGTCAACTAGCACCCAAAGATACGATCCCACCAACGTGACATATCCAGACATTTGCCAGATCTGGTATTATCATGTCGTGACTGGTAGCACGCCTGCTCTGCGACAAGAGGCTTGCTTCACCACAGCTCAGGTAATGACGAGCGTCGTAGCCTGGCCACAGAGCACAGTCAACCTGGAGGAGGGGTCAAATCTCGGAGGCTGTATCTTCAACCTTGGAGGCGAGACCATCAATTACTACGACCTGAAGGCGCAATATGCCTACGAGCTCTGGCTCGACATTTGCGATGGCCTGACCACATCGACAGAGTCGTCCACCACTAGCTTGACTCATAGCTCGACGGGTAGCTCCAGCACGACCCTCTCTTCAACCACACGGACATCTTCCTCGACAGTGTCATCGACATCTGATACCTCCACCACGACTAAGAGCACGACATCGCAGACTTCCACTTCGACTTTGAGTACGACATCCGAATCGTCGAGCACGACACGGTCATCGTCAACACAGAGTTCTAGCACGACGTTGACAACAACGTCGGACACCTCTTCCACGACAGAGTCATCGACAACGGGGACCTCCTCTACGACATTGAGTTCGACATCCGAGACTTCTAGCACGACGATGTCCTCGAGCACGACGCTGACAACTACGTCAGACAGCTCTACCACGACAGTGTTATCGACGACGGAGACCTCCGACACATCGACCGTGTCTTCTAGCACCTCGTCGTCGACGACAGGCACGTTTGGCGAATACCGCCGGTACGTCTGCAAGGGGGAGCCGTCATCCTTGACCGAGACGATTGCGTCCACGGAATCAGCCACCACGAGCTCGACTTCCAGCAAGACGGAAAGTTCCAGCACTACCATTTCTTCGACGACTGAGACCTCTACCACGACTGCGACTACGAGATCTGGGACCTCCAGCACGACTGTGAGTACGATGTCCGAGACTACTAGCACGACAATGTCTTCAAGCACGACCGTCTCATCTACATCTGGAACTTCGTCGACGCCAACGACATGGACAAGCATGTCGGACACATACACCAGCACCGAGACCTCCACCACCACAGCGTCAACCCTCACAGAGACTGTGAGCACGATGTCCGAGACTACTAGCACGACAGTGTCTTCAAGCACGACCGTTTCATCCACATCTGGAACTTCGTCGACGCCAACGACATGGACAAGCATGTCGGACACATACACCAGCACCGAGACCTCCACCACCACAGCGTCAACCCTCACAGAGACTGTGAGTACGATGTCCGAGACTACTAGCACGACAGTGTCTTCAAGCACGACCGTCTCATCCACATCTGGAACTTCGTCGACGCCAACGACATGGACAAGCATGTCGGACACATACACCAGCACCGAGACCTCCACCACCACCGCGTCAACCCTCACAGAGACTGTGAGTACGATGTCCAAGACTACTAGCACGACAGTGTCTTCAAGCACGACCGCCTCATCCACATCTGGAACTTCGTCGACGCCAACGACATGGACAAGCATGTCGGACACATCCACCAGCACCGAGACCTCCACCACCACCGCGTCAACCCTCACAGAGACTGTGAGTTCGATCACGTCACGGTCATCGTCAACACAGAGTTCTGGCACGACGTTGACAACTACGTCGGACACCTCTTCCACGACAGTGTCATCGACAACGGGGACCTCCTTTATGATATTGAGTTCGACATCCGAGACATCTAGCACGACGATGTCCTCGGGCACGACGCTGACAACTACGTCAGACAGCTCTACCACGACAGTGTCATCGACAACAGCGACTTCTGACACCACGACCGTGTCTTCAAGCACGACCGTCTCATCCACATCTGGAACTTCGTCGACGCCAACGACATGGACAAGCATGTCGGACACATATACCAGCACCGAGACCTCCACCACCACAGCGTCAACCCTCACAGAGACTGTGAGTACGATGTCCGAGACTACTAGCACGACAGTGTCTTCAAGCACGACCGTCTCATCCACATCTGGAACTTCGTCGACGCCAACGACATGGACAAGCATGTCGGACACATACACCAGCACCGAGACCTCCACCACCACAGCGTCAACCCTCACAGAGACTGTGAGTACGATGTCCAAGGCTACTAGCACGACAGTGTCTTCAAGCACGACCGTCTCATCCACATCTGGAACTTCGTCGACGCCAACGACATGGACAAGCATGTCGGACACATACACAAGCACCGAGGCCTCCACCACCACCGCGTCAACCCTCACAGAGACTGTGAGTTCGACCACGACACGGTCATCGTCAACACAGAGTTCTAGCACGCCGTTGACAACTACGTCGGACACCTCTTCCACGACAGTGCCATCGACAACGGGGACCTCCTTTATGACATTGAGTTCGACATCCGAGACTTCCAGCACGACGATGTCCTCGGGCACGACGCTGACAACTACGTCAGACAGCTCTACCACGACAGTGTCATCGACAACGGAGTCATCGACAACGGGGACCTCCTTTATGACATCGAGTTCGACATCCGAGACTTCTAGCACGACGATGTCCTCGAGCACGACGCTGACAACTACGTCAGACAGCTCTTCCACGACACTGACATCGACAACGGAGACCTCCCTCACATCGACCGTGTCTTCAAGCACGACCGTCTCATCCACATCTGGAACTTCGTCGACGCCAACGACATGGAGAAGCATGTCGGACACATACACCAGGACCGAGACCTCCACCACCACCGCGTCAACCCTCACAGAGAGTCTCAGCTCGCGAGCGAGTACGGCATCCGAGTCATCCAGCACAACAGGTTCAATGGACACAGGTACGCCCAATACGACTTCGATCACAGCGACAGGGACCATCACAGCGAGTGAGAGCACGACTTCCCCCGCGGTGGAGACGACGGGTGCTGCGACCACGGCGCCAGCCGAAGACAGGACATCCCAGGCGGGGACATCTGGCACCCAGGAGGCCACCACTCTGGTGTCGGAGACGACAGGTGGCGTTACCACAACACCACCCGAGGGCAGTACATCTCAGGCGGGGACGACTGGAGCGGCTACTACGACAGCACCCGAGGTCGCCACCACCGCCGAGGCAGAGACGACAGGTGCCGTTACTACAATACCAGCCGGGGGCAGTACAGTTCAGGCGGGGACGATTGGAGCGGCTACTACGACGGCGCCCCAGGAGGCTACCACTGCCAACGCGGAGACGACAAGTGCCGTCACCACAACACCATCCGAAGACAGCACAGCCGAAGGGGGCACAACCAGCTCCCTCATTACAACAACGCCCGAGGAGGCCACCACTGCCGACGCAGAGACGACAGTTGTCATTACCACAGCACCACCCGAAGGCAGCACATCTCAGGCGGGGACGACTGGAGCGGCTACTACGTCAGCGCCCGAGGTGGCCACCACCGCCGAGGCACAGACGACAGGTTACTCTACCACAACACCACCCGAGGACAGTACATCTCAGGCGGGGGCGACTGGAGCGGCTACTACGACAGCGCCCGAGGTTGTCACCACTGCCGCCGTTACTACAATACCAGCCGAGGACAGTACAGTTCAGGCGGGGACGACTGGAGTGGCTACTACGACGGCGCCCCAGGAGGCTACCACTGCCAACGCGGAGACGACAGGTGCGCTTGCTACACCGGCACCCTCAGGCAGTGTAACTTCCAGTGCGACTGCGAGCACATCATCCCAGACTTTCACGGCGACTGCATCTACGTTATCCGATTCCAGCACTTCTTGTACCGCTAGTGTGACAGTGTCAACCAAGTCAGATACATCCAGCACGTCTGTAAGTACGTCGTCCGAGACCTCCACCTCCAGTGTGAGTACCAGCGTCAGCCAGACCGCTAGTGTGACAGTGTCAACCAAGTCAGATACATCCAGCACGTCTGTAAGTACGTCGTCCGAGACCTCCACGTCCAGTGTGAGTACCAGCGTCAGCCAGACCGCTACTGTGACAGTGTCAACCAAATCAGATACATCCAGCACGTCTGTAAGTACGTCGTCCGAGACCTCCACATCCAGTGTGAGTACCAGCGTCAGCCAGACCGCTACTGTGACAGTGTCAACCAAATCAGATACATCCAGCACGTCTGTAAGTACGTCGTCCGAGACCTCCACGTCCAGTGTGAGTACCAGCGTCAGCCAGACCACTGGCACCTTGACCAGCACCAGCGCAAGTAGCATCAGTATTACCAGCACCACTGTGACCAGCATTACTGCGACCAGTACCAGTGCCACCCTTACTAGCACCACTACCCCGCTTTATGTTGTAAGCAGTTCCGTATATTTTTCAAGCAATGGCACAGTGGACAATGTGACAGATGCGATAACGTTGCATTTATCTGATACGTTTGGCGTGGATGGCGATCAACTTTTGGTGACTGTCTCCTCCTCTAACGGCCGGTCGACTGTCAGCTTGTGGGTAGCAGATTTCGAGATATTCGCACCTATAGGTTCTGCCAGCCAAATCTTCGAAGCGACATGGCAGATAGCCAACGAATCTTCTAACTTCACCGCATCTCTGCAAACGAAGCTGCAGGCGCTAGGCTTAGGAACTGATGGAACTTTAGTAACCGTTGCATCACCAGAAATCCAGATTGTTACTGCAACCATGACAACGGTGAGCGTGACCTCGACCAGCATGACGGCGACCAGCAGAACGGCGACCAGCACAATGTCGACCAGCACCATTACCACGTCCACTGGCACCACGACCAGCATTACCAGCATCACCAGCGTGACCACATTAAGCACGAGCAGCTCCACTGAATCCAGCACCACTACCCTGACCAACACCAACACCATCACCGCATCCAGCATGACCAGCACCACTACCGGGCACACCACTACTTTCGCCACTATGTCCACGACCAGCACCACAAGTGTGACTACATCCAGCATGACCAGCACGACTACCGGGCACACCACTTCAATGTCCAGCACCACCACTCTGACAACTGCCACCGCGTCCAGCAGCATTGCCCCGACCACTGCCACCGCGTCCAGCTCGACAACGCGGACGTCTTCCACCGCGTCCAGCAGCACTACCCCGACTACGACCACCGAGACCTTCACCGCAACTGGGACTACGACGACCAAGACGTACAGCGAGACAGGGACTACGACAAGCGAGACCTATAGCACGACCTCGTCTTCCAGCACGACCGCCCCTTTGACGTCCCAGGCCTCAAGTTCGACACTTCATTCCACTACAACCACAGGCACCACAACCGCTACCGCGACCGCTACCCCACAGCGGTGGTCCGAGGTCCGGGGCACCCTCGTGCTCACATTCGGCACCAACGTCTCCTCTGCCGATGCAGCGGCCGCTGCTCAGAGCGCTATCTCGCTGTATTTGGATATGTCGGAGTCGCTGGTCACCGCCGACTCTGTAACCGTCAGTCAAGCGGGCACATCTGGCAGTCGACGGGGTGCGAGAGCGCTCAGCAGCACCACCTTCTCTTACGCAGTTGCTTACATTGTCGCCGTGGCGGGCTCCGATGCGTCAAGAGAGCAAACTCTCCTGGCTGCGCTGCACAATGACACCAGCGTCATCGCTTCGACGCTACAGGTGGTGTTGGAAGAAATGGGCCTGCCCAGTGTAACCTCACTGCTTGCGACTGAGCCAGAAGTTCTTGTGTGGTTTCTTACGACGGCGACACAAACGTCAACCGCTGGAATGGCATGCTACGCGGACTCGGTGCCAGACACGTGGGACGTGATCGATAGCTCTTCGTGCGTCGGCACTGCAAGCGGTTCGAGCTGCTCGCCAGTATGCAACGAGTCGTACGAATTGATCGAGCCAATCAAGTGCACCAATGGCCAGTTTGACGAACTCCCACTGATCTGCATACACTCTCGGCACGCAGAGGCGCTAGAGCTTACCGATGTCTTTGTCGTTGAGATGGCAATCGCCACCAATGAATCCGATTCGGGCCTGACTGCCGACTGGGCCCGCAGTGCAGGAATCGAGGCCGCCATCAAGAGCACACTTGCCAAACTCTTGGGCCTGCTTCAGGGCCAGATCTTCCTCAAGGGGCAGGAGGAGCTGAGCCCCGGCTGGGCCCCTGCCACTCCCACGAGGCGCCTGGCGTCCCTGCACGGGCTCTCCTTCGAGGCCGTGCTGCAGCCCTACCCGATTGACAGCCTGACAGACCTGGAGGATGGGCTCCTCGGCCTCGGCGTGGGCGACTTCATCGGCGAGCTGCAGGCTGCCCTGGAGGCGGCCGGCAGCGGCGCCCCGCCGGGCCTCTCCACCGCCACGCTCCTCGCCGGGGCGCCGACGTCCGCTCGCTTCACCCTCCCCGTGGCGCGGTGGGTGGCCCGCACGCCCTGGTCGACGTGCAGCAACACGTGCGGCGCGGGGGAGCGCACCCGCACCGTGGAGTGCATCGGGGCGTGGGGCAGCGACGCCGTCGAGCTGTGCAGCGCGAGCGCCGCGCCGGGAGCCAGCGGCGTGGCCAGCTCCGAGGCGTGCGAGCAGTACGTCGGGTGCCCGTACGACTGGAGCTGCCCGAGCGGCCCGGATCCCGTGACGGGCGAGGGCTGCGAGGCGCAGGCGTCGGGAGTTGCCATTGCGATCGTTGTCACTTTCGTCTTCTGTGCTTGCCTGCTCGGCTGGCTCGTCCGGAGGAGGAGGTATTTCAGCAGCCGTGGCTTAAACGTCTACTGGACGAGGGACGAGGGAATCGTCGACGGAGACGCGGACACGCGCAAGAAGGGGCAGGTGCCAGGCTGTGCCACCCTGACGCCCCGTGGTGGCCAGGGCGCTCCGGTCGGACCAGTGGACCTGGATTTCGGTGGCACGGTTGACTTCGAGTTGCAGGTCGGGGTGAGGACCACCGCCCAGGACTCGCTGCTGGTCGGGCGGCTCCCCCGCCGGGGCGGCGCGGCTCGCGGGGGCGGGGCGAAGGCCCTCGTGATCCGGCAGGGCCTCGCGGCATGGCAGGTCGGCGAGGACTGCATCAGCGGGAAGACGTATCTCGCGGATGGCGAGAAGCATGTGATCTCGGTCTCGTACAGCAGGAAGGAGGACCAGTACGTCCTCAAGGTCGACGGCCAGGAGGACGCCCGGGGGCTCCACCGCGTCGCGGACCATCCTGGCGACAGCCTCGTGCTCGGTACCGCAAGCGCCCCAAGAAATGGTGTGTCCAATGCGATCAGCCCTCTCCTCGAGAAGCTGCGCAGCGCTGGTGTCGAGGTGAGTCCTGTGGAAGGGAATGCAGAGCAGCCTCTCTTTGACGGCGATGTCGACTGCCTCACTTGGAGGGAGCAACAGAAGAAGCACGGCCGCATGGTGTGGATGACTTATGATTTGAACATCGAGACCGAGGATGCGGTCGCAGAGAGGATAACAACTCAGATTGGCGACAATGGTTCCAAAACGGTCACGTTCGACACGGGGTCGGCAACCAGCACAACCCTGCAGCTTTGCCACAAGGGGCAGTCGGTGGAATATTGGTCGGAGAGTAAACAAACATGGCTGCCGGCCAAGATCCTCTGTGTCAATGGCACGCATTACGACAAGGCCCTGAAGGTTAATGCGTTCAGCTACGAAGTACAGCTGAGTGGGACCGGACAGACGGTGCAGAACGTGGACGTGAGAGACTTGCGTATGCCTCTCGTCGAGGGCGAATCGGTGAGCGTCTTCTCCCAGAAATTCGGCGGTTGGTTCCCAGCCCGAGTTCACGGGTCGAGGCACGGTGGGCATTCCGGGCTCGTTCACGACGTCAGGCTGGAGAGCGCGTTCGACGAGCACGAGGAGCTGCAGGCGTACGTCATGTCTGAGCTCCAGGCGGACCTCGAGAGGTTCGCCGGCCCTGCGACGCAGGGCGGGGTACTGCCAGCACTGAGGGACATTCCATCAAAGCTCTTGAGAAGGCGCTACGACAGGGGGGTCCGCGTTCGCCTCTACAGGGACCCCGACGTGGGTTTCGTGGAGGCCGAGGTCGTCGGGGAGGAGGAGGGGGCGGGGCCGGAGGCAGAGGCAGAAGGCATCGACGCCACCCAGGGCACGAGTTCCGTTCCGAAGCGGTTCAGCGTTGCCGACCAGCGCTACTCCACTGTCTTGGTGCGGCGCGTCGGCGCAGGCGGCGGCTCCCAGGGCGACGGCGGGCTGTTCGGGGCCGACGGGCTCGAAGAGGTGATGAAGGTGCCAGACTACGTGCTGCGCCACCCCACAGCTGACGACGCGTCGGTGGGCGATATTACTTGGTCCGTTTGATGAGTTTCTCCCAGGCTTCTGCTTCAATGGCAGGCATAAGAACGGCCATGAACACTGCCCACTCGCGCAGATTCGGCCAGCGCCCTGACCTGCCAGGGCGAGCTGGCACAGAGCTCGCCTAATTAGGTTTTAGGCTGCTTTTTTGTGCAGACTCAGAATCCACTATGAACGGCTTGGAATAGCCCAATCAAACATCGCATACATGGTGTGGCTTTGCATATTGTCATAACTACCTTCAGCAGAGATTACATATGAGCTCATCGGCCTGCCCTCAGTCTTCCCAGGGAGCTCAACGCACCAGTGCATGATATTTTCAACAATCCGAATTGCAACGACTTCGAAGGCAGGTCTCTCTTGGTAGCTCCTGAGTTAGCTGCCCAGCGTGTCTCACGGCCAGCATCTCGCGTTTTCGAGTACTACGTCTCGGTTGCGAGCTGGACGGCACTCGACCAGCTTTTGGCCAGAGTCCCACCTTGGCTCTGGCCCCTTTTTTTGTGTCACTGCACGAGCAGGGCGCAGGCCTGGCTGCCCGGGGGCGCCAGGCGCGCCGAGAAGCACAGATCTCGGCGTGGACTGAACGAGGACGCTCGGCTCATCCGAGTCGCGGGGACCGGTGCAGAGCCAGCCTCAGAGGGTGGGGCACGCAGGTTACAGCGGCCGCGCATGCCCAGAAGGAGTCGAGGGAGGACCCTCGGACGCGAGCAAGGAGCGCGCGAAGCGTGAGTCGACTCGGACGCGTATCTGGTGCCGAGGGCCTTTCCGCTTCTGTGTCACGCAGATTTCGACATATCTGTACGTGACAGCGGTATTTAAGTAGATCAGGGCTACTGCTGCATCCCGGAAGAGGGCAAAGGCGTCCCTGTTCTGCCTCCTGAAAATTTTGCTTGCTACATTTGATATGCCTGCGCCCTTGCGCCACCTGCTGCTCCTGCGGGCAGGGGGCCCTGGATGCGAGCACCCTTTCACGTAGTCATGCGTGCTTGTCCTCGTCGCGGGTCGGGCAAAGGTTCTTTTTTCCGCACAGTGCGGCTCCTGAGTTCGACTTGTTAATGGGGAAAAGGAGGGTCGGGGCGGCGCGCAAGGCGGGCGTGGCCCTCGGGCGGAGTGCGGGATGCTCCACACCGGCACGATCGGCATGGGCTGCGGGTCGTCAGCTGACCACCCCGCGGATCTTGCCAGGTTCAGCTGACGTCTTCGCATCGTGCACAAGCTTTCGGGGGCGACGACGCCTCGAGTAACACCACATATTACGGGGTGCAGCCTAATGCGCAACCCTGCTTCGTGGCAGGAAACCAGGCTCTAGGGCCAGCACAATTTTCTCGCTCGGCGCCTGCGCCCCCAGCGAACTTTTAATAATGTTTGAATCTTGGCCGTTTGGATAGCCAAGAGTCTGACTGCTCAGAGGAAGTATACAGCCCAAATCCGTCTGAGCTGTGCTGGAGAATACCAAGCCTGATGTGCAGTGCGACGGAAGGTCGCCTCGCGTGCTCACTCCGGACATTTTTGTCTGCCTGCGTAGTAGATATTGCCATTTTTGTGCGCAGGGGAGCAGGCTTGCTGAACAAGACACTTCGCCATGGAAAAAAAGAAAAAAAAAGTCTCCGTTGCAGACGGTGGACGGAGCAGGTCAGGGTGAGCCGGAGGGATGCTTCGGGGGTTCCTGCTGCCAGGTCGTCCGAATGGTCGTCAAGCTTGGCGCGTTGCCCCTTGTTTTAATCGATGGCAAGCGTGTGCGCGCCTTTTTTCCGTGACACCGCGATCAGCAGTTTGCCGATAGTGAATAGAGGAGTCGTGGGTGTGCGGGGGGGGGTGGTGGCTGAAGCCGGTGCAGTCGGTCGGTGGAGTAGGCAGGGGACGGCCAGCCAGCGGGGGCGCTGTGTTGCGTGCCAGATTTTGTTGCCAGCGCTTCACTCGCGAGTCAGGCGTAGCGTGCTGCCGCTTGTTTGAATCGATGTCAAGCGTGTGTGCGCCTCGACTCCGTGGAACCGCGTTCGGCCGTCTCCGTTGCAGACGGTGGACGGAGCAGGTCAGGGTGAGCAGGAGGGATGCTTCGGAAAAAAAACGGCCCCAAGAGGGGCCCACGAGCAGGAGACCAAAAGGACACTTCGAGCCTTCCATAACAAGATGCCCCCAGACGGCCCAAGAGGGCTCGCCGAGCGCTCCCCAGAGGGCCCGAAGAGGCGATAACCATTGATTGTGACAGGTTTTTCCCCACATGCTTGGTGGGGTTCTGGTTGTTTTTCCTTCCGCGTCGCACTTGCGTCTTCTTCCTCTCACCTCCCCTCCTCCTCGTCCTCCTCCTCCTCCTCCTGCTCCTCCTCCTCCTCCTCCTCCCCCTCCCCCTCCTTCCTCCCTCACCCTCAGCAGAGCACAGCACAGCATAGCACAGCACAGCACAGCACAGCACACACATACACATACATACACACATACACACATACACACATACACACATACACACATACACTCGCACAGCGCAGACAGCACACACATGCACACATACACACATATACACATACACACGTACAAGCACACACAGCACACCTCACACACACAGCACAGCACAGCACAGCACAGCACAGCACAGCACAGCACAGCACAGCACAGCACAGCACAGCACAGCACAGCACAGCACAGCACAGCACAGCACAGCACAGCACAGCACACAGCAGCACACAGCAGCACCGCACAGCACAGGCGTGGCACGGTCCCCGAGCGCGGCGTCTATGCGGGCCATGGCGCAGGGCATAGCAGACGTGGCACCTTCTCGACACCATAGGGGGTGCGCAGGGGTTGGTCCCCAAGCGCGGCGTCTATGCGGGCCATGGCGCAGGGCATAGCTGGCGTGGCACGTTCTCGACACCATAAGGGGGTGCGCAGGGGGTGGTCCCCGAGCGCGGCGCAGGGCGTAGCAGGCGTGACACTTTCTCGATACCATAGGGGGTGCGCACTGGGTGGTCTCTCACCGCGGCCGCTATGCACGACGGTCGTCTAGGCACAGCAGGCGCGGCACTTTCTCGACACCACTGGGGGTGCGCAGAGGGTGGTCCCTCAGCGCGGCCTCTATCCGTGACACGCTCGCAGGTCGTGGCAGGAGTGGCACTTTATGGACGCCACGTGGGGGTGCGCAGAGGGTGGTCCCTCAGCGCGGCCTCTATCCGTGACACGCTCGCAGATCGTGGCAGGCGCGGCATTTTCTCGACACCACAGGGGGTGCGCAGAGGGTGGTCCCTCAGTGCGGCCTCTATTCGAGACACGCTCGCAGAGCGTGGCAGGCGAGGCACTTTCTCGACACCGCTGGGGGGGCGCAGCGGGTGGTCCCTCAGTGCGGCCTCGATCCGTGACACGCTTGCAGAGCGTGGCAGGCGCGGCATTTTCTCGACACCACTGGGGCGGTGCGGTGGGTGGACCCTCAGCGCGGCCTCTAGCCGTGACACGTTCGCAGGGCATGGCAGGCGCGGCGCATTTTGGACACCACATTGGGGGTGCGCAGAGGGTTGTCCCTCAGCGCGGCCTCTATCCGTGACACGCTCGCAGGTCGTGGCAGGCGCGGCACTTTCTCGATACCGCTGGGGGGGCGCAGAGGGTGGCCCACCAGCGGGGCCTCTATCCGTGACACCCTCGCAGAGCGTGGAGCGTGGCAGGCGCGGCACATTCTCGACACCACTTGGTGTGCGCAGCGGGTGGTCTCTCAGCGCGGCCTCTATCCGTGACACGCCCGCACAGGGTGGCAGGCGAGGCACTTTCTCGACACCGCTGGGGGGTGCGCAGCGGGTGGTCCCTCCGCGGGGCCTCTATCCGAGACACTCTCGCAGAGCGGCGCGGCACTTTCTCGACACCACTGTGGGGGTGCAGGGAGGGGACCCTTAGCGCGGCCTCTATCCGTGACACGTTCGCAAGGCATGGCAGGCGCGGCATCTGGGCACCACATGGGGGTGCGCAGAGGATGGTCCCTCAGCGCGGCCTCTATCCGTGACACGCTCGCAGATCGTGGCAGGAGTGGCACTTTGTCGACACCACAGAGGGTGCGCAGAGGGTGGTCCCTCAGCGCTGCCTCTATCCGTGACACGCTCGCAGAGCGTGGCAGGCGCGGCACTTTCTCGACACCGCTGGGGGGGCGCAGAGGGTGGCCCACCAGCGGGGCCTCTATCCGTGACACCCTCGCAGAGCGTGGAGCGTGGCAGGCGCGGCACATTCTCGACACCACTTGGTGTGCGCAGCGGGTGGTCTCTCAGCGCGGCCTCTATCCGTGACACGCCCGCACAGGGTGGCAGGCGAGGCACTTTCTCGACACCGCTGGGGGGTGCGCAGCGGGTGGTCCCTTCCGCGGGGCCTCTATCCGAGACACTCTCGCATAGCGGCGCGGCACTTTCTCGACACCACTGTGGGGGTGCAGGGAGGGGGCCCTTAGCGCGGCCTCTATCCGTGACACGTTCGCAGGGCATGGCAGGCGCGGCATCTGGGCACCACATGGGGGTGCGCAGAGGATGGTCCCTCAGCGCGGCCTCTATCCGTGACACGCTCGCAGATCGTGGCAGGAGTGGCACTTTGTCGACACCACAGAGGGTGCGCAGAGGGTGGTCCCTCAGCGCTGCCTCTATCCGTGACACGCTCGCAGAGCGTGGCAGGCGCGGCACTTTCTCGACACCGCTGGGAGGGCGCAGAGGGTGGCCCATCAGCGGGGCCTCTATCCGTGACACCCTCGCAGAGCGTGGAGCGCGGCAGGCGCGGCGCATTCTCGACACCACTTGGGGTGCGCAGCGGGTGGTCCCTCAGCGCGGCCTCTATCCGAGACGCTCTCGCAGTGTGTGGCAGGAGTTGGGGGCGCTCTTTCTTTCAGGTTTCCAGGGCGCGTCATGCGCAACAGTTCCTCGGCGCCAGAGGCCGGCGCATGGGGCGGGGAGCTTCGCCGTCAGAGCATTCGGAAAAGTGCCCCACGTGATCGAACTGAAGGGCACCAAACGCTTCAAGCCTGGCGACCCGCTGATCGAGCTCCTCGCCTGCATGCGCTTCGCACGACGGATTCCAGATCGTGTATGGGCCGCCTTCGGGCTCGGGTCGCCACCGACTGCGCGACCGGAATGAGGGGCCCGAGGCACGACGAGGACAAGTTTGCGACCGTATTCGGGATGGCCTCATACTGGTGCACGTTATGCCGATGGATATCTCGCCGGAGCATGATCGACTCTCGCGCCATGGGTGTGCCGCCGGTTTTCCTGCAGTCGAAGGACGAGGGCGTCGTCTGCAGCACGCCACGCGAAACTGAGAATGCTTGCGGAAGGCTGATGGGCGTGCCGAACCCTGGCGACACGGGGCACATGCACGGAGTTCTTCCCGCGCGCGTGAGCATGGAGCTGAGATTCACCGTCAAGGTGTCCAAGCGCAAGAGCTGGACCCAGGAGCAGAAGGCCACCATCGTGAGCTTTGTGTTCGAAAGCGGCGACCACGCATATTACGACGCCTGCGCTCCGGGAGAGATTTTCCGCCCGCGCTGTTTGCCAGCCGGAATCTGGATGCAGGTGCACAAGTTCGAGAAGCAGAGCCCGGACGTGGTGGCCGCTCTCATCAATTTTTTCGGAAGCCAAAAAGAGACGGCGAACGGTCTGTTCTGCTTCCCGGCAATGGAGGCGCACTTCAAGTGGCAAAGCGCCAACATAGCGCACCGGGTGAAGAGATTCGGGCACGCGCTCACGCACGGGCGCTTCCTGACGCCCGCCGCGTCACAGGGCCAGGCGATCCGCACTGGGGTGGCCATCGACTGTGCGCAAGACACGAGCGTTGGCAGACCGGAGGAAAGAGCGGAGAACTGGCGGCTGCACCTGTGCGCGATGCTCAGCAGAGCCACTTGCATGGACGATATGTTTTTACTTCGGCCGCCGCCGAGGGAGGTCCTGCAGAAAGGCCCGCCTCCATCCGCACTCAAAGCACTCCAGAAGTTCGATGGGCGCATGGCCACGGAGACGCAGGAGATCGAAGCCCTCGCCTTGGCACGCCAATGGACCTCGCCTACGCCGTGAGGTCGTTGGAGCGCTGCCGTTCAGAGATTTTACATCGAAGAGCGCTCCCGGAGACTCTCCGTCAAAGGGATTATATGATGTTTTCTCGTGCGCGTGCATGAGTCGCGATCCCCCCATGTGGGCGAGGGCGGCGCAAGGCTGTCAAGGCGAACCACTCTGGCTACCTGCTGAAGCATCTCAGAGATGCCCCTGTCATCCGTGGACGGCTTCAAGGACGCGCGGCGGGCGGGCGGGTGCACGACGAGGTGCGTGGGAATTCAGGGTTCAGGGCCCGCTTTGGACAGAGCGCGCGTTGGCTGCGATCCCCCAATCGCCGAGAGCGCCGGGGGGGGGCAGCCTGGGCCGCGCGCGCTCCGAACTTGCATTCCCTCCCCAGACCACCCGCTGTGAAGTCCCTTAAAAGCGTTTAAGGCTTCTGCCCCCCGCCCCCCCGATCAAGGGGGGCTGTCGCGTTCAGCGCGCAAGGGGACATGCTGTTGCGAGCTGGCCGAAGTGGCCCTGGCAGTTCGCGCGCGTTTGGGCATGCGCACGATGCACTCCTGCGCGGGCACTTGAGCTCGCCTTGCCGGGCTGCTCGTCGCGGCCTTCGGTTATAAAATGCACCGCGGCGCAGAAGTCCACGGGGGCGCAGAAGCCCGTCGGCTTTGGGCCTCGCCGCGGGGCCTGTCGCTGGTCTCGACGCGCTCTTCGGATGGCGGTGGGGATTCGCGAGGGGGCGGGCGCGTCGACGTCGCCCCCGCCGAATCGATTGCATTCATCGACGCAACCGCCTTCGGCGCGAACTTCGCGCGGCTTGAGGGGGGGGGCGCGAGGGCGCGGGCCTGGAGCCCCCTCGCTGCGATGCGCGGGCATGGCTGCGGCAGCGCCTGCATGGCGGGTGAGCGCTTGGGAGCGTCTGGGATCGCCTTGGAGCGCCCGGGAGCGCCCGGGAGCGCCTGGGCACGCCGGCGAGCGCTTGGGAGCGCCTGGGGGCGCCTGGGAGCGCCTTGGAGCGCTTGGCAGGCGCGCCCCCGCTGCAGCGACTGCGTTCATCGACGCAGCCGCCTTCGGCGCGAACTTCGCGCGGCTGGAGGGGGGGCGCGAGGGGGCGGGTCGGGCGCCCCCTCGCCGCGCACATGCGCGGGCAAAGTTGCGGCAGCACCTGCATGGCGGGGGAGCGCTTGGGAGCGCCAGGGGTCGCGAGCGCCCGGGGGCGCCCGGGATTCCCGGGAGCGCCTGGGAGCGCTCGGGAGCGTTGGAGAGCGCTTGGGAGCGCCTGGGGCCGCTAGGGAGCGCCTGGGGGCGCCGGCGAGCGCCAAGGAGCGTTTCGCGCGATGTGCTCTGCGCGGGCACTTGAGCTCGCCGTGCCGAGCTGCTCGTCGCGGCTTTCGGCGTTGAATTGCATTGCGGGGCTGTCGCGGGCGCAGGAGTTCACGGTGGCCGACGGCGATGTGCACGGCCGTCGCATTCGACTTCGGCGTTGGGCTTCGCCGTTGGCGTCGCCCCCGCCGAAGCGATTGCGTTCATCGACGCAACCGCCTTCGTCGCGAACTTCGCGCGGCTGGAGCGGGGGGCGCGAGGGGGCGGGCCCGGCGCCCCCTCGCCACGATGCGCGGGCATGGCTGCGGCAGCGCCTGCATGGCGGGGGAGCGCTCGGGAGCGTCTGGGATCGCCTTGGAGCGCCCGGGAGCGCCCAGGAGCGCCTGCGGGCGCCGGCGAGCGCTTGGGAGCGCTTGGGGGCGCCTGGGAGCGCCTTGGAGCGCTTGGAACGCGCGCCCGCGAGCGCCTGGGAGCGCCCGGGCGCCCCCGCTGCAGCGATTGCATTCATCGACGCAGCCGCCTTCAGCGCGAACTTCGCGCGGCTGGAGGGGGAGCGCGAGGGGGTGGGTTTGGCGCCCCCTCGCAACGATGCGCGGCCAAAGCTGCGGCAGCACCTGCATGGCGGGGGGGCGCTCGGGAGCGCCATGGTTCTCGAGCGCCCAGGGGCGCTCGGGAGCTCTTGGGAGCGACTGGGAGCGCCTGGGAACGTTGGAGAGCGCTTGGGAGCGCCCGGGGCCACTGGGGGGCGCCTGGGGGCGCCGGCGAGCGCCAGGGAGTGTTTCGCATAATTGCGCTCTGCGCGGGCGCTTGAGCTCGCTTTGCCGAGCTGCTCGTCGCGGCCTTCGGCGTTGAATTGCACCGCGGGGCTGCCGCGGGCGCAGATGTCCACGGGGGCCGACGGCGACGCGCACGGCCGTCGCATTCGACTTCGGCGTTGGGCTTCGCCGTTGGCGTCCCCCCCGCCGAAGCGATTGCGTTCATCGACGCAACCGCCTTCGTCGCGAACTTCGCGCGGCTGGAGGAGGGGCGCGAGGGGGCGGGCCCGGCGCCCCCTCGCAACGATGCGCGGGCACGGCTGCGGCAGCAGCTGCATGGCGGGGGAGCGCCTGGGAGCGCCAAGAGCGTTCGCGAGCGCCTGGGGGCGCCCGGGAACTCTTGGGAGCGCCCGGGAGCGCTTGGGAGCCGTGGAGAGCGCTTCGCAGCGCCTGGGAACGCTTGGAACGCCAACGCCCGGGGGCACTTGGGAACGCCTGGGAATGCCTGGGAACGCCGAGGAACGCGTGGCAGCGCCTGGGAACGCGTGGGGTACCACCGTGGGAACGCTAGGAAGAATGTCCCAGGGCGCCGCATGCTGTTTCTCATACGGGTTGCAGCCCCTCGGGCGACCGAAAGAGCGCCGCACGTTGTATTTTCATAGTTTCGGAGCCCCAGGGTCGGAACCAACCGTAGCGCACCCAGTGGCTATCGGTTGAGGTTAGGGGTTCTTTCGTTGGTCGAACCAGCGGGGCTGCAAGCACGCGGCAAGCGAATGCGTGCTCAGCGTTGCGCGCTTCGTCGGTGTGGCGCGCGCTGCATGGGCAGGCTCGCTGAGCGCTCGGGCAGGTGCCGCGGGCTGCGGACATTGCACAGACCGCGGCTTGCAGTTTAGGTTTTAGGGTCCAGGGTTTTTTCTAGGATCCACAACTTTTACTCGGAGCCCGTTGGACGTACCCCCACCCACCGATGACCCATCGCATGCAGAACTCAACGCGTCGAGGACGTCAGTGCGATGCGTCATGCGGAATACTTGCGCAGCGCCTCAACCCGATGCAGCGGCGATGCGGAATGGCATCGAAGGGGGCAGTTGATAGCACCCCACAGCAGGTTGCCGACGCATTGGCGATGTGCTGCGCAGCTTCGCGCGTTGCCGGGGGGGGCATGAGACACTCCGCCCCCCGCCTCTTCCGTCCGTATCCACTTGGGCTCTTGGCGGGCTGCTCGCGCAACCGCGGCAATGCCCTGCGCCCTGGTTCACGCCGCCACGACTCGCAAGCGTCAGGCGGTTTTCAGGGCTGCCGACTCTGCTGGCGGCACGGCGGAGGCGGCGGCCGGGCGAGGGTGGGCTCCGCGTCGGGCGACTCTCGGGCCCGCGGAGCACGCGCGTCGCGGAGGCGACGGAGAGCGGCGCGGCGGTGCGCGACCTGATAAGGGATTCGGGCCGCACGCGTGGGAAACCGTATTTTTTGTTAGGGATCCCGGCCGCATGACAAGACGAAATTGGGAGGGTCGGCGGAAGGGCGGCATAGGGGGTGTCCGCGGGTGTCCGCCAGGGATCTCAAGGCTTTGATATTTATAGGTTGTTAGTTCTTGAGCGTCGTTGGTGGAGGCAGCTTGAGCCCCCCCCCGCCCAGGTGGGGAGGGTCGGCTGCTCTTCGCCCCCGTTCCCACCCTCCACTCAGAAGTGCCCCATGTAGGGTTTAGGGTTGTTCTACCCCCCTCGCCCCCCCTTAAGGGGGCCCGCGCTGGCGGCCGCGTGCCCCGGGCATTTGCCGTCGGCCCATCCGCCCCCGTCGCCCCCCTTCGCGCGCAAGGAGAACCCTACGGGCAGCTATATCCGCACGCTCGCGGGGCAACGCCGCGTTCATATCCGACGCGCGGCAGCCATATTGTAGTGGCCTCCGGCCAGCGCCGCCGATCCGGGACGCTTCCGTTGCCGCTGGAAGCGCGCGATGGCGGCCATGGCCGGCGACGACGGCGAGCGGCGAGGACGACGACGAGGATTGGGAATGGACGCAACGGGGTAGGACGAGGAGGAGGAGGAGGATTAGGAGGATCATGACGAGGTGGAGGGGGGCGCGGGTGGAAGGGCAGGAGTAGCAGGATGCTGAGAATGAGGAGGAGCAGGAGGAAGCGGGAAATGGAAGAGGACGAGGAGTTGGAGATGTTCGGCGTTTGTTGGGGAGCCTCTCTGGGGCCAGGCGCTGGCCCTCTTCGGGTTGACGCCTTGCCGATTTGGTGCGCTCTCTGAAGAGCTGTGCGCTAGAGCTGTCTATGTCGCAGTTCTTTGTGGAGCCTTGTGCGTCGCCGGCCGCTGCTGGGAACCGCTATGTTTCCCCATATCCTAAGATGGGGTTCTTGTTATTACTTGGACGCCTCCTACTCCTCCTCCTTCCTCCTCCTCTTTTCTCCTCCCCTCCTGTCGGACATACTCAGACTTGCTCATGCACAGACTTACTCATACTCAGACTTTACTCAGACCTACTCATACTCAGACTTACTCACACTCAGACATACTCATATACAGACTTACTCATACACAGACTTACTCATACACAGATTTGGAGGATGTCTCGAGCGAGGCGCTCATTTCAGCACCCCTAAGGGGAGCCGCCAGGGGTGTTTGCACGGGCTCGTTCGCGGCCATTTTGTGGGGATGTCTCAGGCGGTTTGCCTGTTTCTGGGCCCAACATCCTTCGCTTTCGGAGCAGATTTGGAGGATGTCTCGAGCGAGGCGCTCATTTCAGCACCCCTAAGGGGAGCCGCCAGGGGTGTTTGCACGGGCTCGTTCGCGGCCATTTTGTGGGGATGTCTCAGGCGGTTTGCTTGTTTCTGGGCCCAACATCCTTCGCTTTCGGAGCAGATTTGGAGGATGTTTCGAGCGAGGCGCTCATTTCAGCACCCCTAAGGGGAGCCGCCAGGGGTGGTTGCACGGGCTCGTTCGCGGCCATTTTGTGGGGATGTCTCAGGCGGTTTGCTTGTTTCTGGGCCCAACATCCTTCGCTTTCGGAGCAGATTTGGAGGATGTCTCGAGCGAGGCGCTCATTTTCACCCCCCAGGTGGGCCAGATTTTGAGGATGTCTCGATCGGTTTGCTTGTTTTGGTGGCCAGGCTCGTGGGCGCAGATTCTTCTCAGGATGCCACAGGAGGCTCCAACAGGCTCCAGGAGGCCCCAGGAGACCACATGAGGTCCCAGGAGGCATCAGGAGGCCACAGAAAGACTCAAGAGGCCACAGGATGTCCCAAGAGGCTCCAGGAGGCCCCAGGAAGCTCCAGAAGGCCTCAGGAAACCACAGGAGGCCCCAGGAGGCAACAGGAAGCGCCAGGAGGCCTCGGAAGGCAACAGGAGGCCCCGAGAGGCCCCAGGAGCAGGAGGCCTCAGAAGGCAACAGGAGTGGCTCCAATCCCATGTGTTTTACGTATGCTCCTATCGATTGGGCCTCACCTGGAGCACGATTCTTTGATGTTCTACGTATGTTTCTATAGATGGTCCTTCTCCTGTGTACACAATCCTAAATGTTTTACTCATGTTCCTATGTATTGGGCCTCTCCTGGGGCACGAGTCCTTGGTGTGTTACGCGTGTTCCTATAGATTGCCCTTCTCCTGTGGTTCTAAGCCTCCGTAGCCATTTTGGCTCAAACCGTTCTCAGTCTTGCCTCGGCCGCGCCCGCCTCGCGCTCTGCAGCTGAGACTCGCTTGGGGAGATGGCTACGGTCGGCTGCCATGCCGCCCCCGAGGCGGCGGAGCAGCTCCGCGGCATGGAGGCCCTCTCGCTGTGGCCCGCGCGGCGTGCGCGGCGGGCCGCGGCGAGGCAAGCGGCAGACGGGAGGCTGGCGGCTGCCTTTGCGCGCATCGTGGAGCTGGAGGGCGAGCTACGTCGTGCGCGGGCGGCGGCCGCGGCCCCCGCGGTTCCTGCAGCTGCTGACTTCGAGGCCCGCGTCCTGCACGAGGTCGAGCTGCGGTTGCGCTTAATGGCGCCGTGCATCAGCCACGGGGTCAGGGCCGCCATGCACGAGGAGGAGCAGGGGTGCGAGGAGAGCCGAGGGGCTCCCCCTCCTGCTCCCAGCTCGCTGGACGTCGGCAGGCGAAACACGGCGGCCCACCACTTCCGAGTGCAGGCTGCCGACATCGCCCAGATGGGCCAGCAGGAGCTCAACGCGGTGCAGCGCGAGGCGCGCAGGGCTGGCCCCCGCAGGTCTGCTCGGCGTACGTGGCGCGACCGCCCAGGAGGACAGCTACGGCAAGGGCGCGGCGCTGCTGGCCGCGGACGTGCTGATCTTCCTCCTCGCACGGCTGGTGCTGCCCTTGCTCACCGCCGTGTGCCTGCCCAGCGCTCGGCGTCCGAGAGAGTGTCGACGGGCTGGGGCGTGGCCCGCAGGCGCGGGCGCAGCCTTCCCGCTGGCGCTCGCTTCGCGCTTGCTGAGCGCGTGTGCAGTGCTAGCCAGCCTCCCGTGGCCCCCTTGGCGTCTGGGCCGATGTGGTGGCAAGCTGGCTTCGAGGATGCGGAGGCTAGCGTTGCGGTGGCGCACGAGGGCTGCGACGTCGGCGGCTCGGCGGGCATCGACGCTCCTGCTCCTCTGCCTGCTGCGCATGGTGGTCTTCCTCATCCTCTTCCTGATCTTCCTGGCCCTGGCGAGGCGTGCAGCACGGCGTGCACTTTTTCTCCTCCTGTCGGCGCGGGCCCCAGTATCGTCTCGGACTACCTGATGGCCAACGAAGCTGCCCTCCTCTGCGGGAGCAGCGCGGTTGCCACCAGCGGCACGGACGTCGAGCGGGACACGCAGGAGGACGGCGGCCAAGTACAGGGACAGGACCGCGCCCCCAGCCCATCTTCGACTTCTCCTCGCCTCGGCGGATTCTACGGCGTCGCGCAGGAGCTCGGTGAGGATGGAGGGGGTGCCGACGGCGCGGACGGCTTCGGCAGCGTGGACGGCGCCTCGGCCACGGCTGCTCCTGCGCGCGGGCCCGTGCGGCTTTTCGCGCTACGCCGCCACGTCTACGCGGCGACCGTGGCCCTCACGGTCGACCGCGACATCCGGCGACCGGGCTGGCAGTGCGACGGCTGCGACGTAGGCTGCCGCTGGCCGAGAGTGGCTCCGCTCCCAGTTCGGGCTTGGGCCCCCGTGGCGGGCTTGGGCGAGCAAGGGGCGGCGGCGGCGCCCTCCCGCCTGAGCGGGCCGCGCTGAGGGGCTCGGCATTCGGCCCTCAGATGTCGGCGCTTTCCCTCGGGCGTCTTGCGACGGGCAAGCGCCTGAGTGAGTGAGGTGGGGAGTGCCTTCGGTGGCCTGGGCCTTTTCAGGTTCGGCGCGGGGTGGGTGGTGGCTCGCGTGGCCGCCTCACCTGACGGCGCACGCCCACGTGGCGCGGCGAGTGCGCGGCATCTTGGGGGCCGCTGTTTGCGGAGCCTCCTGGCCGCATTTTGCGGCTCTCGCCTTCTTGGCGGCAGGATCGGCTCGTGCCGCGCGAGCTGCCTTGGTCTTAAAAAAAGTGGCTCTAAGCCGCAATGTTTTATGTGCGTCTGTTGCTATAGATTGCGTTTCTCCTGGGGCGCGAAACCTTCCTAGGAGGTCCCAGGAGGTCCCAAGAGGCTCCTGGAGACCCCAGGAAGCCCCAGTAGGTTTCATGAGGCCCCAGGAGGCCCCAGGCTCATGCACAGAGACGCGCTCGTACTACTGAGGCTCACTCACACTCCAATTCATTCGCAGTTAGATTGATGTCCAGACCGTCACAACTGAAGCCCGCTAATATTCGAAAGCTCTTGCGCCTAGACATTCACGGCGGACAGGTCCATGCGAGTAGATGCACATATGGGGAGCTCCACGCAGTGAATATTTGTGCGGGGTCTCTGGGGCTTTCGCGCGGCCCTCAGTGGGCCCTTGCGAGATCATGGATGCGATGGGCACCGAAGACGGGGGGAGATGCGAAAGCGCGGAAGAACCGTTTGCATTGCAGCGCTGGTGCTCAGACGCAAGCGCCGCGGAAGCATTGGGGCCGGCCGCGGGCATCTCGGGGGGTGTCTTGGAGGCGGCTTGGAGGCCTCTAAAAGGCATCTTGGGTGCTTGTTCTGAGACTCTGGGGGAGCTTTTGGAAGTGTCTTGGGGCTTCCTCAGGCTTCCCCGGGGCCTGCTGGGGGCTTCTTGGGCCGTTTTCTGCACATTTTCCGCCGTCTCGGCGCCCGCCCAGGCACCTCTTGGGCCCGTGCTGGGGCCCTCTTGGGGCTTTCAGGGGGCCTCCTGGGCCATCTTGGGTCCTTCTTGGGCCGTCTCGGAGCCTTCTTGGCGGCTTCTCGGGCCGCTTTGGGGCTCGCTCGAGGCGTCTGCGACCCTGTGAAGGCACAAAAGGCGAATATGCTAAAACCGGGCGCTTTTTCGAAGGAATGAGACAGTTTCTGCTTCTTTCCCTACCTAGGCTCTGCCTAGAAGGGTTCTTACTGCGTTCTCTGAAGGGCCGGGCAGTGGAAAGCGCCCCGGGCGGTTCCCCCGGCATCCGCCCCGCGGTTTCCCCAGCTACGCCCCCTCAGCTTAGCGTTGCTTATTTCATCTTAGTTTAGCTTATTCCCTACCTAGGCTATGCCCGGAAGGGTTCTTACTGCGTCATCTTAAAAGGCCGGGCAGTGGAAATCGCCCCGGGCGGCCCCCCCGGCACCCGCCCCGCGGTTCCCCCAGTTGCGCCCCCCCTGGGGTCACCCAGTTTAGCTTAGCTTAGTTTAGATTAGCTTAGCTTAGCTTAGCTTAGCTTATCTCATCTTAACTTAGCTTAGTCAAGCTTAGCTTGGCTTTGCCTAACCTAGTTTAGCTTAGCTGTGCCTAGCTTATCTCATCTTCGCTTAGCTTAGCTTGGCTTAGCTTAGCCTAGCCGAGCTTAGCTTAGCATAGCTTAGCTCACTTTAGTTTAGCGCAGCGCAGCAAAGCGCAGCGCAGCATTAGCACAGCATAGCGTAGCATAGCATAGCCACGCATAGCATAGCATATCATAGCATCGCATAGCCCAGCATAGCACATCATACCATAGCATAGCATTGCATAGCGCAGCATATCATAGCATAACATAGCATAGCCTTACTTAGAATAACACAGCGCAGCATAGCACAGCATATCACATCATATCATATCATAGCATAGCATAGCATAGCGCAGCATACCATAGCATTACATAGCATTGCAAGCATAGCGCATAATGTTATATCATAACATCGCATACCATACCATGGCGCAACATCACATACCATACCATATCATATCATATCGCAGCATAACATAGCATAGCATAGCGCAGCATATCATAGCATAACCTAGCCGATCATAGCACAGCGCAGCCGAGCGTACCCTAGCATATCAGAGCTGTAGATGTAGGCGCAACTGTAGATGTATATGTATATGTAGACGTAGATGTAGATGTAGATGTAGATGTAGATGTAGATGTAGATGTAGATGCAGATGTAGATGTAGATGTAGATGTAGATTAGATGTAGATGTAGATGTTGATGTGAGTCCCGCTGTAGATGTAGATGTAGATGTAGATGCAGGTGTAGATGTATATGTAGCTGTCGGTGTAGATGTAGATGCTGTTTTCCTAAATGCTCCAACTCCTAGGTAGGGTCGCACTGGGATAATTGGGCCTCCTGTGGGAAGCCTTTTTCAGGGCTCCTATACATCTTGGCGGCTTCTGGAGCCGTCTTGGGGGCATCTTGGGCGTTTTGTAGCGATCGCTCGGCGACGCGGGGCCCTCTTGGCCCATGCTGGTGCCCTCCTCGGCGAGGGGGCCGTCCTGGAGTGAGCTGGAGCTTTGATTTCGCCCTGGGAATTGAATCGCCCCCCCCCCCCCCCCCCCCTTCCCCGTCCCGGCAGAGTCGCCCTGGGGCCCGCCCCCCCCCCCCCCCCCCAGTTGAGCTGAAGCTCAGGAATTGAGGCTCAGGCTGTTCTGAGGGTCTTTGAAACTCACGCGCCAGATCGGCGGGTTGGTTTAGTTGCGCGCGCATGGTTGGAGCTCGTGCTTTGCTTTGCCTGCACGGGCAGGTTTAAGGCGCGTGCGTCCTTGCCTACGCGCGCAGGTTTCAGGTTTGTGCGTTGCCTTGCCTGCGCGCGCAGGTTTAAGGCGCGTGCGTCCTTGCCTACGCGCGCAGGTTCCAGTTTTGTGCGGTGCCTTGCCTGCGCGCGCAGGTTTAAGGCGCGTGCGTTGCCTTGCCTGCGAGCGCAGGTATGAGGTTCCCGCGTTGCCTTGCCTGCGCGCGCAGGTTTATGGTTGCTCAGGGTCCTTGCCTGCGCGCGCAGGCTAAAATGCGTTTGCTCTGCCTTCCCGCGCGCGCAGGTTCCAGGTTTGCGCGTTGCCCTGCCTGCGCGCGCAGGTGCTGACCAAGTGTCCCCGAGCGCTCCCAGTCGTCCTGGGCGCTCCCAGGCGTCCCAGGCGTTCCCGGGCCTTACCGGGCGCCCCAGTTCCAGGCGTTCCCAAACGCTCTGAAGCGCTCCCAAGTGCGCCCCCAGGTTCGTCCCGGCGCCCCCTGGCGGCCCCAGACGCCCCCAAGCGTCCCCAAGCGATGCCAAGCGCTCCCAGGTGCTTCTTAGTTGTTTGACCTAAACGGTTGGACCCCGCCCTCCCCAGTCGGCTTGGGTTTCCTCTCTCTCCCTGCCCTTGCCTCTGCTGCTGTTGCTGCTCTCTCTCTCTCTCTCTTTCTCTATCTCTCTCTCTCTCTCTCTCTCCCCTTCTCTCCCGCTCAAGCCTTCGGGGCCCAAAGCCCTGGGGCCGACCTCGGGAGGTCTGGGCGCCCCCTGGGCGCCCGGAAGCGCGCGTGCGATGGCCGCCTGGCGCCTGGCGCCGGCGGGCCCCGCGCGCGGGGTGGTCGCGCTGGCCGCCGGCGCGGCCGCCTACGACTGGCGCGGGCCGCTCGGCACGGCGGCGGCCCGCGCCGGGTGGGCCAGCCCAGCCGAGGCCCGCGAGGCCTTGCCTGGGCGCACCGTGCCGCACTGCGACGACTCCGAGTACGGCGCGGAGACCGGCGAGCCAGAGGAGGGAGGTGAGGCTGCTGGCAGCACCCAGGCGCCGCCCGACGGTGGGCCGCCGGGTGCGCCCCCTCAGCCGCCCGCCCACGCCGCCGGAGGAGTCGACAAAACCAGCAACGCCACTGGCGGCCCCAGCGACGGAGAGTCCTGGATCGGCGGCTGGGGCGTCTGAGCGCTGGGCTGGAATCTCTTGGGCGAGGGCACCCGGGCCTGGCGCGTGAGCGGCATGGGCGGGGGCGCGCGCGAGAAGCTGGACAGCCTCGGGAGCGCCTTCTCGACCCGCGCCGAGACGGGCTGGCTGACCAAGGAGGGCGGCTGGTTCTTCTACGCCCTCGAGAAGCTGGGCCTGACGGTCTTCGGGGCCGCCTGGCCGGCGGTGGCGTGGACGTTCATATTCCTGGCCTTCCTCGCGACGCGCGCTTTCCTCACCCACGTCTGCCGGGCGCTGCTGGCCCCCTGTGCCGCCGCCCTCTGGTCGATTGGTCTTCTGGCGCGGTGCTTCAAGTGCCGCCGGCGAGAACCTGGCGATGCAGCCGCCGAAAGGTACCTGCCGCCAGCTCCGCCTGCCCTCGCCCAGATCCACTGGATGGGGCCACAGACCGGACCCGCCACGACCACCGAGTACTACAGCAAGACGGTGAAGGGTCGTGGGACGGGGAGGAGGCCGAACGACGTGTTGGTCAAGATCGACGACCATGCGGCGCGGGTGCGGATCGACCTCGCTGAGCCCAAGAGGATCGACCGGACAGGCCTCTGAGTGGATTACCTGAGCGTGAAGGGGGCCAGCTCTCGCGCGCTCCGCCAGAAGCTGGAGACGCTTGAGGGCCGTTCGATCCACCTGTGCCGCAACATGGTCTGCCGAGATCGGCCCGGGGAGATCCACTGCAAGGGGTGCGCAGCCCTGGACTCCGAAGCGATCGTGGACATCGGCTCCCACGCCAAGTTCACCTCCTGCCGCGGCATCTTCCTACTCTGGCGGGCCTTCACGGATCAATGGCGCGGCACGTGGCGAGTCATTGTGTTCACGTACTGCCTCTTGTCCTGCGGCTGCTCTTTCTGCTGCCGGCGACGCCGCCGTCGTAAGACAGGCGCTGCGGAGCCAGGCGTTGCAGGAAGTGTCGTAGAGGTCCTTGATCAGGAGTCCGAGGCAGAGGCCGAGGACAAGGTAGAGTGTGTAGAGGTACTACAAGGTAGAGGTAGGGCCGAGGTAGAGGCCGAGGACAAGCCATGCGAGGCGGTCCGGGTGGGAATCGTACTTCGCGGAGGCGCTCGCCCCTTGGCCCCCGACGGCTGCCGCGATGCCGCAGAGGCCGAGCCGACAACCCTGCTCGCGGAGGACGGCCAGGCTTCCGACCTCCCGCCCCCTAGCGACGGGAGGAACTCCCTCGCCCATCTCTGCGCCCATCATTCGCAGGTCTACAGGGCCCCCCGCACCGCGACAAGTGCTCCCAGCTGACCTGCTACCGCCAGGCAGTTGGCAACGCCGAGGGTGTACCACTTTGCCTCCTGCACCTAGGTGGGGGGGCTGGCAGAGCAGCGCAGGCTACTGCTACTACGCCGAGCCGTGGACTCTTCTCAGGCTTGAGGCGTCGGGTAGTCCGCAGCCGCAGCCCTCGGGCGCGCGAGCCAGGGGCCCCCGCGACGACGGCCCCTCCAGCAGACGGAGGTCGAGGGCCCGAAGTTCGTCGCGGGCAGGCAGCAGTGAGCCCGTCCCCCCGCGAGGCGCCGTCTGCGCCGCGGGCTCCGCCCGCTAGCGTTCGGTTCGAAGCTTCACTTTCCCCAAGGGTGCCCCTGCCACAGAGCGCCAGCCCCGCCCCGAGCGAGGAGACAGACCAGAGCGACTACCTGGTCCTGCGCGTTCGAGTGCAGTGGGCGGCTGGACCACAGTGGATCGTGTTCTTGGGCAGGTCGAGGCCTGGAGAGGGTCCGTTGGGGGACGGCAGCCTAACCGCGGTGGGCGTCGGGGAGCCGGGTGCCAAGGACCGCTCTCTTGGCGACGTCGAGCAGATCTGCTTTACCCTCAAGACCGCGGGGGTCGAGCACGCCCCCGCCACCAGCGACCAGGGCAAGCTCCCCACTGGATACCTCGAGGGACCCTTGCGCCACCCGCCACTCGGTGCAGAGGAGCTGGGGATCAGCGTGAACGGTATCGTCGTGAGCAAGCCTGCGTGGGAGAAACTACACCCATGGAACGGGGTCCCAGTGGGCGGGAAGGCCAAGAGGATCAGCCGCCCCCGGCGGGCCCAGCTTCGGGCCCGAGTCGACCAGCTTGTATGTCAGCATCCAGCTGGCGCGGCAGGCGACGCCGGCAGCGCACAGCCCCCCGCCGCCGACGGGATGGACACACAGCTCAGGAAGCACTGGGCGAGACTCGACCGCAGCAGCTCCCCCAAGCCGCCCTTCGGCGTTGGATGGGGCCTGGGCGAGGGGCGCGACCGGGCCACCCCCGCCCCGCGCCGCTCCTCGCGCAGCCCCGGAAAGGCCCCGGAGGAGGAGAACACCGGAGAGGCCATGCTGGGGCTGTATCTCGCAGCTCACGAAGGAGGGTCAGACGACGCCTCCGCGCTGCAGAGCGTCGCGGCCGGGTACGACGAGGACATCACCGTCGTCCTGGGGCATCTCATCAAGTATACCCAGCGCCTCATGCGCAACAGCGGAGCGGACGAGCGGGTCAGGTATCATACCCATGTCGACCGATGGGAACGAATGCTGGAACGCGTTCGGGCCGAGCGGGACGAGAACGTGAGTCCACCGCTTGCCAGCGGCCTCCTGAAGCTCGACGCCGAGCGCCGCCCCGACGCCAGCCAAGAGCCAAACCAGCCCGCGGCTCCCCCCGGGCTGGACCCAGCAGCGAGCGCTCCACCCCCACCGCCGCCGGCCACCCCGCCTGGCGTGCGAGTGCCTGGAGCCTCGCGCCTCACACCTCCAGGCCTGATGCCAGGCCTCGTCCCGAATCTCGGGCAGATGTTCACCAACAGAGGTGCCTACGGGCAGGGAGGGCTGGTCAAGCCCCCAGGCCAACCTGATCGGAGGTACGCTGCAGGGGCTGGAGAGAGCGACCCTTCGGCCGCCATCACCACCTACGCGCAGGTCCTCCAGAACGGTCAGGAGCAGCAGCACCTGGACAACGTGAGATTGCTGCAGGCGGTGGGTAGCCTGCGCAGATCTGGTGAGGAGGAAAAGGTCGCTCAACGTGGGACCCTCGGCGCCATCGGGCGGGCCGAGGAGCTGGACGTATACCTGGCCCGAGGTTGCGACACCCTCGACGTGGAGGTCTGCGGTGCGCTCACCGGTCGGGAGTTGTTCCACGGGCTCAAGCGTGCCTGCGAGCATGCCAAGCACGTGATGCAGGGGGCGAACTGGCCCACCACGGTGACCAACAGGATGGCGTACGGCATCGCAGCCTTCTGCTGGGGAGGTCGAGACCGCAAAGACCTGGCCGAGTGGTCGGTCTCCGTGGCAGACTTCCCGCACTGCAAGGCGGAGGTGTTTGACGCCTGCACCATGCCCACCTCGTGCAAGCTCGAGCCGCGCCCGCGGCACCCGGTCGTCTTCTCCCAGTGGGTGAGGCAGGCAGAGGACGGCATTACCGTTTTCGGTCTGGTCTACGGGCGCATGCACGAGCCGGAGAGGCGTCGGGCCTTGGAGGCCCTACGCCTGGCCTATGAGGAGGATGACGTGGCCTTCCCCGCAGACTACGTGTACAGTCTTTGGGAGGAGCTTGCCGCGACTTGGTGTGAGCAGCTTCGGGAGAAGCGGAGAGAGGCGCGTCGAATCCTGGGCCCCCCCACCCCGCGCGGGGAGGACATCAAGACTGTCGCTCTCGCCCCTACAGGACCGACTAGGAGCGCTTGGTTGATGTTTCCGAATGTGTGCGACCTCGACGCCCCGGACGGCCACTGCCAGATGGTGTGCGTTCCTCGCCAAGCTCGGCGACTTCAGAGCTTCCTGCGCCAGAACCTGCACGCCGGACCCCCGGAGACCCCCATGGCCGGGAAGGCTGAAGAGCAGACTTCAGCCGACCAGGAGACGCCGATTACCCCTGGGTTGGGTGCCGGGAGGGCAGGGGCCGCCGCCAAGAAGGCCGCGGCCAAGAAGCGGCCCGCAGCTCGGGCCTATCCAGCGGGCAAGGCTGGTAGGAGACTGAGTGTCGTTGTTGCCAGGCCCCAAGGGCTAAATGCCTTCCGATGAGAGAGGCCTCGCAGATGCCTCCCAGCGGCTTCAGAGAAGCCTACAGTAAGCGCAGCCGCAGAAAGACCAAAACCTGGCAGCAACCAAGGAAGACGAACAAACGGAGGATAGGGGGGGACAAGAGAAGGAGAGGAGGGGGACAAGAAGGATGAGGAGGAAACGAGGGAAGGCGACGCCAGACTTCAGATTCTGGCGAAATCCAGATCCGACTTCCGCCCCTCGTCGATTGCCCCCCCCCCCCCCCCTCATATGAATCATCTTGGCGAAGGACCCAACCACAAGGAGCTGTGAGCACCGCAAGTGTGAACATCTTCTTCGGTAACGATCCCTGAAGGCCCACGAAACGTGCGAGGGATGTGCCAATGTCTTCGGTGGAACTCCCTGCGGGGCCACGACGCGTGTGAGGGGTGTGCCGAAATGCGCGCGGTGGATGCGTGCGAACGCAGCCACTGGACTGTTCGGTGGAGCTCCCTGCGGGGCCACGACACGTGTGAGGGGTGTGCCGAAACGGGTGCGGTGGGCGCATGCGAACGCAGCCGCCGGGGCCTTCGGTGAACTCACTGTGGGGCCACGAAACGTGTGAGGGGTGTGCCAAAATGGGCGCGGTGGGCGCATGCGAACGCAGCCACTGGAGCCTTCGGTGGAGCTCCCTGTGGGGCCACGACAGGTGCGAGGGGTGTGCCGAAATGCGTGCGGTGGACGCATGCGAACGCAGCCACTGGGGCCTTCGGCGGAGCTCCCTGTGGGGCCACGAAACGTGTGAGGGGTGTGCCGACATGCGCGCGGTGGGACCATGCGAACGCAGCCGCTGGGGCCTTCGGTGGAGCTCTCTGTGGGGCCACGAAACGTGCGAGGGGTGTGCTGAAACGGGTGCGGCAGGCGCATGCGAGCGCTGGGGCCTTCGGCGGAGCTCCCTGTGGGGCCACGACAGGTGCGAGGGTTGTGCCGACATGGATGCGGTGGACGCATGCGAACGCAGCCACTGGAGCCTTCGGTGGAGCTCACTGTGGGGCCACGAAACGTTCGAAGGGTTTGCCGAAATAGGTGCGGTGGGCACATGCGACCGCAGCCACTGGAGCTTTCGGTGGGGCCCCTTGTGGGGTCACGAAACGTGTGAGGGTGTGCCGAAATGGGTGCGGTTGGCGCATGCGAACGCAACCGCTTGGGCATTCGTTGGAGCTCCCTGCGGTGCCACGAAACGTGTGGGGGCATGCCGAAATGCTCGCGGTGGGCGCATGCGAACGCAGCCACTGGAGCTTTCGGCGTGGGCTTCCTCTGTGGCCACGAAACGCGTGAGGGGTGTGCCGAAATGTGCGCGGTGGGCGCACGCGAACGCAGCCGTTGGGGCCTTCGGTTGGGCCCCCTTGTGGTGCCGCGACACGTGTGAGGAGTGTGCGGAAATGCGCGCGGTGGGCGCATGCGAACGCAGCCACTGGGGTCTTCGGTGGAGCTCCCTGCGGGGCCACGAAACGTGTGAAAGGTGTGCCGAAACGGGTGTGGTGGGCGCACGCGAACGCAGCCACTGGGGCCTTCGGTAGAGCTCCCTGTGGGGCCACGAAACGCGTGAGGGGCGCGCCGAAATGGAGAGGAGAGGAAAAGGAGAGAGGGCGGTGCTCCCGCAGGAGGAGGGGGGGAAAGGGGAGGAGGAGAGGAGGAGGAGGAGGAAGGAAGGAAGGAATGAACGCGGGGCGCTGCCTCTTCAAAGCGAGGACCCAAACGCCACCGGATGGTTGGGAAAAAAGGAGAAGGCCTCAACCGCCATTACTGGCACTGTACAGACAGGTATCCTCGTTATTGTTGCGTTCGGCGGCTGCATGCAGTTCAAAAGTTTATTCGGCATGCCGCGGTAACATTTGATTTTAGCGCAGTGGTTTCCAGTGTGAACGGTTTAGGATTCAATCAGAAAAACGCCGATGCACCGATTCATCCATCGTCCACGGGGGCGTTGGCTAAGACCGCGGCAGTTAGGGGGGGTGGGGCGGCGGCGGTGGCAGTGGCCCTCGGGAATCTGCGTTGCTATTTGAAATGCCTCACCAACGGTGGGGCCCTCAAGCCAGAAAGCCGCTGCCAGGAGGACTGGGGGGGGGGCTTGGAAGAGCGGGGGGCGAGGAGGAGGGGGGCGAGGGCCGAAAGAAGGAGGAGGAGGAGGAGGAGGAAGAGGAAGAGCGGGGAGCAAGATGGAGGCGGGAAGAGACAAGAGAAGAAAGGGGAGAAGACGGTGGGCGACGGAAGACGAGGACGCTTGCGATGAGAAAGAGCGCCCCCCGCTGATTTCGCGCTGTACTCTGTTAGGCCTCCCTCTGCAGAGGACCCCCCGCCGACGTCGCGCTCCAGCGTTCTGGGCCTGGGCCTTTTTTGTCTCCTCTCTTTTTTTTTTTTTGTTTCTCGCTCTCTCTCTCTCTCTCTCTCTCT
>CAUYUJ010022345.1:0-10000 GCA_963575745.1 Prorocentrum cordatum
GAAGGCCCCATACAGGGCCTGCGCCCCCCCAAAGGCCCAAACGGGGTCCAGAACGGCCTCAGAGAGCCCCGATATGCCCCAAAGGGCCCCAAAGGACCCCCAAGAAGGCCCAGGGAGACAACATGTATTTTACGTTTCTTCATAAGCGTGGGGGGTACCCCCCGACGGGGGTCAACCTCGCTTCGTCGTCGCGTCGCGACGGGGGTCGGAGCTCCTTCGGCGCGCGGTAGCTGCCCGCGACGGGGGTCGATGTGGGGCTGTCGGCGGGGGCGACGCCCCCCCGTGAAGAATCTCGGAATATTGATTTTCGCTTCACAGGCTCTCCACATTGTGACCCAGTCGCCTGGGGTGCCCGTGGCTCGCAGCAAAGGGGCCCCTGGGAAGCAACTCTTCCTCCACTACGGAAGTCCTCGTCCTCCTCCTCCTCCTCCGCCGCCGCCTCTTCCTCCTCCTCCTCCTCCTCCTCCTCCTCCTCCTCCTCCTCCTCCTCCTCCTCCTCCTCCTCCCCGTCCTCCTCCTCTCCTCCTCCCCTCCTCATCATCTCCTCCTCCTCCTCCCTCCCCTCCCCCCCTCCCCCGTCCTCCTCCTCATCCTCCTCCTCCTCTCCTTCCCCATCCCTCCCCTTCCCTTCCCTTCCCTCCTCCTCCTCCTCCTCCTCCTCCTCCTCCTCCTCCTCCTCCTCCTTCTCCCCGGTTAGTGTCGTGTCGACGCGGCGGCGACCCAGGCGCGGGGTTTCAAAAGGAGCGCCGCCAGTGGCCAGGAGTCGGCCAGTCCTGAACGATATGCGCCGTCGGAGTGTCGCGAGACCGCTCGAGACTTGTGCGATCCAGACTGTCAGAGGAAGGACCCCCCGAGAAACAGCTTTCCCTCCGCTCGGAAGGTTCGTGTCGTGTCGACGCGGCAGCGACCCAGGCGCGGGGTTTCGATATGAACGCCGCCAGTGGCCAGGAAACTGCCAGTCCTGAGCGATCTGCGCCGTCGGAATGCCGCGATCGCTCAAGGTTTGTGCGATCTAGACGGCGAAAAACCGACGCGCAGGTCGTCACGACATGAGCCGCCACAGACTCGAAGGGGAGAGGAGGTTCAGGACTTAAGTTCCTGTTTCGACCCTCGTTGTTCTCACACCGTTTTCCGCTCTTTCGGAGCCTCCTGCGGTGTTCTCGTCGCCACGTGGCCGGGTCCGCCTCGAAATTCGGCGCCAAACGCGGCTGAAGACAAGTCTTGGGGCGCTCTTTCAGAGCGAGACGCCCGCATCCGTAAGGTGAGGGAGAGGACTGAACGTGGGCGAGGCTCGAGGGGAGCTGGCCACAGCTCCAGTTCCAGCAACATCAACGTCATCAAGCGTCCTGCCGAGCCTGACGCATGCCCAGCCACTTCGCCTTAGTTTAGGGTCCTTGGCTGTACTCCCCCCCCGATCCGTCGATTCCCCAGAATCCTCCCTCGTGGACAGGAGGGGGAGGAAGAGTGGGAGGAGGAGTAGAGGGAGGAGGAGGAGGAGGAGGAGGAGGAGGAGGAGGAGGCGGAGGAGGAGGAGGAGGAGGAGGAGGAGGAGGAGGAGGAGGAGGAGGAGGAGGAGAGAGGAGGAATGCGCAGGAGAAGGGACGGAGGGAGGAGAAGCAGGAACTGTCCCCACAGAGCCGTGACAGTTCCACAGGGGGGGCTCCATCGTGGCCCCGCAAGAACGCAAGAGGTCTCAAGAACGCCCGCCGTGGTTGTCGGGCTGCCTCAGTGGGCTGCCGCACCGAGCCCCGAGATGACTCCCAGAGGCCGCAGGACAGCTCCCATAGTGCATGTCCCCCGCGACGGCACCGGTGCGGCCCCGCGGTGCCCCCCCAGGTTCCCCGCGGAGGCCGCAGGAAGGCCCAGCGAGAGAGGCAAGAGGAGGAGAAGAGGTTGGTTTCCTCCTCGCCCGTCTCCTTCCTCCCTTCCTCGCTCGACGCCCTCGCCTCGCTTTTCTGGGCAGCCTTCCCTCACCGTGGGCGGCTGCGTCGGCTTGGAAGGTAGAGGGACACTGGGGCGTTCATGGAGCGTCCGGGAGACCCGAGGAGAGCCCACGATAAGCCTGCAACGGCCAACTAAGCCCCCAGGATGCCCCGACGGGGCCCCAGGAGAACCGCCAAGAGAGCCTCCAGAGGCAGGCATCACTGATGTTTCCCAGCCCGTCGTAGTCCTGCACCTCCCTCCCCTCCTCATGTTGTCGGTCCTCGTAGCGTTCCAGACGGACTCACAAGATCGCAGCGTGTCCACTTCGCGATTTGGAGACGCAGTGATACGCCACAGTCTTGAGCTTTGCATTTGCCGCCCGCAGATTAGAAGACCGTAAGTGGGAGCCACCTCGAATACACCACGGAGTCATCCCATGCCTACGAAGGCCACCTTTAGAAATCGCCGAGATTTTATGCGCTGGCGCAGCGCGCGTGGTTCTCATTTACGCTGGTTTCCTGATGGCATGTTTTGCAAACATTGTCGAAACCGTACTTGAGATGTGAGTTCGATTGATCTTGACGCAGCGGTTCTGCAGACTAGGTTCACCGCAAGTTGTTGAGTCGTCCGCTTGTGCCAAACATGGTATTCCAGCGTCCAGTCGGTCTCTATCTGTCGCGGTCTCAGTTCCGATCGGCAAGCAATTACGAGCAATCTCCTGTGGACCATATTCCAGCTATTTCCCATCCGTGGCCATTTTGGCTCAAGCTTGCACTCAATAGCTTTGTGAACAATCACAATCTGGTGCCATGCGCGTGGCATCGATGGCAGTATGTCTCCTTGGCGGCTGTCTGGTATTGCTCGCGGCCCGTGCTCTTTCCAATGAGGTGCTCGTTGGCCTCCGTCAGAAGAATCTTGCAGAGTTGGAGCACTTATTCTGGCGAGTTTCCACGCCAGGCAGCGAAGAGTATCTCAAGTTCCGCAGCGTTGACGAACTGGCAGAGATGATTGCACCCGAAGCCGACGACATTGCCGAGGTGAAGCGTTGGCTCGTCGCATCTGGGGCAGACCCAGAGACGCTCAACATCTCGCCGCTGCACGATGCCATTTCTGCCACATTTGCAGCGCCATCTCCAAAGACGCTTCTGTCAGACGCTGTACGCCCATCTCGGAAGCTGGGCGAGGGCCGGCAAATCCGTGGTTGCTAAGACGGTCTTCCTGGAAGAATGAAACAACTTCCCAGAATCGAGTTCAGCGCACGAAATAAGAAACGGGGTGCTTCCCGGAAGAACAAAAACAAGTTTCCGGAGCTTTGTTTTAGCAGCCACGGGTTTGCCAGCCTTCGCCTGGCTTCTGACCATCAGGGGTAGAGTTTGTGGTGCACCGGGGCAGCAAGTCTGAACAGCAATCCTCAAACCCACGCCTTTCGAGCAGCAGTTCCAGCATGGGTGGCTACACTGTGGGGAACATTAAGAAAGCCTATGGAATCCCAGCTGACTTGAAGGCGTCAAATGCAAACTCGTTGCAAATGGTTTGGGGGCCGGGGACATTTGGGTACAGTATCCGCCAACTTCAAGCTTTCAAAGACCAGCAGTGCCCACAGCTCGACATGGAGAAGGTCAAGTTTGATACTGGAAACCACGGTCACGTAGGGGACAACTACATGGAGGGAAATTTGGACACTCAGATGATCTCTTCGTTTGGGCTTGGCGTGACGACGCTTGTGTCCAACACCAACACTTCCGCGTCAACGGAGGAGGGTGAAGGTTTTGGCCAGGCAATGCTCGACTTCTTGACTGAACTACCATCCCGATCGACTCTTCCGCAGGTGCTTTCGCTTTCGCTGGGTTCCCTGTCAGCGTATTCTTGTGATTTATTGATCTCGGAAGGTATCAAGGCAGGGCATACTGAGAAAGAGATTCGCGAATTCTTGCAGAGCCAGCGTCAAGTTTGCATGTTCTTGAACCGCGACCAGGTCAGGCGCATCAACACAGCGTTTCAGTTGCTCGGTCTTCGTGGCGTCAGTGTGTTTGGCAGCAGTGGTGATGGAGGTTCCCATTTCTCCTTTCAGCCGTTTTCGGGTGGAGCCATTGCTGATACACTCAACAAAATATCTTGCGCATATGCGATTCCAGTCTTCCCAACCACAAGCCCTTACATCACGTCAGTCGGCGGCACAGCGTGGTCTGGTGTCCTGTTCAAGGACTCTTCCAAGCCCATAGCGTGGTCTGGGAGTGGCGGCGGTTTCAGTTGGGAGTTCGGCGCGCCTTCCCATCAAAAAGAAGCAGTGTCAGCATACTTACAAGGCACATCAGACTTGCCTCCTTCGAGCTCTTTCAATGCATCCGGCCGCGCGTACCCAGATATTTCGGCCGTTGCAGTCGAAGGCACGAGCCAGTCCTCACCAATGGTTGCTGGCATTTTCTCGCTGGTGATGGACCACCGTTTGAATGCAGGTCTCCCTCCACTTGGCTTTTTGGGGCCGCGTCTCTATCAGGTGATGGCCAGATCGCCAGGTGAAGCGTTCGAGAGCGTGACGTCGGGTAACACCAAGACCTCTTGCGAGACGGGTTTTCCTGCCGGCCAGGGCTGGGATCCCGTGACAGGCTGGGGTCGCCCGAAATGGCCAGGGCTTCTCGCTCATTTTGGCAGCGATGAGGCGACAGCGGTGAACATTGCTGTTTAGTACGCAGCGGGTCGCACTTCTGTCGAACTGAGCTCCGTTGGTTTGGTTTGTGGAGGCTAAAACAAATGAAGAATTTCAATTGTTTTCCTACAGCGTGTTATTCTTGACGCTGCGCATATCCCCACCAGTCCATCCAAAAGCAAACATCAGGCGAAGATGCTTGGGAGCTATCATGGTGTCTTCTTGAGGCCCTCTTGGGATCCTCTTGAGGCTCTCTTGTGGCCCTCTTGTGGGGCTATTCTAGGAGTCTTTGAATCCTCGTGGGGCTCTTGCGGGAGCTCTCTTGGGGGCCTCTTGGGAGCCCTGGAGGCTTCTTGGGGCCAACTCCATCAGAATCGCCGCTTGGGGCCCTTCTGTGGCTTTCTCGGGGCGCTCTTGGGCGGCCGTCTTGGGGTTTCTTCAGCATCTCTCTCTCTCTCTCGTGGGGCTCTCTCGGGCCATCTTCGGGCCACATTGAGACCTCAAAATCCATCGGTAACAGCAGGGCAAGACGGCAACCATCATTTATTTTCCACCGGTGTTTGAAGGATGTTGGCGTCTTGGGAGGGTCCTTTGGGGGGTCCGAGGGCGCTTGGAACCGTCTTGTGGCTCTCTTGGGGCCTCTTGGAGGCATATCGGAAGCTATCTTTCGCAATCATCGGCTCTTGAACCATCTTGGGGGTCATCTCGGAGCATCGGAGGCCTTCTTGGAGCCACCTTGGACGAAAATGACCTCCTGACTCACCGCGGGGAGACCCCAAAAACCTGCGGGAGGGGTACGTACCACTCCCGAAGGGAAGAAGGGGTATTGGAAAGGCAAAGAACAATATTGTTAGACCACCAGCGCCTGGCTCGGCATACCCCTGGTAGCAGCATGCGGCGACAGCAAGCCACGCCATGCCATAATTCCATATTGCGCGTGTACCCTGTGCGTCATGTCGACAAGATTGTCTGCAAGCCATCCGCCACTGGTAGAAATGCCTGCCGTCTTTTCTACCTTTGAGCGACAAATCTCGGAACAACCTTTGAGGCATCCATCGGGACAGTCGTCCGGACAACCATCGGGACAATCGTCGGGACAACCATCGGGACAACCGTCGGGACAACCATCTGGACAACCATCGGGACAACCGTCGGGACAACTGTGGGGACATCCATCGGGACAACAGTGGGGACAACCGTCGGGACAAGTGTTGGGACGACAACCGTGGGCCACGGACCAGAGCCATGGGCGCCCCTCTTTGCCCTGGCCTGGCCCCTGCCAGAGAAGCAACTCGCATAGCTTCGTCTCGCCCGCACGCGCGGCATGCACGAAACGAAACGATTGTCCGGTTGGGGCACCTCATGTCGGTCTCACCCCCCTAATTGGAGGGTTCCTCCGAAGGGCTTCGGCGACCCGTCCTCCTCCTCCCCTTTCTCCTCCCCCTCCTCCCCCTCCTCCCCCTCCTCCTCCTCCTCCTCCTCCTCCTTCTCCTCCTCCTCCTCCTCCTCCTCCTCGCCCTCCTCGCCCTCCCCTCCTCGGGTCGCCTACGGCCAGTGGGGAAACCGTCCACCCCCAACCTCCGACGAGCCTTCAATCGGTTCCACTAGTATGCCCCCATCTCGGTTTCATTGCTGACGATCGTCTGCGACCCTACCCTTACAGCCATACTGTAGTTGCGCGTGTGCGCCTCTCTCTCGCTCTGTCCCTCCTGCACCTCTTCTGGGCTGCTCCTTTTCATCATTTCTTATCCCCCCTCATCGTCTCCTCGTCCTCCTGTGTCTCATGGTCCTGGAGCGGAAGAACAACGTGCGGCTCTCGTTATACCGCATTGCGTTGGGCACGTGGAAAGAAGAGAGTCGGGAGGATAACGAGGAGGCTAAGAGTCGAAGACGAGGAGGAGGAGGAGGAGGAGGAAGAGGAGGAGGAGGAGGAGGAGGAGGAGGAGGAGGAGGAGGAGGAGGAGGAGAGGTGAGACCAAATGGAAGGATGAGGTGGAGGACGGAGGTGGGAGGAGGAAGCAGGAAGAGAGGGGGGAGGAAGAGGGACAGAGGAGGGAGTACCGAGGAAGGAAGGGGAGGAAGAAAGAACGAGAGAGGAGGATGCAAGACCCAGGATTTCGCATGGTGCGGCAGATGCAAGCATACCGCGCTTGACTCAAGCGCTGCTTCGCCGCACATCTTCAGCAGGCTTCTCGCCACCCTCCTGGACACCAGTCTGGGCATCCAACTCTTGACTGGTTGATTGGGAAACAAACATAAAGAGACCGATTCTCTTAAAGTCTAAACCTGCATTTTCCCTCCCTCCATCCCTTCCGCCAGATCGACCAGGAGGGGATGCCATCTTGTGGCAACCTGCAGTCGACTGGGCTCTCGCTGGACTTCCTGAGGCCTCTGGGTCGTCTTGAAGCCTTCTGGCTCCAGCGGCCTCCAGGAACTTCATCTTCTCCTTTTTTCTCTTCCACCTCCTCCTTCCTCCTACTCCCCGCCGCCCTCCTCCTCCTCCTCCTCCTCCTCCTCCTCCTCCTGTTCCTCCTCCTCCTCCTCCTCCTTCTCGTCCTCCTCCTCGTTCTCGAGCGCGTCCCCCCTTCGACCCCCCCTCAGGAGGAAGGCGGCGAAAGCGCGCTCCGGAACACTTTTTGTGAACAAGTGTCCTCTGCGCCGTGGCGAAAGAACGATAGCCCGGCTGGCGACCTCCATCTCGCGGCCTCCAGGGGCCTTGCGGGGGGGGGTCTCCTGGAGCTTCCTGGGACATCGCGGGGTGGCCTCTTGCAGCCTCCTGGGGCCTCGCGGGGTGGCTTTCTGGAGCCTCCCAAGGCCTCGCAGGGTTAACGCTGGTGCCCTCTTGGTGTTCCTGGGGCTTCAAGCTCTCAGTGTGCGTCAGTGTGTGTGTATGCGAACGGTTTGCGTATGCGGATATGTGCGACCATGCGCACTTGCATGTGTATACGTAATACATGCATACATGCATACATACACATACATACATATATACATACATGCGTATTTACATGCATGCAGGCATGTCTGCATGCATGCATTCATACATACATGCATGCATGCATGCATGCACACATACAACCAGCCAAACAAATACATACATGCACACACATACATACAGCCATACCTACATACACATACCTACATGCATACGTGCATGCCTACATGCATGCATACACACATGCATACAAATTGCATACATACATACACATATGCACACATACATCCAGACATACACGCACACATGCATACACACATACACACATGCGCACACACACATACATACATACTGACAGGCAGACATACCGATACACAGACAGACCACCAGACAAACATGCATGCACACAAACACACATACGCACATAGATGTGCACATGTTTGTATGGATGTCCGTCTGTCGGTCTGTCTGTCGATCTGTCTGTCTGTATGTATGTATGCATGTATGCATATGTGTGTGTGTCATGATCACATGTCCTCACGCGCACGCCTGTGTAGCGTGATGTTGAAGTGTGTGTGTGTGTGTGTGCATGTGATAGAGAGAGTGTGTGTGTATGTGTGTGTGAATGTCGGTATGCGTGAGCATGTATGCATTCACACCTACACATTTGCTATATATGCACATGTGTATATATATATACATATCTATATCGAGAGAGCGAGAGATAGATACTCAAGGGGCTTACGCCATGTCGCGCCCCCCCAAGGAACGACTTGACAGGCTGGTTGGAACGAGCGCAGGAGAAGAAAACGTCTCCTTCTTTCCCTACCTCTTTGTCTCCTTCCGCCGCCCCCCTTCTCCCATCCCTGCTGCGGCCCGTATTCTCGCTTCTCCCTCCTCTTTCCCTCCTCGTTAGCCCTGCCGCTGTGCAGGTGACCTAGTGGCACTTACGACCTCCAGCCTGGGTTCCCAGGGCTCTTTCGTCGGATTTCTGTCCCTACGCTATCCGAACTCCATGTTCTTTGGGCTGTCGGGTTTGTCGGGGGTCTTGCATTGGATCGTAGTGCGTTGTTGTGTATTGTATGTGTGTTGCTCATTGAGGCTTCACAACTTATTCCTGTAGTGCTTCTGTTATGTTTGGATTTTCACGGCATTGCATTGCCTTGCAATTGCTTTGCTAGCTGTTCCTTGAACTGCTTTGCGTTTCTTCGCGTTGCGACGGGTTGTGGCTACACGCGCTTAGCACGATAATGCTCCTTGCATTGCACTGCCACCGCAAAGAGCTCAAATAACGTCGTGGCTTTGCAGTGGTTTGCATGGCGTCGCGTTGTACGTGCCTGGGCGTACCTCTGACGGTAATGCTCGGTCCGCCTCTGTGCTAGTTGTTCAACTCATGACCTTCATGTTTGGGTATGTCAAGGGCGGGTGTTTGCAGTAATCTAAGCACGCGAAGCGCGCATGGCATATTCACACATATACATATACATATACATATATACATATATATATATAAATAAATATATACACAAGGCTTCATGGGCGCGTCGCGCCATGCACGTTGGTCTTTAAAGTTTGGCATGCGGGCGGAATGACAATAATGTCAACCAGACAGTTCAGCGATAAGACCTTGTTCCCTCATCTGGTACCGCCGTTATAGTAATGTTCTTCGTTGTCCTTCCTACATGTTCCTTTTTTCCTCACTTTCGCACCACCCTATGAATTATTGCAATTCCTCTCTTCTCAGCTCTTTCTGTGGGAATCCTCCTTGGAGAGCCTCTGGGGCCTCACCGAAGTTTGTCAGGCTTTCTGAAGGCCTTCTGGACGCCTCCTTGGCGTCTTGTGGGGGGTTTTGAAGGCTTCCTCGGGCCACGCTGCCTCCAACCGCGGTCTCCCTGAACGACTGGGTCACGATTTGGAATGCTTCGGAGGGTGTCTTGTGGCCGTATTGGGCCGTCATGGGTCTCCCTTAGGCCATTTTGGAACCCTGTTGTGCCGTCTTGGGGCCCTCTTGGGCGGCCTGGAAGCCCTTTCGGGTGGTTTTGAAGCGATTTTCGAGCCTCCCCAGCGGTCGCGGACGCCCAGAAGACCGAAGAACAGGTCATTCCCACAATCATGTAAAAACCTTCGGGAATCAATATTGTTCTGCGTTTTGAAAGCCTCTTGGATTTTTTTGGGGGGTCGTCTTCGGGCGTCTGGTGGGTGTTTGGGGCCTCTTGGGGCCCTCGGGGGGGGGGCGTTCGGCCGCCCTCCTGGCCGATTTGGGCCCGTTGCCCAGGCCCAGCGCGGGCTTCTATGAGCTCTGAAACGCCTAGGGGCCTCCTGCAGGGGCGTCCAGGGGGTCCCCGGGGCCACGGATCCGAGGGGGTCCAGAGGGTCCCGGGGGCCCGGGATTCTGGGGGTCCGATTTCGGGGTCGGGAAAGGAGGGGGTCCCAGGTAAGAAAAATATGAACGGGGAAATGTGTATTCCAATATATATATATATATATATATATAT
>CAUYUJ010022345.1:15000-27500 GCA_963575745.1 Prorocentrum cordatum
GCGAACAGTCGCACTAAGCAGAGGTCCGGAGCCAGACCCCTCCCCTTCCGCCCAATGTCGAACCTCCGAATGAAAAAACGTTCACATCAGGATGTCAGGAATCGGCCAGATGGGGCCGGAGGACCCGGGCGCGCCCGATGCTGCTCTGCAGTCGCGGCGTGCTTCCTCCGTGTCCCAGCTTCTCGGTCTGAGGCCCCTCTCGTGCAGACACGTCCAGGGCCCGAGGGCGCCGTGCTCTGAGGTGGTCCTCCGGGCGGCCGCCAGGTTCAGCACGGGCGGCCGCCCAGGGGGAGCGGCAGGGGGGAGCCACGGGCGAGGGAGGGACGAGGAGCAGGAGGACGAGGGCGAGGGCGATGACGAAGGCAGGAGGAGGAGGAGGAGGAGGAGGAGGAGAAGGAGGAGGGCGAGGGCGAGGGCGAGGACGAGAGCACGAGGAGGAGGAGGAGGAGGAGGAGGAGGAGGAGGAGGAGGAGGAAAAGGAGGAAAAGGAGGGGGAGGGGAGGGGGAGGAGGAGGAGGAGGGGGGAGGAGGAGAAGGAGGGCGCGACGGGCTGGCCTCGAAACTTGCGTTGCCCTGGTCCATCTTCCTGCGAAGGGCGCGCGCGAACGGCCCGCCCGTGTTCTCACCGTGCGCTCTCTCTCTTTCTCTCTCCCCACCCCCCTGCTGCCTCCCCACTGCCCTCCCTCCTCGGCCTCCTCCTGCTCCTCTCCTGCTCCTCCCGTGCTTCTTCTCCTCCTCCTCCTCCCCCCCTCCTCCTCTCCTCCTCTCCTCCTCCTCCTCCTCTCCTCGACCCTCCACCTCCTCCTTTTTCTCCTCCTCCTCCTCCTCCTCCTCCTCCTCCTCGTCCTCCTCCTCGTCCTCCTCCTCCTCCTTTTTCTCCTCCTCCTCCTCCTCCTCCTCCTCCTCCTCCTCCTCCTAGTCCTCCTCCTCCTGCTCCTCCCCCTCCTCCTCCCACACCCAGGACATCCGCCGATCGGTTTTTCATCGCCCTTGAAATTCCAGGCTTTTGGGAAGTTCGAGATTCGAGGTTTCCGGACGCTTTCTTTGGCTCCCAGAGGTTTTCTGGACTCGGCGAGCTTTCCGACAGCTGCGCCTCGCCGAGAGCGTTCTGGAGGTGCCCGAATCGTCCCGAACGGCCGCTGGAGGCCCGAGATGTAGCCCGATAACCACGTGGACCTTTTGATCACGCGGCGTTTTGCCCAGCCTGTGGCCTTGACGGTCCGCTTCCGGGTCCCGAGGGTCCTCAAAAACGGATTTGGCACGAGAAAGTTGCCCTCAGAGAAGGTGTCGGGACCCTAAGATCACGTCGTCGAATGTTTTTGGCAGGTAGGGTCAGGGGATCGCCGATCCGTCGGCGATGCGTCGGCGAAGCTGGGCTCTGGATCGCGCCGCATCTCTGATACGCGGATGCGTCAGTCGTGCTGTGTGCCGTTCTCGGGCTCCTGGGGCCACTCCTGGTCCCCAGGATCGCCAAAACACGTCACGACCAACATATCTCCCGGGGGACGCCCTGCGGTCCGGGCCCTATCTCACTGAGGACCCTTTTCCCCTTATGCGAAACGGAGAGGTGTTCGTCTTCACGGCGCTGCAGATCAGCCTGATCATGTTCCAGGCCGCGCTGCGTTCGGAACGGATGCCCTGACCCAGCCAAAACATGCCAGGGGAACCTCCGAAGACATTTCCAAAACCGCCGACAGCCGTTTCGGCACCAAGGCACGCAATCCGCGGCCCCAGAAGTTCCGAATACATGTTGGATCGTTTCATGGCCCGAAAGCGGCACCTAGAAGGAGGAATTACAGAGAAACGCCGCCGTTGATTATTATTATTGTTAGTATTGTTATTATTATTATTATTATTATTATTATTACTATTATTAGTAGTATTATTAGCAGTATTAATATTATTTGTATTATTATTATTGGTAGTATGATTATGATTCGTATTCGCAGTACTATTCGTGTTGTTGTTGTTATTATTATTATTATTATTAGTATTATTATTATTACTATTATTATTATTATAATTTGTAGTATTATTATTATTATTAGTATTAGTATTAGTATTACGATTACTACAATAAACTTCGTCGGAAGTTTGGACCAATGCCGAAATCTGCAAACAGCTGCCTAGAGCATCCGAAACCTGTCAGAAGGCGTCCGAGATAATTGTTTTGAACTTGTGCCTCGCTTCCCCCTGGGCGAAGGGGATGCCTTAACCGTCCCGAACATGACCGATGATAGAGCAGGAGGAGGCGGAGGACCAGGAGTTTTGAGGAGGGAGGAGAAGGAGGCGGGAGGAGGAGGAAGAGGAGGCAGAGGAGGCGAAGGACCATGAGGTGGAGTAGAGTGGAGGCCTCTTCTACTTCTTCTGCCGCTGGGGGGGGGGATATTCTATTCGAAGAAGATTCCTGGGCTCCCAGGCGCTGCCAGGGTTCCAGTACGAAGGTTACAATTGGATTTCAATAAGATCCTCTCAGAATATATACTGGACTCCAAGGCGACTCCTGGGCTCCACTAGGATTTACAAAGGATCCCCGTTGCATCCGAACATAATCCAACTAAGATCGCAATCGGATTGCAGTCGGATTCCGTTGTCGTCGTCGCCGCCGTCGTCGTCTGAGGCATCCGCAGACAGCGCGTCGTCGTCGTCGGCCGACTACGACGGGTCCATGCACGCCCTCCGCCCCCCCCATGGAGCATCCGCAGCGCGCCATCGTCGTCGTCGACCAGACTCGATGGTTTCGATGGTTCTCTTGGCCCAGTTTGTGTGGTGTCGATGAGAACCCAGGCATGATCCCTCTTCGAGGAATCACAACGGGGATTCCTCATCTACTCCTTCTACTTCGACCGCCCCCCTGCCTTGCGAACTTATTGAACTGATTAATGTGTCGGGGTGCTAAACCATACTGGTCGGCGACCCCCCCCCCCTGGAGTTGAATTATATCAGATCTCACGGTAAGTTGGCCTGCCAACGGGCGCCCGGTTGCGTGGAGTAATACCCGCGCGCGGGAGTCGGCGTCTGCGGCGTCGTTGGCTTCCCGTGTCGCCCATGTTTTCGTGCAAGGGCGGAGGCGCTTTCACCACGTGTGTTCGGATCTGAAGACGGCCGACGTGTACAAAAGTGTAGGCGTAAGAGTTGCAAGCTAACCCCGTCGTTCTCCCGACCGCAGAGGCTCGGTCCCATCTTGAACAGCAGATTGCACTGTGCAAGAACAGCGTCGCGGTCGTCGTCGTCGTCGTCGTCGTCGTCGTCGTCGTCGTCGTCGTCGTCGTCGTCGTCGTCGGCCTAGTCGTCGTCGTCGTCGTCGTCGTCGTCGTCGTCGTCGTCGTCGTCGTCGTCGTCATCGTCGTCGTCGTCGGCCTAGTCGTCGTCGTCGTCGTCGTCGTCGTCGTCGGTCTCGTCGTCGTGGCCGCCGCCGTCGTCGTCTAGGGCCTGGGCGCCGTCGTCGGCGACCTTGTGCGCGGGCGGTTAGCGACGACGACCCCCCCCCAAGCCGCGTTCCACAAAAAACTACCCAAAGCCCAACTCAGATCCAGGCGTCGCAACTACAAATCGCGAAGGCTGGCCTGTTGTCGTTTTCGGGCCCTGCAGGCCCACTCTCGGGCTCTGGGGCCATTCAAGATGGAAAGCCGGTCCGGGGAAGGTGGTCGAGATCCCCAGGGGGCGATGTTTTGAAACTGCGCAACGTTGGAGGACGTGGGGAGGTGATAGTCCAGACCTCCAGACAGCGGAGCGGCCTGGAGCAATCCGCGCACGTACGCGCGCGCGCGGTCCGTGCTGCGTGCGCGTATCGGAGGGCAAACAAAAACAAAGCAGCACAGATACGGGAGGCACACCGCATGAGAAGCTGGCCTGCTAACGGGTGCCCCAGGACTTCTTTTCTCTGGGTGGGCCAGCAAGGTAGGGGGCACCTCACGAAGCTCAGAGCCGACGAAGGAGGTGCCCCCGAGATGTCGCGCCGCCCCTGGCGCGCTCGGCGCGCTCCGCGCGCCAGAGGAGACGAGGCCCAGCGCTGACCCAAGAGGTCTGTGCGGACCTCCGAGGTGTGTGTGTGTGTGTGTGTGCCGCTTTCTGTTCTTCTGCGTCTGGCGCGGTTCTCCCCCCGCTGCCGTTCTCTTCTCCTTCCTCCCCCTCCTTCTCGCCCTCCTGTCGTCCAGCACCGCGACGACGATGCGCTCTCAGGGTGGATCTGTTATCGCCTCTTTTGAATCTTCTCTCGCGCTGCTCACGTTGACTCACCTCAGGGGCCTCCTGCAGGACAAGCGCAGGATGTCCCAGGTTTATCTGGTGATCAACGTACAGGCGCGGGGCAATGACCCACGTACCGTCGGAACGATGCCCACTCTTGCCAGCACTTGGCGGCTGCCTCGTTCGTAAGATGGGTGGGAGGGGTACGACGTCGGAGGGGATGCCGGCAAATCTGGATGTACCCTTTTCCGCTCTCGCCTGCCCTTCTTTCATTTATCATTCGCCCTCGCCGCCTCGTTTTCTCTGTTCCCGGCTCCCCCCGCCCTTCCCCCCCGTGTTTCCGTTGGGTCTGGTTTCGGTCTCATGGCTGCTATTTTGGTAGTCTCTGCATGCCGCTGCTGTTTTATTTCGCGCTGTTCTGGAGGCCATATTGATCGTTCGGTGGACGCGAGGCCACTTGGAATCACAGTCGGAGCCACCTTGAACCATATTTTGGCGGACCCCGTCCTCTCCAGTGCCCACCTGTGCGTCAGCGTCCGGCCGCTTCCGTGCCAGGTCCGCGGCGGCCAGGCCCGCCGCCATGTCCAGGGCGGCGGGGCCACCGGGAGGCCCGCGAGTCGCCGAGATCTTCACAACTCGTGCTTGCGCGTGCCCCCACTGGCCCCCCCCTGTGGGCCCCGCCGCCCCCCGCGGTGCAGCGCCGGTCCGAACAGATTTGTGGACCTCTCGGAACCCCTGGGGGCCTGGGCGGAATTGTGGCCGGAATTCTTGTGGCCAGAAGTGCAGCAGGAAGTGCAGCTGGGACTGCACGCGGATTTGCCGCCAGCGCTCGAGCGGAAGCCTCACACGGCGAGCTGGAGTTTGCCCCACAATCCCGCCTGCAAGTCCGCCTGTGTAGTGCGCGCGCGGCCCGCCCACGGTGCAGCTCCGTTCCGCGGGCCCCATATTGCCTCCTCGTCGGCCCGGCGCCCCCCCCCCCAGTGCGCCCCCTCGGCGCGATCCCGCTGGCGCGCCCCCTTGGCGCAACCCTCCAGCACGCCCCCTTGGCACGCTCCCCGGCGAGCCTCTGGCGCGCCCCCCTGGACCCCCCCCCCGCGGCACACTTCCCTCGGCGCACGCCCCTGGCACGCACTCCTGGCGCACCTCCCGGCACGTCCCCCCGAAAACGCAAGGCCGCGGGCGCGGAAAGGGGTGGAATTCGCAGCCCCGCTGGTAGACATGCGCGCCTTGAGCGCAGGGTTACCGGGCCTGTCCCTCCACAGGAGGAACATTCACAAATAGTGGAACATTAGTATGGGACATGTTTTATTATTCTCTTGCATGTTTGGAGCATTTTTGGGGTATTCTTCATTTTTCGCCCAAGCTCCCCCTGTATGGGGGACAGGCCCGATCTAAGCGCAGGGCAATATTGCCCCAGGCAGAGGTCCTGAGTCCTGGAGGGGTGGAGCGCGCACCCCCTTGCGCAGTGAGCGCTGGAAAGCGGACCCAGGGAGAGGCCTCGAAGAGGGTGGGCCGCACAGTCCCCAGGGCCCAGGGTGGACCGCGCAGGCATCGGCTGCAATATATGCTGTCGACAATCCTGCTGGAATGCTGCTGTAGATCAAGCCACTGGCCAGCTCTGCCGCGTATCGCCACGGAGTGCACGCGTTACTCGAGAGATGTTGCATTCGCCCCCATTCATCTACCTCTTTCTTCTCCCCCCCAAAAAACTGTTGTCGACAATCCTGGGGCACGCGGCGTTTCAGGGGCAACCTTGCAATATTTGGGGCCCTTTGGGGGGCCATGTGGGATATTTTTGGGCCCTCGTTTGCCCTCGCGCGAGAGACCCGCGTGAGGGCCGCCGAGGGTGGGGGGCGCAGATAAGAAACCAAGAGTTGAAATTCCCTTTTTCAGTTGAAGCTTCTGGGGACGACGCTGACGAGTGGGCGGGCCGTCGTTGGTGGTAGAGACCCCCAAAAATGTCTGGCGCTGGTCCCCAACGCAATACATGTCGATCTGGGGCTCGTTTCGATCCCCGCCAGCTTTCCAGCTTTGGCCACTTCTCGCAGGCCTCGAGGTTGACACCAACACCAATATCGGCGTCGTACCTCCACCGAGGGAAGAAGATGCCGATCTCGATGATGGTGGTAAGATGCTGACTTCCAAGGTGACCGAAATATTACCACCAACACAGAAATCTAGGACCATCTTCCCCCTGTGCAGGCAACCCCCTTGTGTTGGTGTTGGTGCTTATTCCCAGGCCTTCAAACTTCAGCGTTCCTGTGAATTGCATCGTCCACTTCCTTCGGCCTCTTTTCGTGCTTCATGCTCGCCCTGAACACGCCGGGCGCCGATTCTCTTCGGCACTGCTGCGCCTCCATACTCTTCATCGCCACCCTCCCGGGTCAGTTGTAACAGCCATACTTGCCATGCGTCGGGAAGCCGGCGGGAGAATAATGATGATGATGATGATGATGATGATGATGATGATGATGATGATGATGATGATGATGATGATGATGATGATGATGATGCTGATGATGATGATGATGATGATGATGATGTTGATGATGATGATGATGATGATGATGATGATGATGATGGATGGTGGTGGTGGTGGTGGTGGTGGTGGTGGTGGTGGTGGTGATGATGATGATGATGATGATGATGATAATGATGAGGAGGAGGAGGAGGAGGAAGAGGAGGAGGAGGAGGAGGAGGAGGAGGAGGAGGACGAGGACGAGGAGGAGGAGGAGGAGACGTTTTAATGTCGAGTTGCCCTGGTGGTAGAACAGACGTATGCCTTGCACCGGTACTCCGACGCCCCGCGCACGCGGAGGTCTCCGGCATCCAGTTCCTCTGGGTCCGCTTCTTCACTAGCGTGTGGGGCCTCAGCAAGAACTGGGTGACGATGGCCTACCTCCTCATCGCCGGGGGCTTCGGCGGCACGCCGAGGGCACAAAACAGGTGCACAAGGCGCAGATTTCTTCGCAGGGCGGCGCTGGGCTTCCGCGCGCCAGGGTAGCGGGGGTCGAGCGCCGCGATCCAAGAGGTCCGCGCGGACCCCCGAAAGTTTGTGCTTCGAGCAGTGGCGAAGCGTCCTGGCGTGCCTATAGGCCTACCAAACAATGTTCTAAGAACCTTTTGTGCTTTCCGCGAAATGTTCTTAGAACATGTCTGGCTGGGACTGTCTTGTTTTATCACATCGGGTTTATGTTCTAAGAACAGTGCTATTGTTCTTAGAGCACCCTTGGGTTCTAAGAACATGTCGTGGTTGGCCTATAGGAATGCCGGGACGGTCGGTCCCTGCTGAAATGCTTGCGTCGTCCCCAGAGGTCTGAACCACCACCAGGACCGATTTTTGTTCATCCAGAGTCGTTTTTGACGGCCCTGGGTTCTCAGGGGCCACGAGAGGGGGATAGGCACAGGGGCGGGCACATCGACCCCCAATCCCCCATTGATCGCCGATAGCGGCCCGATAGCCCCAACCTGCCCAGGAAGTTGCGGAGTCACGATCGGAGGCCTACCGCCGATCTGTCGGCGATGTATCGCCGATTCCAGGTCGATGCATCCCCCCCCATGCCAGTCCCCCCCTGCCGTTGCCCCTCAGGTTCGGGTTCAGGCAAGGGGCCCCCAGGGGCCGAAAGCAACCGACGTCTTCTGTCGCGGTGTCTTCACGCGGCGCCGCTCCAGGAGGTCCGCGCGGACCTCTCACGGTTGTCAGCTGTGCCGGCATGTTTTTTCTCCCAGGCATCGGCATCGCTGTCGGGCCGGCCTACATCGACAGGTACGGAGGCTCGAGCGGCTGGGGGGGGGGCTCGACCAGGGACTCCAGCGGACTGCCGCCATGAAGGAGGCGGGGGATCCACAGGAGCAGCAACCCATCACCAGAGCAGCCTGGTCCAAATGAGGAGGGGCTGGCCGATCCATGGACAGCCGAACAGCGAAGGCGAGTAACGCAGGAGCCTCAGGGTGGCGGAGAGAGTGACTCGGTGAGATCGAGGATGGGTGCGAGGAAGAGGAAGAGGATGACGGAGGAGAACATGGGGGGAGGGGGAGAGGAGCAGGCGGAGGAGCAGGAGCACCAGCAGGATCAGGAAGACCACAACGAGGGTGCGGTGGAAGGCAATGAGGAGTATTTACGCGGGGGAGGGTCCAGACGTGGAGAAGGGGAGCTCTTAACTTGAGAGCGAGAGCGAGAGCGTCATAGGCCACAGCTTGACGTGCGAAGGCGCGGGGTGCGCACAGGCGGGCCCAGGGCCCCAGCGGACCAATCGCGCGAGCGACTTTCGCCCCCGATGCGGCCCATCGTGACTTCGGGAGGCTGTGGAGTATTGGGTGTTTGTGTTGGAGGCAGAGGCTGTTGAGTCCTGGGTGTGGTGTGGGATACGAAGGCCGTACAGTACTGGGTGTTGTGTTGAACGCGGAAGCAGGGCTGGCGGGCGGCGGACGGCGGGCGGGCGGTAGGCGAGCGGATCGGCGTTTTGATAGAATTCCTAAGGATTCTCTCTTGCAGCGGGATGCTGTTGAGTATTGGCTGTTGTGCTGGAGACGGTGACTGTTGAGTATTGGGTGTGGTCTTGGACGCCGAAGGCCCTGGCGTATAATGGTAGATTCAAGTTACAATTGGGGAGGGCGCCCGTTGAGTACTGGGTGTTGTGTTGTGCTGGAGACGGAAGCTGACGAGTAGCGGGTGTGGTGTTGAAGGCGAAGGCTGTGGAGTAGAATGGTCTATTCAAGATACACTTGGGGAGGGAGCCTGTCGAGTACTGGGTGTTGTTGGAGACGGAAGCTGTTGAATAGTAGGTGTGGTGTTGATTACGAAGGTCGTGTGGATCCCAAACAGTGCGTTTCAATGGAAGTGCACGTGGTGCAATGTACGTGGTGCAGTCGGCGAAATGCAGTTGCAGTGTATGTGGTGCAGTGTGAATGCATGCAATGTAATGTTTGTGGTGCAATGGCTATGTATGCGGCCACATGTATGTGGTGCAATATATGCGGTGCTAGTGCAGCATCTGTGGGCAAGTTTTGTGGTGCAGCCTACGTGGTGCAATCGATGTTGCGCAATCAATGTGGTGTAGTCGAAGTATCTTGTAGACCCCGAGCACCGCATATGTGGGTATAGTCGCGTCAGAGCGGGAACCATCAGCAGAACACAGTTTGTGGAATTTGAAATAGACCGACCTTGTTGTGAAGAGAAGGCAGCGTTGGTGTTGAGAGAAACGCGCGGGGGGATCTTAAGGCGAATACATCCACACGTCCATCCATATATCTGTATATGTGTATACATACATACATACACACGTACGTACGTACGTACATACTCACGTGCATACATACGTACATCACACTTTCATATACACACATACATGCATACGTACACATGCATACATATACATACATACACATACACACATACATGTACACATGCATGTATGCAAACATGTGTGCATACATGCATACGTACATACAAACATACATGCATACGTACATACAAACATACATGCATACATGCAGACAGACAGACAGACTGACAGACATACATACATACATACACATGTACATACACACACCCATTCAATCACACATACATATTCCCTTCTGTATATTTCTATTGAGCGGAACCCTGCGAAAATTCCCACCCACCCCGATCCCTGGTCTCGGGGGCCTCCTGAACGCTCCTTAACAGGGTCACCTGGGACTTCAGGGCCTTTGAGGATCCCTCCCAACCCTGCAAACAGCCCATTGGTGGTGCCAAGAGGCCCCAAAACGGTCCAAGAGGATCCCGAGACGTCCCAGGAGCGTCCAACGGGGTATTTATACATAGATGGCCGCAAGATGGCCCAAGTGGTCCCCAACACGCCCCTAGCGGCCTTCAAAAGGGCCTTCCGAAGCAAACGTCGCTTCATTCCTTAAGGAAAACCCAGCGTTTTGACATATACGCCTTGGTCGTCTCTGCAACGTCCAAGACCGCCCAAGAGATCCCCGAGATGGCCCCCAGACGGCCCAAAAGGCCTCCAAGAGCGCTCCCAGGCGGCCCAAGAATGCCCCAAGACTGCCCCGACTGCCCATGAGAGCCCCAAGACGGCACAAAGAGGGCCCAAGAGGTTCCCCAGAGGCGATTAATTCAGGCCCAAGAGGGCTATGGGAGGTTTCCAAGAGGGCCCGAGATGGCCCCAAGACGGCTTCAAGAAGGCCCTCGCCCCCCAGGACGGCGCAAGAGGGCCCAAGAGGGTCCCGAGACGGTCCAACAAGCCCCAATAAGGACCTTCGAGAAGGTTTCGAGAGGCCATATTCATTGACGCCCCCCTCTGCGACTTCCGAAGACCTTCTCCTGTGGATGGTGTTTCGTCCCGAGATAGGACGGCACGGGATCGAGGCTCGAGGTTCGACGATCGAGGTTTTCCGGCAGTTTTCCGTCCTTTCGGAGCTTCCGGCGTGCACGTCTCCGCATGGCAAGATCCGCTTTGAGATTCGGGTGCATCGGAACACAAGGCCATTCCCAGGAGCTGCGTGCAGTTCAAAGCCAGGGCGAGTCGCGCGAAGGGCCACGTTGCACGAAGCTCGAAGGACAACATTGCTTGGTGTGTATATATATAGATAGATATGTGTTTGTATCCTGCCTTCTGTCTCTCTCTCTCTCTCTATATATATATATGTGTACGTATGTATGCATGTGTATACTTGTATAGACATGTATGTTTGTGTAGGCCAAGTGCGCGTGTACGTATGTGTGTATGTATGAGTGTGTGTATGCATGCCTGTACGTATGCATATAAGTATGTATGTATGCATGTACGTCTGTATGTATGCATGCATGTATGTATGTCTGTATCGGAGGTTGGGGGGTGACATCGAAGTGGAACGGTGAGCCCCCCACTGGGAAATCGGTTTCGGTTTCGTGTTCGTGCGTGCCGTGCGTGCGGGCGAGGCGAAGCTGCGTGGGCTGGCGAGAGGAAAGTCTCCTGTGGCTGAGGCGCGGCCGGACCAAATGATTTTCCCTCCAGCAAGCGGTGGCCCGCGGTGTCCCGCTGGTGTCCCGCCGGTGTCCCGCTTGCGGCTGGGTCCCGGCCGGACCAAATGATTCTCCCTCCAGCAAGCGGTGGCCCGCGGTGTCCCGCCGGTGTCCCGCCGGTGTCCCGCTGGTGTCCCGGTGTCCCGCTGGTGCGAAAACGATAGTGAGACCGATGACGAAATCGATTGTGAGATCGATAGTGAGGTCGATAGTGAGACCGATAGTGAGATCGATCGTGAGATCGATAGTGAGATCGATAGCGAGATGAATAGTGATATCGATTGTGAGATGGAGTGATATCGATAGGGTGATCAATAGTGGGATCGATAGCGAGATGAATAGTGAGATCGGCAGTGAAATCGATCGAGTGAGATCGATCGAGTGAGATCGATAGTGGGATCGATGGTCCCAAGAGCGAGCGGCAACGCAACAACCACCACTGTTGCCCATTGCTGGCCCCCCTTCCCCCTCACCCTGCTTATCACCCGCAGGGTGGTCGTATAGGTGTGTATATATATACACACATACCTATACGACCACCCTGCGGGTGATAAGGAGGTTGGGGGGGGAGGGGCCCAGCAATGGGCAACAGTAGTGAATGTTGTTGTGACAATGCCAGTGGAGATAGTTGCGTTGCCGCTCGCTCTTGGGAGCGTTGGTGTCGAGTTGTTTACGTCACCCTTTGCTCTTTGGCGCCTTGGTACCCACTGGGCGGTGAGCACCTCGGCCGACAGACTGGTGGCGTCCAAGCCTGTCAAAGACTGGGCCTTATCGCCAACGGTGCTGATGTGGGCCCCCGGCCAGATGTTGATCTTCACCTCGCCGTTCTCAAGCGCAGCACTGCATCCGAGCACAGCGACGCCAGACCCCGGTTGCACGTGGGCGAAGTATTCGTGCGCCTTTTTCCACACGGTCACCACGATCTCCCCGCCGCCAGCATCCGTGAACTCCGCTTCGGCCACCATTAGGAGGCTGCCCTTCTTACTGACTTGCTTGGGAGTGGTGATGCCGAGGAACTTGCCGCAGAAGTCGAAGGCCGCCCGGTTGTTTGCACCAGTAGCAGTCCCTTTGAGAAGCTCTACGATGCCCTTGGTATCCAGTGCGATCTGCAGCCCCTTAGCGGGATGCGCCAACGCTTCCGTGCTGGTGGGCGGGAGTCGGGTCAGTGTCGATGGGTTGCAAAGCAAGACCACCGACTTCAATGGGCCGCCGATGAAGTCCGACTTGGCTCTGGTGTCGAAGCTCGGGGTCCGGAGCTCCCACACGGAGTCCGCCGTGAATTTCTTGAAGGCTTCGGCTGCCGCAGCTCGGTTCTTGA
>CAUYUJ010022345.1:32500-55000 GCA_963575745.1 Prorocentrum cordatum
CCTCCCCCGCTTCCCGTTGTGTGCTCCATCCCCGCTCTCTCTTTCTTTCCCTGCGTCTTTCTTTCTGAATGGATGTCCCCCTCTCTCTCTCTTTCTCTCTTCTTGTTTTGTTTGTTCTCCCCCTTTTCTCTCTCTCGTGTGCACGGGCGATGGACTCAGGACTATTGCGAGTGCGCCTGCAGTGAAAAAACGAGTCATTCCCCTCCTCTTCTTCCTCCTCCTCCTGATCCTCCCTAATCCTTTTCCTCTTCCTCGTTCCTCGTTCATCCTCCGCCTCCTCGTTCCTCCTCCCTCCTCCTCCCCTTCCTCTTCCTCCCCCTTCTTTCCGCTTCCGCCTCCTCCTTCTCTTTCCTTCGCCTCCTCGTCCTCCTCCTCCTTCTCCCTGCTCCTCCTTCTCCTCCTCTTCCGCATCCCTCCTCTTTCCTGATCCTCCTCCTCCTCCTTCCCCTCCAGGTTCCTTCTCCCCCTCCTCTTCCTCCCGTTTCCTCCTCCTCCTCCTCCTCCTCCTCCTCCTCCTCCTCCTCCTCCTCCTCCTCTTCGTGTCTCCTCTTCCGTGTTCGTGTTTCAGCGCTCCTGGAAGTTTACTGGATCCTGGTCTGCACTCGACTGCAATTAGAGAATCGGCAAAACAGATCGTGCTAGCGCCATCCAGTCCGAGCGTTGTGCTTTGAGCGCTGATTGCTGGGATCCCCGCTCGGGGCTTGATAGGCCATGGCGCTGGCGAGCTGGCGAGGTGCGGAGAGGAGGAGGACACAGCGGGGGAAAAGGGGCACAGGAAGAGAGGAAGGAGAGGGAGAGATGATATAAAGCCTCACGAGGCTTTCATTGTCGGCACTTCTTCTGAAAATCCCCTCGACATGACGGCCTGGAGCTTTTCAAGGCAAAGTGCCCGGGGACCCTCGAATCGGCAAAAGCGACGCCAATCAGAACAAAAAAACCAAAGACAGGCACGAATGTATACACTTCATTGTTACCGGGTGAGGGGAGGGGCCCAGGAGGGGGAGGAGGAGGGGAGGGAGACTGAAGGGCATTGCCTTGCCTCCGAGCCCTGGCACCTCACCAGCCCAAGGAATTCTCAAAATATTCTGCAAGAGGTGTTTGTGAACAACGTGCGCGGGGGCACAGTCACCCAGGAGACCAACAAACGCGAAACAAACGGTTGATTCGTGCGATCCCATTTGGAAGAAAAGGGGGAATCTGTCGTAACGGCGGCGCGCCCCGACACCTGGCAAGCACTGTACGACTCGTATGGACCCCTCGGATGATCGGGGAAGCCCGTCGTAACGGAGGCGTGCCTTGCGCCCAACCAGCCGCTGTACGACGCACGGGCTCCATCCGGAAGCTATGGGCAACTCGTCGTGACGGCGGGCGCGCCCCGAGGTCGGGCTGCCTCTGTGCCCGGGCACGAGGAGGAGGGAATCGCGGGGGAAAGGGGCACACGAAGAGAGGAAGGAGAGGAAGGGAGACCGACGCGACGCTCCCAGAGACACAAGAGTAACCGATTGGGCGATTCGCCCCGGCGAAACTCCTGCATCGAAGCCGCCCTTCGCGCGGCGGCCAGGGGGGCGACGAGTCTATCAATCTCTTTCGACCTCCTCTTCCTCGTTCCTCCTCCTTTTCCTCCTCCTGATCCTCCTCCTCCTCCTCCTCCTCCTCCTCCTCCTCATCATCATTATCATCATCATCATCATCATCATCATCATCATCATCATCATCATCATCATTATCATTATCATTATCGTTATCATTATCATTATCATTATCATTATCGTCATCATGCTCATCGCCATCATCCTCATCCTCCTCCTCATCATCAACTTTATCAGCATCAACATCATGAGCATCAGCATCAGCATCATCATCACCTTCATCATCAGCATCATCATCACCATCATATCATCATCATCATCATCATCATCATCATCATCATCAGCATCATCATCATCATCATCATCATCATCATCATCATCATCATCATCACCATCACATTATCATATTTCTCTTCCTCTTCCCTCTTCCTCTTCATCTTCTTCCTTATTTTCTTCCTACTCGTTCCTCCTCTTCTGCGTGTGTCCTCCCTGCTCCTTTTCTTCCTCCTTCTCCTCCTCCGCCTCCTTCTCCCTGCTCCTCCTCCTCCTCCGCCTCCTTCTCCTCCGTCTCTTCGGGCCACCAGGCGTCGGACATCGGGGTTGGGGCCCGAAGTCTTCCCATCCTCGCAGCCACAGCTTGAGTCAACCCCGTTGGTAGGAGCAGCATCGGGCGCTCGATGCTGTCCCTTGGAAAAACTGCTCCAGGAGGAGAAGGAGGAGGAGGAGGAGGAGGAGGAGGAGGAGGAGGAGAAACGAGGATGAGGAACGAGGAGGAGAACCGAGGGAGGCGGAGGAGGAGCAGGAGGAGGAGGAGGAGGAGGACGAGTAAGAGGACGAGTAAGAGGAGGAGGAGGAGGCAGAGGAGGAGGAGGAAGAGGAGGAAAAGGAGGGGGAGGAGGAGGAGGAGGAGGAGGAGGAGGTGGAGGGAGGTCGAGGGCCCCTCCCGCCCGAGGAGCTTCGCGCGCGCCTCGGCGCTGTGCGGCGTCCTCGGCCTCATGTTCGTGTACTTCAAGGGTGCGGACCGCCCAGATATCGTGGACACGACGCGGGTCCGCGCTGTGGGGTCGAAGCCCCAGGCATCCAGCGAGTTCGTCCTTTTCAGTCCAGACCTCCAACGTCGCCTTCGAGGCTCGAAGTTCGAGGTCCTCGGACGTTTGTTGGTCGGTCCCCGAGGTTTTCCAGACTCGGTGTGCTCTTCGGCAGATGCGTCTCGCCGACAGCGCTCCGGTGGTGCTCGAACCCTCCCGAACGGCCGCCGGAGGCCCGAATCGTGACCCGATAGTCGTTGGGAGCCCAGGCCAGGGCGTCCCAAACAAACCGTGAAGACTAGTTTCTAGTATTCTTCGGCCTCCCGGGGCCGCAGTCGGGCCCCATCAAACACGTACGCGATATTCAGATCCAGCTTTGTGGACAGGGCCATGACATCCGGAAGGCCCCAGGCAATCGGTGAGCCGGTTGCTCGAGAATTCGAATAGCTGACATAGCATGAACACGCATGTTCGGAGATCCGCGCGGAAGTATTGGGTCGGTGCTGAACCCTTCATGGCGGTGCCTCCGATGCCGCCCTTGGCGCGCTTCGCGCGCCAAGGCAGGGGGGCAAGTGCCGCCCAAGAAAGTCGTGTGGACCTCCGACAGTTTATGTCGGGATGCGGCAGGCAAGGGGGGTGGGGAGGCGGGCTGAGAGCCGATCAAATGATTCCTCGCACACCTCCGAAGGGTCACCAGTATGTTTTGGTGTCGCTTGTGTTGTCGTCTTCTACGGGGCTAGTTCAAGACGAGAAGAGGGGCGCCATCGTGAGCATATCCTGTTTCGCATGTTAAGACTGACGGAGGGCCCCTCCAGAGGCTCGCTCCGACTCGGTACAGACAGCTCGCATAGTAAGGATGAGCAACTTTCCAAGGCGATCCCTGCATCCTTGCCCCTTCGGCCCATCCTTGGCCGCTTCCGCTGGCCGCGCCCCGCCCGCAAAGTGTCGACATGGCCTTCCAAGGCCTTTGCATCCTCATCGCGCGTCCTTGCTGTACGGGTCGACCGTATTCGTGGTGTCGCTTGCTGCTCGCGGCTGCGCCATCCTCCTTCGCACCTCTGCGGCAGGGCCTCGGTCGGGCTGCGCACGGGCCGCCCCCCGAGGTGGCCCCGGCTGGCCCCAGCAGGCCCCCGGGATGGCCCCTCGGGCGGTGCAGCCTCGACGGCACCACGGGGGCGCGGCGCCGCCCCGAGAAGCTTTGGATGTGGAGGCCGCCCTGGGCTTTCCCCCGGGGCCCCGCCGGGGCCAGGACCAGGACCAGCTCCAGGGTGGTGGGCCGATTTCCCACCACCATTGCCACAGGCGGGAGGGGGGAGAAGGGAGGATGCGGAGGTCCTCCGCTGCGCCGCATCGCCGATGCATCGGCAAGCTCGCCGACGTCGCGGGTGCATCGCCGATGCATCGGCGGTGCGGTGCGATCCTCCGACCTCGTCTGCTTGGACCGCATTCGGGAGGCCTCTAGGGGCTGTCTGTGGGCAGACCCAGGCCCTGCCGCACTGCTGCACCAAGGCTTCGGGCAGATTGCTTCCAATCCGCACGCCCGACAGGTCTTGGCAACTTCCTTGCGGCCAGTTTTTCGTCAAGGGCCACTTTGTTATTTTCACGGGGCCCGAGCACGGCCCTTGGAAGCCGAAGTCAGGGAACGCCGTTTTGTCTCCGGCCCTGCCACTACCGCTGCCTTCCCCCCGCAGCGCTCGCGCTCGTGGGCCCTGGCTGGGGGCGTTCTTTGGCTCCGCGTGGGTGCCAGCGCAGCCCCTTGGGCGAAGGACGCGCGGTCTGCGTCTCTAACTCTTCCGGAGGGGCGGCCTGCAGCTTGATGGCCCTGGCTGTTGCCGATGCTTTGGTTCTCCTGGTTTCGTGCTGTCCTAATGACGCCCGCACTGGGGCAGGTCTGGGAACGACTGGGATCAGTGAGGAGCAGAAGAGGCTCAGGGCAACCAGACCGTAGCGTCGTCTGCCACACAACCCGTGCCAGAGGAGCCATTCGTGGTACGGTCTTGCGCTAGAATGTGAACAAGCGCATGCAAACATAGAATACGTCTACACACGGAGGCGCCATGTGCCCCAGAAGTCCGGCAGTGTGTCGTTCCTGCTCCGCGGCCCCAGAGGTCCCGATCCTTTCCCCCGGGGGCAGTTTTCCATCCCGCAGGCTCATTTTCGACGGCACCAGGGCCCAGAAACCGCCGCCAGGAGGCCGAACCTGCGGAAAAACGCCGCGACTGAAACAAGTAATCGCCGGATGTCTGGGGAAGGAGGAGGAGGAGGAGGAGGAGGAGGAGGAGGAGGAGGAGGAGGAGGATTGATGGAAGGGGGAAAGGGTGTGAGACTGTGTGGCTTCATTCCAGGATCTGCATGGTTATCGGGTCATACATCGGGCCTCTGGCGGCCGTTCGAAACGATTCGCACACCATCAGAACGCTCTCGGCAACGTCCGCAAAGCGCAGCTCCTGGAAAGCATCCGGGGTTTGGAAAACCTCGGAGACCGACGAAAGCGCCCGAAAACCTCGAACTTCGAACCTCGAGATTCCTCTCGCTTCGCGGGGTGCACGTCTGGACCACGTACAGTCCAGTCGTTGCGGAGCCTCATGGGAGCTTCTTTGTGGCCTCTTGGAGGTGTCTTGGGTGGGGGCTTCTTGGAGCCTCTTGGGGGCGTCTTGGGCCGTCTTGGGGCGCTCGTGCTGCGTGTGGCCCATTCGGAGGCCGTCCTGGGGGCCCCTCGCTGCCGTTCCAGGGTTTTCTTGGGGTCCTCTTGAGTTGGGCCGTCTTAGGGTTCGCTTGGGCCATCGTGGAGGCCTTCAGGGCTTCCTGGGCCGTCTTGGGGCCATTTTGGAGGCTGGTTGGGCCGTCATGGGCTTCTGAGAGTCGACAAAGGCGTGAACGCTAAGTAAGGTTCTTCAAAACCGGAATATCGATGGTTTCGGCCTCCGGAGGCGCTCTTGGAGGTCCTCTTAAGGCCGTCTTGGGCCGTCTTGGGTGTTTTCTTGGTCCTCTTGGGGCCATCTTGGACCGTCTTGGGGCCGTCTTCGCTTGTATTGAGGCCATTTTGAGCCGTCTTCACGGCCTCTTAGGCCCGCAACAAGACCAGGAGGCCCAAGTCTCATTGATTTTCACTGTTGTGTTTACTTGTATGGGTCCAGAAGAGGTCCGCCATTCTTGGGTCGATGGATGTGGGGTGGCCTCGGGGTGGTGGTGAAGGGAGGAGACATACTGATGTATCACAAAACGATATGTATCAATTACGAAATCAGTGGATACATGGGATACGTTGCATGTTGGTGGCGTGTCAGAAATGTTATAGCCTGGCGCTCTTAAAAGAGCGGCGGATTTGGCAGCGCTCCCGCGCATTTCCACGAAGGCAGCAGATCCAGATTCTCTTGAGCACGCGCAGTGAAGTCTTTGTCGGGCCTACTGGGGTGTGTTGGGCGCCTCTGAGGCCCTCTTTGGGGCTTCTTTGGGGCCTCTTGAGGCTTCTTGAGCGCCTTTTGGGCTATCTTGGGGCGCTCTTGCGCCGTCTGGCCTCTGCGAAGGCCGTTTTGGGGGACTCTCGGGGGGCCTTTGGGGCCGTCTTGGGGGCCTTTTGCGCTTCGTGGGCCGTGTAGAGGCCCTCTTGGGAGCGTCGTGGGCCGTTTTGGAGCCACCTTGGAAGCAGTTTCGGCCGCCATGGCCCCCCCCGAGAGTGCAGAAGGCGCAAGCGCGAAAAATCAACGAAAACCAATGCAAAAATCAATATGTTTGGCCTTCGGAGGCGTTTTTGAGCGTCCTTTTGGAGCCCCCTTGGGCCATCATGGGGGCTTCTAAGGCCCTCCTGAGGCCATCTTGGGCCGTCTTGAGCCGTGTTGAGAGCATCTTTAGCCGTCTTGAGACCGTCTTGGCCCCTCAGGAGGCCCAAGGTGCCGAAATCATAGATGTCCTTCAGGTTTTGGACAGTTTTTGTATTAGACGTGGACATGGGTCGGCACCCCGGCGGCGGCCCTGGGGGGGGGATGAAGGGGGGCTGCTTTGCAATGTATAAGAATGCGATGTTTTGCAATTGCCCTATCTACGTATCGTGGCTGGGCCCTGGCGTCACACACCCGTCCTGTCGGACTAAGACGCTTCGCTGCGGTCCGGACGTGGATTTTAGGCTTCCGCCGCACCCGCGACTCCTTGGGCGACTTGCGCTTGTTGCGTGTTGCTCCTGAGGGCCTCTTGGGCGCCCTGTGGGGCCCTCTTGGAGGGCGACCTCTCGAGGGCCAGGAGGATGCAATTCGAAGCCTCACGGAGATCGTTTGACATTTTCTTGAAACCTCGTTTCGGCCCACGAGGGGGGGCTTCTTGGAAGGAGTCTTGGAGGCTCTAGGAAACTTGACGGTGGCCTCTCGGCGCTTCTTGGGAGCCTCCTGGCCTGAAAGAAGGTTTCAATAGCAGAAAAGGTGGGAATCCGAAGCACGTTCAAAACCCGTGGGACATTAACGGAGTTGGCCTCTGGAGGCCCTCTTGGGACGCTGTTTGGGGCTCTCGTCGAGTGTGTTCGGGGCTTCTGGCCCGTTTTGGAGCAGTCGTGAGCGCCGTGCAGCGAGATTTGGGGCGTTTCGGGGCTCTTGGACAGCTTACCGCGTGCCTGCGAATGATTCCCCCCGGGGCCCTTGGCAATGGCGGCACCGCCCGCATCGCCGGTAATGATTTGCTTCTGGCGGCCCTCTTGGGGCGCCTCTTGGGGGCTTCTTGGGGCGTCTTGGGGGCCTCCTGGGCCGTCTGGAGGCCAGCGTGGGCGTTTTGGATCGATCTTTCTGCGACTCGTGGCCCTCTTGGATCGTCCTGGGGGCCTCTTGGGGCCCTCTTGGTCCGTTTTGGGGCTCAGCTGTGCCCCGGGGGACCCCCCCCCTCCCAATCCACCGGACCGGGCTCCCAAGGGAGGGCCTTTGGGGATGGGCAAGCATCTCACACGCCGATGAACCCTCAGAGGTGGGCGGATTGCTTTTTGTGCACGTTGGCTGCCGGGTCAACGCAGGTCGGCGGGGTCGACAACTGGCTGGTGCTCCTCTTTGCCGCCGTCGGCGTCCTGCACCTCTTCCTGCAGGCCTCCGTCCCCGCCCTGTGCGGCATAAACATGGAGGTGGTCCACGAGGACAGGCCGCGTGCTGCACGGTGAAGTATCGGACGGGGCTAGCATCTAGGCCTCCGAGATGGGGTCCGAGTAGATGGGGTCGGAGGATCGCGCCGCATCGCCGATGCATCGGCGATGCGGCTCGATGTGGAGTCCGATTTTCTCCACGCCGCGCCGATACATCGCCGAGGTCGCTGGCGCATCGCCAATGCATCGGCGATGCATCGCCGATGCATCGGCGATGCGGTGGGATCCTCCGACCCCATCTTCTCGGACCCCATCTAGGAGGCCTGTATATGACGATGATGGGTCCGTTCCAGAGCGTTCCGGAACGCTCTCAGAGCGTTCTGGAAAACGCTCTGAGAAGGCCGCGGCGCCCGAGACATCCTCCAGAACCACCGGGTCTCAGGGATTTTCGATTTATACTCATCCGATGTTATCTTCGTCGTGGCTTGTGTTATACAGGTGTATCTCGGGTAGTAGCAGATTTGAGTTTCAAATTCAGCAGCCAAAAGGCACCACATGCGAGTATGACGGCCATACCCACGGTTCGTCGAATCGCTTGAACAAGCTAGCTATACCAGCCCCGGTATCTGGCAATGACTGGGGCAATTTTAGCCTCCTCCTCCTCCTCCTCCTCCTCCTCCTCCTCCTCCTCCTCCTCCCCCTCCCCCTCCTCCTCCTTCTCCTCCTCCCCCTCCTCCTCCTCCTCCTCCTCCTCCTCCTCCTCCCGTTCCTCCTCCGATCAATCGTCTGTTCGGCGCTGTCGCGGCGGGGTTCCTTCTCAATTTCATTGGGGTGCTTTCTTGTTCGTGCTGCTCGAGGCGGGCCTCGTCGTGTATTCCCTCGTATATGGCGATGATGTTTCTGCGGGTGGCCTTCTACCTCGCCGGGGTGTTCGTCCTCGTCATGGTGGTGGCGCCCGCAGAGTTTGAGAGGTGTTGGCGTTGAGCTCAAAAAAAGCCTCCTCCTCCTCCTCCTCCTTCCCCTCCTCCTCCGAGGCTCCTCCTCCTCCTCCTCCTTATCCTCCTCCTCCTCCTCCTCCTCCTCCTCCTCAAGCTCTGGGAAACGGTGTTCATCCCCCCGGGTCGGACGAAAAGGGGCGCACCCCCCCCAGGCAAGGCGACATGCCGCCCGGAGCGGCGAGAAAACTCTCGGCGATGTCTCGGCCTCGGGATGGCCTCTAGCAGCTGCGCCTCGCCGAAAGCGTTCGCGACGCCAGGAGGAGGAAGAGGAGGAGGAGGAGGAGGAGAAGGAGGAGGAGGAGGAGGAGAAGGCGGAGGAGGAGGAGGAGGAGGAGAAGGAGGAGGACGGGGCGAGGAGGAGGGGGAGGAGGAAGGGACTACGAGGAGTGAGAAGAAGGAGAGGATGCCCGAAAGCCAGGCGACGCGGAGCACGCGGGGCGCATCTTCGCCGTCGACTTCGTGGACGACGCACTGTTTGTTTCAGGCCGCTTGGACCATGAGGTTGGAATGCAGGACGTATTTACCATTTCTACAGAGCTCTTTGGATCTGCCAGGGCCCCGCCGCCTTGCGATAGCGGATGGGCCGGCACGCCGAAAAGCGTATATAGGCCGGTACAGCGCCAGCTTCGACGCCGGCTTGGACTCCTACGCCAGCTCCGACGCCGGCTTTGACGCCTGCCATTCGGGAGCTCACCAACTCCCGCGCCGACTAGCTCACCGACTCCCACACCGACCAGTTCGCCGACTCCCGCGCCGAGTGGCTCGCCGACTTTCGAGCCGACCAGCTCGCCGACCCCCGTGCCGAGTGGCTCGCCGACTCCGGCGTCGACCAGTTCGCTGACTCCTGCATCGACCGGCTGGGCGGCTCCCGCACCGACCAGCTCACCGACCCCCGCGCCGACCACCACACCATCTCCGAACCGGTGTCGAGGACTCCCGTAGCGACCAGCGCACCAGAATGTGCCACCCTGGGCGTTTCCCAAAAACGAGGCCGCCAGGGATTCAGCGACACGCCGCTCACCGACTCCCACACCGACGCTCACCGACTCCCACACCGACCAGCTTGGCGGGCCCCGCGCCGACCAGCTCACCAACTCCAGCGCCGACTAGCTCGCCGACTCCCGCGCCGACCAGCTCACCGACTCCTGCACCGACCAGCTCATCGACTCCGGCATCGACTAGCTCGCCGGCTCCCGAGCCGACCAATTCGCCGACTCTCGCACCGAAGGGCTGGCCGACTCCCGCGCCGACCAGCTTGGTGGCTCCCGCATCGACCAGCTCACCGACCCCCGCGCCGACCAGCTCGTCGACTCCCGCGCCGACCAGCTCACCGACTCCCTCGCCGACCAGTTCGCCGACTCCCGCGCCGAGTGGCTCGCCGACTTTCGAGCCGACCAGCTCGCCGACCCCCGCGCCGAGATTCTCGCCGACTTCCGCGCCAACCAGTTCGCTGACTCCTGCAATCACCAGCTTGGCGCTCCCGCGCCGTGCAGGACCGTCTGGCTCGTTCCACTCGAGGCGCCAGGGAAGTACGACGTTGTGGAGCTCGGCGGGGAGGAGTGAACCAGTGAGCGCTGTCGGCCAGTATTCCAACCTATTCTCCCGATCCTTTCCCCTCCCTGCTCCTCCTCCTGTGCACGTGCTCCGTCAATTGGCTTGCAGCGCCGTTTGCATGTGGGGCCCTGCCGGCTCGCACTCGTCCGCTCGACCCAGTACGCCGCCCCCGCTGGGTGCCGCACACTGGCTTGGGCGGTCACTGCTCTTCGGCGGTCCGGTCCGGCGATGGGCGCCGGGGCCTTCAGTGAATATATTCTATGCTCGCCCTGCATTTCCTTCCTGCGCTGCGTCACTGTCTCCTTGGTCCCTTCCTCCTCCTCCTCCTCCTCCTCCTCCTCCCCCTCCTCCTCCTCCTCCTCCTCCTCCTCCTCCTCCTCCTCCTCCTCCTCCTCCTGCGCATGGGCACGTGTCTTTCAAGCTGTGGTGGCCCTTGCTACCGTGCTTCCTTCTATTTTTCACTAGCATCCTGCACTAGCCAGCGGTTCCTTGCCTCCCGTCCCCTGCTGCTGCTCCCTCCCCGCTCTGCCGGCCCTCCTCTTTCTGCTTTTGCTGCTGCTGTCCACCGCGTGGCGATGTGCTTCTGTCGCTGCACCAGAGCCATTGGTACGTGCAGGATGGGCGCGGGAATCTGCAGCCCACCTCAGCGTTTTTTTTGTCGGTGCGGTGCGTCTGGGGAGGCGATCAGTGCTTCCATGGACAAAAAAAACGATTCCAGCCCGATGTTCCCCCCCCCCCCCGAGCTGGCATTGGTCCCCCCCTAGCGCTGCCCCTCGGAAGGTGCCACGCGCGGCTGTCCCGCCGCCCCGTCTGCGGCCGCGTCCCGTCGTGACGCCTGCGTGTGCCTGTCTCTCGCTCGTGTCGTGATCGTACCGGTCGTGCGCGCCATCGGAGGCAATCTCAGCACATCGCACCGGCCTCGTCACTGTGCTGCTGGACGTCGCAACTGTCGCCAGCTTGGCCCACATCGTGAAGAAGCATCACGCGCGGCCGATTTCCGAGGGCCGAGGGCTGGGACACCATCCTGCGCCCCCCTCGCTCGGGCCTCTGTGTCCGCCACTCCTCACGGACATCAGGCTGCCTGGCTGCTCCAGTTTTTTCGATGTTTGGGCCCCGGAGGTCTAGTCGTCCTGGGTCGTTTCCTGACGGTCCCGAGACTCGGCGATGGCCCCCGGAGGCCGAAAACGACCAAACGCCCAGCGCTCCAATGCTTGTCGGAGCGTCGGGTAGGAGGAGGAGGAGGAGGAGGAGGAGGAGGAGGAGGAGGAGGAGGAGGAGGAGGAGGAGGAGGAGGAGGAGGAGGGTTTTGGGGTTGCGCGAATTGGCTCCCCCCCAAGAAGGCATCGAAGGGTTCCTCTCAGATCCAGGCTTTGCAACAAGAAGCACGACTCGGCCAGCTTTTCGTCGTGCTCGGCCTCTGGATTCAGAGGCGTTTTCCCCACTATTACTTTAAACGAGTCGTGGGCGGAAAAATAGTCATGATGTCCGCCTGGGCTGACGTCGGACGAGCGGAAATGCGAGCGCAGTGGCGCGCGCGGTCGCGCGCGACCCGCCGCTGGTGATGACGTGAATGCGCGGGCGTCGCGGCGACGACGACGGCGACTCCCTGGGGCCTGGAAGCAGCAGCAGCCAGGCCCCGGGGGAGTGCAAGCCGGACCCGGGAATGCCACGCTGGCCCCCGGGGGGAAGTGGTCGAGATCACCATGGGGGGCCGACCTCCCGGGCCGACGCCACGTCGGGGGGCGAGGGCTCGACGCCGCCCCAGAGCAGGTCCACACGGCCCGCAGGATGGGCTGCACAGGCTGCCCGAGGCCCCGCCCACATTGCCACAGCTCTGATCAGGACGGAGGAGAACACACGCAGACACCCATGATCGTCGACTGTCAGGAGAATTTGGAGAGTACTTGGAAATGGAGGGGAAGACGGACATCCAGGAAACGTTGAAAATATGAGGAATCCTGGTATTCTCGGCCTCCGAGATGGGGTCGGAGGATCGCGCCGCATCGCTGATGCATCGGTGGTGCATCAGTGCTGCGGCTCGATGTGGGGCCCAGTTTTCTCCACGCCGACGTCGCCGATACATCGCCGATGCATCGCCGATGCGGCGCGATCCCCCGACCGACCCCATCTAGGAGGCTTCTAAACATGGAACATCTGGGGACTCGTGGTACGTATGAACACCCAGGACCCACGGAAAATGGGGAATCCTGGGACGACGACGACGACGACGACGACGACGACGACGACGACGACGACGACGACGACTGCTTATTTGTGTACCCCGGGGTGCTTGCACGTCGGCGGCTCGCGGGGCCCCGTCTGCCCCCCCGGGTCTCCCCCGTGATTCGCGCTCCTCGGCGCGTCTCCGCTGCGGCGATCGGAGGCGATCGAGGAGGAGGAGGAGGAGGAGGAAGAGGGAGGAGGAGGAGGAGGAGGAGGAGGAGGAGGAGGAGGAGGAGGAGGAGGAGGAGGAGGAGCTGGGGCCACCAGTGCAGTCACGAGGGGGGGTGGTCGTTTAGGGACTGCTCCTCCTCCCCCTCCTTCTCCCTCCTCATTTCCCCTCCCTCCTCCCTCCTTCCTCCTCCTGCCCCCTCCTCGTCCTCCTCCTACTCCCAATCCTCTTCTCTCTCGTTCCCATCATCATCATCGTCGTCGCCATGACCACCACCACCACCACCACCGCCATCGCCATCGCCATCGCCATCGTCGTCGTCATCATCATCATCATCATCATCATCATCATCATCATCATCATCATCATCATCACCATCACCATCACCATCATCAGCATCAACATCATCATCATCATCATCAGCATCATCAGTATCATTATCATTACCATTATCATTATCATTATCATTAGAATTAGCATTATCATTCTCATTCTCATTATCATTATCATTATCATTATCAGTATCATTATCATTATCATCGTCATCATCATCATCATCACCATCACCATCACCATCACCATCATCATCATCATCATCATCATCATCATCATCATCATCACCATCACCATCATCAGCATCAGCATCATCATCATCATCAGCATCATCAGTATCATTATCATTACCATTATCATTATCATTATCATTAGCATTATCATTCTCATTATCATTATCATTATCATTCTCATTATCATTAGCATTATCATTATCATTATCATTATCATTATCACTACCATTATCATTATCATTATCATCGTCATCATTGTCATCATCATCGTCATCATCATTATCCGTAGCCATTTTGGCTCAAGACGCGCCGGCTCGGGACATTCGCCCTGCTCCGCCCGCCCTCCCTTGGCGCCAAACGCCCCGCAGAGCGGCGATGGGGCCCCCGGGCCGCCGCGGCGCCTCGCGCGCCCTGCTCGGCGTGGCCGCCCTCGGGTGCACCGCGCTCCTGCTCTGCGGCCCAGGCAGGCTGGCCTCGTTCGTGCCACCCCCGCCGGCGGCTGGCGAGGCCCCGCCGCGGCGCGCACTGCTCCTCGGCGGGGTCGCCGCTGGGGCCGCGGCGGTCTCCCAGAACGCCCTGGCCATCGAGGTGGACATCCCGGACCGCATCAAGGAGGACCCCTTCGACCTCGTCGGCGTCAACCCAGACAGCCGCAAGGAGGACGAGAAGGAGTTCTACATCAAGAAGTCGTACCGGGAGGACACGTACCAGTTGCTGAAGCACATGAAGATCTCCGGGTCGCTGGACAAGGGCACCCCGCGGATGGAAAGGTGGCAGAAGCGCATCAAGGAGGAGATGGACGACTGGCTCGCACTCTACCGCCGGCAGGAGATGTCCGTGGGCAGGCAGAGCTACTACACCCTATACTCCGCCATCAACACTATGGCATCCCACATCGTGTCCTACGGTCCGAAGTTCCCCTTCCCCAAGAAGCGCCAGCAGCGGTACTACGAGCTCCTCACGAAGGCCGAGAGGTACCTGGAGAAGGGCAAGTAGACGAGGCCTCCGCGGGGCGCGGGGCGCTCGCGGCCCTTCGCCACGGGGCGGCGCTCCCTGCGCCTCGCGCGCGCGCGCTCTGGGTGCTACTTTGGCGTCGCAGCGGCGGAGGAGAAGCCGACGCACAGTCTGTCCCAGGGAGGGCCCTTGCCTCTCCAGAGCTGGCGCGGGGAAGCTGGCCTGGATTGCTGCCTGGCCTTCTAGGCGCACAAGGTCGCCCAGAGTCATCTAGTGCGCTTTCGTTTAGCAGTGGGCCAGGGCCGCATTTTCATGCATTTTCGCCCAGCTGAAGTCTCCGAGCCAGGCAGCCCGCACTTGCAGAGCCTCTGGCAGATCATCATCATCATCATCATGATCATCATCATCATCATCATCATCATCATCATCATCATCATCATCATTATCAATATCATTATCATCATCATCATCATCATCATCATCATCATCATCATCATCATCATCATTATCATTATCAGTATCACTATCATCATCATCAGCAGCAGCAGCATCAGCATCAGCATCAGGTTCAGCATCAGCATCAGCAGCATCATCATCGTCATCATCACCGTCATCGTCATCGTCATCATCATACACCCTATGATGAAATTGATCCTCCTCATCCTCATCCTCATCATCATCATCAGCAGCATCATCATCAACAACATCACCACCATCACCACAAGCACCACCATCACAGGCACCATCACCATCACCATCGTCAGCAACAGCAACATCATCAGCACCATCATCATGATCATCAGCAGCAGCATCAACATCAGCATCAGCATCAGCATCATCATCTTTATCATCATCGTCACCGTCACCATCAACATCACCATCAGCATCACCACCACCATCACCATCACCATCATCACCATCGCCAGCACCATCACCATAATCATCATTGCCATCAGTATCATCATCGTCACCATCGTCAACAACATCATCATCAGTATCATCATCATTAGCTACAGCAGCAACAACCGCAACAACAACACACATACCGGCATCAACATCACCATCATCATGCTCCCCACGATCCTCTCTATATTTTCCTCCTCCTCCTCCTCCTCGTTCTCCTCATCCTCCTCCTTCTCTTCCTCCTCCTGGGACGAGTTGTGGGGGGTTTTCGCTTGGCCCTCCACTCGTTTTGGCTTGCAGCCATTCTAACTTGTTCGGGCGGGTGGGTCACGACGGGGAGGATGCGTGACCCGCAGTGGGGCTGCATGCTCGGCTGTGTAGGGGCCCGAGACTGCCTGTCGCATTACGGCGGTTGGTACCCTGGCTTCAATGTCGCACTCGCGCACGTTCTCCCCGTCCCGTTGGAGCGCAATCCCACAATCAGGCCCGGACTGCGAGCCTCGGAGCCCTCGCACTGGAAGCGCGTCTCGAAGAAGAAAAAACCATATAAACACAAACTTTTGGCGCTCCGCGCGGATTTTTGGGATCCGCGCCTGGGCCCCCCGGCGGCGCCTCTGGCGCCGCCCTTGGCGCGCTCCGCGCCAGGGAGGGGGTCCAGCCCGAATCCAAGAAATCCGCGCGGAGCGCCAAAAGTTTGTGTTTAGGTGCTTTTTTCTGTTTCTAGCGTCGTCACGCAGTTCCATATCCACCGGCTGCTCCACTGCGAGCGTAGTCGCCGTGGCCCGGAGCTTCGACTTAGTCGACCCCTCCGAGGCCCCCCACGATCGTCGCTGGGAGGCTCCGTGCAGCCGAGTTGCCTCCTGGGCGAGAGAGGCGGGAGCGGCGGTAAAGCGACATAGAGTCACCTGCATTCCCACGCTGTGCCTCCTCCTCCTCCTACTCCTCCTCCTCCTCCTCCGCCTCCTCCTCCTCCTCCTCCTCCTCCTCCTCCTCCTCCTCCTCCTCCTCCTCCTCCTCCTCCTCCTCCTCCGCCTCCTCCTCCTCCTCCTCCTCCTCCTCCTCCTCCTCCTCCTCCTCCTCCTCCTCCTCCTCCTCCTCCTCCTCCCTCTCACCCTCCCCCCGCCCCTCCCCCCTCGGAGGACATGCGGGCCTTCTCCTCCGGCGCGGAGATGACCCTGCGGAACATCCTCGGCCTCGCGGGCGGGCCCCTGCTGCCGTCGCTCTTCATGACCGTGGTCCGAGCTCTCCGCCCCACGCCTTCCTCCGCCTCGTCTCTCCTACTCGCCCTTCGCTCCTCCACCTTCTCGGCGAATCCGAGAGGTCGGCGCGAGGTGTTCTGCAGGAGCAGACAGTCAGGCTGTATGTTGGGAGCTATGTCTCTGCGTACCAGGAAGCCTGGCAAGTATTGTCAAGGTGTGAAGGCAAACTCAAGAAGGTCCTCCAAGGGGGCTACGGGTGTGTCTCCTGCGTCGTCTTCTGGTTCGGAGGTTTTTGGCTTCCCTGGGGCCGAGCTGAACATCGCACGCAGGACCCGGGCAACGCGTCGAGCCCAAAGGGATGGAAGAACCCCGGCTACGGTGGGGGCGTTCGTTAAGGAACGTGCCCATGTGGCTTCATACCCTGGAGGGTTCCTTATCAAGGAAGAGCGGCTGTGATATCCATGGCCAATCCACGATCGAAGTTTCACTGGCTTCGAGACCCTGGATTCCTTATCCATTGGTTTTGCGTCAGCGTCTGCTGCAGTATGTTAGGGACTCAGGCCGCTTACGGCCCTGAGTAGCCAACGGCGCTCTCAGGGGCCCTAGCCTGCATGCCTCTTTCTTTCTCTTTCTCCTCTCTCTCTTCTCTCTTTCCCTCTCCCTCTCCCTCGAATCGTTGTTCCTTCACGGTTGTGTCACCACAGTATGGTGCCCAGCCTCTAAGCGGCGAAGTGGATGTACGTGCTGCTTGTGGGCCTGCCCCATCCCCCGGAGCCCAGCGGTGGCAGGACGCTGCGCGGCAGCCCCGTACGGGCAAGTCGCTGACCGCCCCACTGAATTAGGCCTCGGTTGCATTGGGCTCTTTTTGAGGGTGGGTCTCTCAAGCTCTCCGCCGCGTCTGGCGGTGTGCGGTGCGAGCAGGAACACAGCAAAGCCACAGGAAAGCGCGGCATTGACAGTGTAGCTCCGCACACGTGACACATGTTAACAAGCAAGAACAGAGCAAAGCCCCAGGGGAGAGCGAGGCAATGACAGTGTATCTCAGAGCCCAGCGATGGCAGGACACTGCGCGGCAGCCCTGTGCGGGCAAGTCGTTGACCGCCCCACTAGATTTGGCCTCGGTTGCGTTGGGCTCATAGTCAATACACTCAGAGGCCCTTGCCTAAGCAACCGGAATGCAAGAATCAGTTTGCTGGTCCCCGTACCTTTGCGTTTGGACTTGAGGGTGCTAAGCGTTGTAAAGGCTTCCTAGGTTAAAACGCGCAGCTATGATGAAGGGTCAGAGCAAGGGGATGGGTATCGCTTCGGTCGGGCCAATCATGGTATCGCTAGCCATGATGCTAAGTTGGCGCTGGCTCGGCATCCCTGGGCGGATCTTCCTTGTTCACGGCTATCGGCATAGCTGAAAACAGGGCCGAAGTTTTCTTTCAGTTTGCTTGTGTGGTGCTCCCCCTCTTTCGGAAGAATGCGAGATGGAGACATGGACCACCCTCTTTCCGAGCACCCAGAGCAACGCAACACTGGCACGTATGGAAGCAGACCGATTTAGGGATGCAGTGTGTGCACTGTCCTATTACCTGTGACTCGTCGACGAAACCACCTGAAGGGGTGCCAAGGCACACCCCCAACGATATCCCCGTTGCTCGCTGATCCTAGGGGCCAGGTTCTCATCGCTTTGCCGAGTGCGGCTCTGAAGACGGTTTGCGGTGTTTCAGTGCGGTTTGGGTGGGGCTCGGGTAGCACAAAAGTGAAAGAGCAAAAGGTTCTCCGCCATGGATGCGGAAGTTGGTTGCAGGGGAGGGTCGCCAAGTTTGCCCGAAAGTGCGAGAAGCCGACCAGGAAGGTGCTTGAGGTGCTGAGCGCGTTCCGTCGGGGATGAGGGCCCGTCCCTCGGATGAGGGAGTTGTGCGACAAGGCCGTGCCTGCGTCACGATTGGAGGCAGCGCCCAGATTCTTGCGAGATCCAAAGTGTTTCGCCGGCACCCCAAACTGTTTCTGCTGATCGGGAAGCCCCGCAGTATGACCAGGTTGTGGCAGTTCCCCTCCAACGTCTAGATCATGAGACGCAGGCAGAAATTCGATGGCATGGTTTTGTTCGCCTTACCAGGGTTTGGCGCGATCGCCTTCCGATCTCTTCGAGGTGTCTTCCTCCATCTTCGTCGTCCTTCTCCTCCTCGCTCATTCTCCCTCCCTCTCCTCGCCCTCCACCTCCCTCCTCCTCCTCCTCCTCCTTCTCCTCCTCCTGCTCCACGGATATCGTTCCCCGATCTTCTTCCTCCTCCTCGCTCCCCCGCCTGAGGGGGGAGTGAGGATGCGTAGCAGGAAAAGGAGGAACAGAAGAGCAACGTGGATCAAGGGCAAAGAGGAGGACAACGAAGCAGAAATAATGAGCGAGGGGCATCCGCATCGGACTTCTGTTCCTCGAGGGAAGAAAATGAAGAGGAGGAGGAGAAGGAGGAGGAGGGGGAGGAGGAAGCGGAGGAGGAGGAGGAGGAGGAGGAGGGGGAGGAGGAAGCGGAGGTGGAGGAGGAGGAGGAGGAGGAGGAGGAGGAGGAGGAGGAGGAGGAAGGAGGAGGAGGAGGAGGAGGAGGAGGAGGAGGAGGAGGAGGAGAGGAGGAGGAGGAAGAGGGAGAGAGGAGGAGGAGGAGGAGGAGGAGGGAGGAGGAGGAGGAGGAGGAGGAGGAGGGAAAAAAGCCGCTGCCTCCCCGGGGCGCGGACCTCCCCGCTCGGCCCTCGACACACGGGCGGGAAGCCCCCGCAATGGGGTGCGACAGGCCAGGCGGGGCGCCCGCCATGGCGCTGGGCAGCCATGCCCGCAGCCTTGGCGCGGAGCCTGGGGAAACCTCCTCCTCCTCCTCCTCCTCCTCCTGCTCCTCCTGCTCCTCCTCCCCTCCCCCTTCTCCTCCTCCCCGTTCTCCCTCCTCCCATGATGATGATGATGATGATGATGATGATGATGATGATGATGATGATGATGATGATGATGATGATGATGATGATGATGATGATGATGATGATGCTGCTGATGCTGATGATGATGCTGTTGATGATGATGATGATGATGGTGATGGTGATGGTGATGGTGATGATGATGATGATGATGATGGTGATGATGATGATGATGGTGATGGTGATGATGATGATGATGATGATGATGATGATGATGATGATGATGATGATGATGATGATGATGATGATAATGATGACCAGCATCAGCAACAGCAGCAGCATCATCAGAATCATCACCACCAGCATCATGTCAGGACCCCTCTTCACTGCTACGCGAGCTGCGCCGCCGACGTCATCCTGAGCTACGAGACTGCCGACAGTGCCCCGCGCTGTCCGAGACAGGCCCACCAGATGCAGCGCGCTCATCGTGGAGGCCCTAGGGAAGAGTGGGTCCATCAGCGCGGGGCCCGTGATCCCAGGGCCACGGCGAAGCGCCGACTCGCCTACGCGGCGCGGAAGGGCAAGGACATCGCCGCGCTCTCGGCCAAAGACCTGGCCATGATCCTGCGCTCCAGGCCTTCAGAGCAACCGAACCTACCAGAAGGGCAGCCAGAACGCCTACACCTACGCCAGCGCCGTACGTTTCGCCGATGCCGCGACCAACGCCGGCACAAATTGCCTTGACAGGCGCTCCCTGAAGTTCGTCCCCACCTGGGACACCCGCCCCGCGCCGCACGGCCGCGAGCTCCTGAAGGAGCTGCGCGGGCAGTCGCGGTGACGGGGCCCATCCCTCGGATGAGGGAGTTGTGCGACAAGGCCGTGCCTGCGTCACGATTGGAGGCAGCGCCCAGATTCTTGCGAGGTCCAAAGTGTTTCGTCGGCACCCCACACTGTTTCTTCTGATCGGGAAGCCCCGGAGTATGAGCAGGTGGTGGCAGTTCCCCTCCAACGTCTAGATCATGAGACGCAGGCAGAAGTTCGATGGCATGGTCTTGTTCGCCTTGCCAGGGCCCTGAACCACGATGGCAAAAAGAGCGGGCCCGCTGCGCGGGCGGCGTGGGGCCCCCTCGCCCGCCCGCCGCCCGCGGCGCGCGCAGCGCTTGCTCCGGCCGCCGCCCCGCTGGCCCACGCAGCCGCTCGCCCGCTCCTGCCTCCTCCTCGCCCTATCCTGCGAGCCGAGGCCGCGGTGCGCCGCCGGCCCCAGTCAGGCGCGGGGGGGAGGGGGGGGGGCGGGGCGCGGGGGGGGGGGGGGGCGCGGTGGGTGGTGGGGAGGGGCTGGTCCAAGCGTAGGGCGCGGGGGGGGGGGGGGGCGCGGGGGGGGGGGCGGAGGGGGGGGGGCGCGGGGAGGGGGCCCGGGGAGGGGTGGGCGTGGTGTGGGGGAGGGGGGGGCTGCGTCCAAGCGCGGGGTCTTCCTTCCAGCCTGCTCAGCCCTCGTCTCAAAGGGTGCCCGCCCCAGGGTGGGGGAGGGGGGCGCGTTCGACGAGCCCTCGGGCCGCCAGCAACGGGCAAGCAGCGGGGAGGGAGGGGGGGTAGCAGGAGGAGGCCGGACTCGGCATTGCAGCAGTCTGCGCGCCGTTCTGCTGATGGGCTCACACCCCGTGAGCCAGGGGCAACGTAACTCTTATTCCGCACGCCATCCCCTCAAAACGAGGAGGGGCACCCAGCCCTGAGCCTGAGCTTGCCATGGGGCACCAGGCCCGCCCGGCACAGACCAGGAGCAGGGGCGGCGGCGGAAAGGCGCAAACATACAAACAAATACGAGGGGGACGGTGAAAGCAGCAGGAGGAGGGAGGAGAAGGAACAGCGACCGCAGCAGCAGCAACAACGACGCCACCGCGCCGAGCGGCGGCGCGCCCCCGTGAGGGGAACGATGATAACGATGTACGTCGGGCTCATGCGGTGGAGCCTCTAACCGCACGGTGGAGCCTCTAGCGAAAGCAGCAGCGTCGCCGTCGGAGTCGGAAGCAGGTACTCAAGCTCGTGCAACTGGTGCTAGTAGCGCACCAATCAAAACGCGCGGCCAAAATCTTGCCTCCAAACGATTCCTTCCCTCAGCTGACGTAGGGAAGGGAAAGGGCCTGGCCGCGCCGATGTTATGTCGGTCGGTCGCGGACCTGGGCCTGGCCAGGAACGATCGTCCAGCAGGGTAGGCGACCAGGGCGGCAGGCAGCGGCCTGAGGCGATAGCCCCAATCAATGGGAGAACCCAATTTCATGCCGCAATCGTCGCTCGACCGCGACCGCGACCGCGACCATAATTCACGCCCGTCAGCGTCAGCTTCACGATAGGTCCCTCCATGGTCGAGCCTGGCGCCCGCGACGGTGCGACGATGGCCCCAGAGTGGAGTCGAAACTGTGTATAGGTGGCGCCGTGGGGCTTGGACCGATCAAACCGTATGTATGCCCTGGCGGAGCGTTGTGCAACAAGATAACAACCAAGATGTCCTGGACGCCGTCGCACGCGGATGGGCTGGGACAGCCGCCTCTGGCCGGGTTGACGTCGCCACACATCTAGCCAGGTTAACGGCACAAATCCATAAGCAAGAGCAGTAACAGTAAGAGACACCACCAGTGGAGGAACGACACCTTGTTTGCAACATGCAGATACCATGGACATTCGTGACACGATCGTCGTAACGGCAGTGCACGGATCGCGAAAACAGTAGAACGCCCAGTTCACCACGCCCGTAGGCGCCGACTGCACCATCTGAGACTTTACCACACGGTGCAAGAACACACATACGCAACAGCCCAAAAACCACGTTGCAAAAACACGCAAGGGCACATGAAGGAGGCATGGAGGAGGAGAGAGGACGGTGTAGTAGCTGGCATGCGGCTCGGTGGCCTACCCGTGTGGCGCCCACGGGAAGACGGGGGCGACCGCTGTTCAAACCCTCTTAGCCGGCAACGACCGCGCCGTGGAAGTCAGCGAATATATAGTGATGACCAGGACGAAGATGATGATGGCATTGAGCCAAACCCAAAACGGCAGCCACGATGGCACCACGAGCAATGACCGTGGCACTATAGTCACTAGAGGTTGAAGCGGAGGTCCTGGGCAGCCCAGGGGGCCACCGCCAAATGCATTGCCGCCCGGGCGGCTTGCAGTCTGGGGGCGGGGGGGGGCGGCCCCAGTCAGGCGCGGGGGGGGGGGGGGGGGCGGGCGCGGTGGGGGGGGGGGGGGGGGGGGCGCGGTGGTGTTGGGGGGGCTGCGTCCAAGCGTAGAGCGCGGGGGGGGGGGGGGGGGGGGGCGGGGAGCGGGGGGGGGGGAGGCGTGGGGGGGGGGGCGCGGGAGGGGGGCCGGGGGGGGTGGGCG